>CM054178.1:114895557-115495557 GCA_028829895.1 Sinotaia quadrata
AATATATTCACTGCTTGTATTGACTCTTTGTCACTATGGCAACTATCGGTACCAACCCTTAAATGGACCTCTCCCAGCGTGGAATTGACGACAATGAAAGTGGATGACCGTTTCAGGACTTTGCTCATTATTTTCAAACATTTAAATACTCGCCCGTCTTCACACAGCACAAGAAAAACGGTACGCCCAGTTTTATTTCCATAGCAAAATTCTGATTAATTCAAAGCAAATTTTCATCTCCTTAATTTTTGATGGATAATGTAGCCCTTTTCTGAAAGAAATAGACATAATATTTAACCCATAATCTCAGATCGGTTATGTCTGTACGAAGAACCTAAACAACTTTCGGTGTATAGCGCACTATTTTGTAATCTTTTCCACTTTTATTCACAATTCTGCGCTTACTCGGCGTCCTCTAAAACTATTCCCACCCGACATACACGATGAGTAAAGTCATTACGTAGAAAAGTTGCAATGTGGGAAATCATCAACCTGTCTTCGAAGATGAGATGTAAACTTAAGAAATCATTTACTTTTTTATTCTGATTCTTTCATACCACTGCATGTTTTCAAGCGCAGCGCTGGTTAACCGTCCTAGGTTTTAAGCAGCATTTTGTTATTTATTCTTTTTTAAAGATCGAAAAATGACGTCATTCTCATACACGCAGACACACATACAGACTCACACACAAACACATGCAAATGCATACTCATTCTAACCTGTTATTTGTGAAAGCATAATGTGTTTATTGTTAACTTGTGTCTTCAATGTTGGCTTGTTTTTCTTTGCTTATATTTAAATTCTTTCAGCAGATGATGTGACTTTTATAAACAAAAAAGATGAATCTAATGAAAAAGTTTAAAGTTAATTATAATTTTAACGAATTTCCTTTTACAGAAAGAGCGCATTTTTTTTATTCTCATTATTTATTTCATACAAATCTGCACGATTGACAGTGGGCACAGTTCGTACAGAAATGGAGTAAACAAAGTCTGATGTTTTAAAACAAAATATCCACTCTCTCTCTCTCTCTTTTATAACATTTTTTAAAGGATCGGTATAATGTATAAGTTACTAAAGAATGATAAAAACAACCAGCCATTATGTGGCAGAGTAAATTTGCCTATCCCTATTTCTAAACTTAATTGTTATATAAATTGTTAAATGTCAAAATGACCCAATCTTGGGCACTGCTTGTTCTGATATTTTCAAGTGTCATAGTTGGAAGTAAACAACTCAGGTCAAGAATGTGCTGGACTTGTTGATGTGATCTAAACCGGTTTTAGATGACTGAAGTGTTTTTATTATCCAATGGTTAAGATTTACAAGAACGAGACAAGCCAATGGGCTGAAATCTAAAGTTTACTTGCTTTGAAGAATTCTATTGACTTTGAACATGCAGTGGCAAGAAGTCCGGTTATGAAAAGTGGCTGTTAGCTTAATGGTGAGTTAACTGACTGATTAGGGAATGGATTTAGAAATATTTCGTGCATGTTGCTATTGATATGTTATACTTGTGTTTTTACATAGAGATGTATTATGTGAGTAGACTATTATTTCTACAAATTGTGAACTACAATGCTTGTATGTAGTATGCTAAACACTTGACATTGTCTCTAGTGAATACGTTCATAAAATTGATATGTTGTATTTATTATGCTCTATGTATGTATCGGGATAATAAATACTATTGCAGAGATACGTAAGCTGAGACTTAAATATAAGAAAGAATGGAGTTAAAGACAAATAAACTGGAAACAGCATTTCGTGATTATATATTACAGCGAAGAAAAGCAGCCTTTAGGGATTTTACTAGATCTCTTGGTTTACTGATTTATAAACCACTAGGACAGTGTTAGATTTGAAAAGTCTCTACCCCCATTGTGTAAGTGTAAGAATACACTGCACTCTGTTGATGTGTGGTAGCAAAGATTTTAGATCGTACATTTGTGGAGCACTGTCATCTCATTTAGGTTGTACATTTGTGAGCAGTCATCTCATTTAGGTCATACATTTGTAGAGCACTGTGTCATCTCAATTAGGTTGTACATTTGTGGAGCACTGTGTGACGGATGGGTCTTTTGTTAAATTGTCTGCATGCATGAATCAATGTTAGTATTCACAGCTTTTTTTGCAGAATTTATTAACAATAAATTTAACTACACACTGCATAGGCATAGCATGTCACCAATGGTCAAGCACAAATAATGACAAATACAGCAAAGACACACAGATATGCACAGACAAAATATGTATATATAATTTGATTGTTCGGGCTTAAAAATGCTCTCTTTGTAACCATTTATAATAATCTTCCTGAAAATTATCTCTAGCTCTCCCCAGACACTCATAGAGAGAACAATATTCATTATAAACAATACTTCAATCAACTGATGTTCAGACAACTTGAATAATGCACAATTTCTCAGTGGATCTGACTGGACAAAAAGCAATTTTGTTTCGTACACGCACACAGCACTTACGCGCGCACAACGCACACATTCATGTAAGCAGAAAATATGCCGGCCGGAAGATGTAGCAGCCATGAAACGGTGGCATAACAGAAAAATCACTTTACCAATTCCTTTGAATTTATCAAACGTCGTAATGGCACCACCCGCAGCTTTGTAATGAGAATTTTAATCCGACGGTGTCATGGTTCATGAACACAAAGCTGTTTTACATGGCGTGACGTGATTTGTCTATCCCAGAACTATTTTCCTCCTTTACGTCATTATTAACCAATCCAAAACAGTGTCTTATTGTGTATCATGAATGTTCGATCAAAATTGTTTTTTCAACATGGTAGAAATTTTCGAACTATGCAAATGCATGCTTTAAATTTACACCAGGGTGTGTAGCATCTCTGGACAGAAAGAAAGAAAAAAAATGTTTTGCATTGTTCAGCATAATATATGCCGCCACAATTTCCGGTGCAAAGTCTGTTTAACCATTTAGTTTTCGCCGTGTTCAAATTCTACAATTTTCCATTAAACTAGATATTATCTGTGCAATGACTTTCATTGACCGTTTCTAAATTCACAAGGAATCTATGGACAAATCTCTACAACAAGCTTCCACCCTCCCTCCCTGGACGCTCGTAAATTAATGATTCGCCTAAAGAAACGTTTTGCAAGAAGCACCCCAATCACAAACCCGATGACGTATACGTTAAAGCAAATGCTCGAACAATCTCTGACGTCACAAAAGGGTCCGCAACGTTGACACTTGATACTTTTAAGGGCTAGAAAATGTGGGAAAGGGGATTAATACAAATGATTGTTCTCGAGCTAGAGTTGAAATGAATTACATCATTACCTATCAAGCTGTGTTGTGTTTATGCAATAAACGTTTTGCTTGCAATAGGCCTATATGTGGGAGGACGGAAATTGCTAGCATGTTGAAATGTGGATAGAAAGAATACTGGACCTCAGTACTGCAGCGACAACAAACAAACAAAAAGTAGCAAGTCTGTTTGCCACTAAATAGGTTTGATGTCACATGTAAAGTCGTACTTAACAACTTTTTCATATCACTGTCACGTTGTCATACTGTGTTTGTTAAGTACACTGTAACCCCCTCCGGAGGGGATCTAATCCACGACACATTATTCTGCATATAGGGAATACGATATTGATAACAAAAAAGTACTGATATTGACAACAAAAATGATTGATAGTGAAAACAAAACATAATTGATATTGATACAAAAATGTTTTAATTTATCACTATGTCCTGAGGTTACGATTAGCCTTTGCCCTTCCCCCAAAAGAAGAAAAAAAGAAAGAAAGAAAGAAAGAAAGAAAGAAAGAAAGAAAAGAAAAATTATATGTGCCTTTAATATAAGATGTGGAAAAATAAATAATTTACATTTTATTCTAACAACAAACAAATTAAATTGTGACATTCATGGTTTTTGATTAAAATAAATTTTTAAAAAACATTTATTTTGTTGTACATGCATATTCGCCTTTGGATTAGTCAATGTAGTCATTGTAGTGTCTTTAACGTTGTTATCTCTTCTCATGTAACTCACTGTTTGGATATTGTAATGGCTGCTGGTTGGCATTCTCTTTGCACAGTGTTATGAAAAAGCGATGTAGTCGTAAACTCAATTTGATACAGGAAGTTGTTAAATTATACAGTTTATGGTTGTGGAATTAGAATAAGAATCACATGAAGTATTTGTTAAATAATACAGTTTTTAGTTGTGGAATTAGAATAAGAATCACATGAAGTATTTGTTAAATAATACAGTTTATGGTTGTGGAATTAGAATAAGAATCACATGAAGTATTTGTTAAATAATACAGTTTATGGTTGTGGAATTAGAATAAGAATCACATGAAGTATTTGTTAAATAATACAGTTTATGGTTGTGGAGTTAGAATAAGAATCATAGAGGAAATATAACAAGTGTGACAGAATTGGACATGATTCAACCAACTGATGGAAAGTTGCTCAGACAGAGTTATCTTCCTTGGCGCTGGCAGCGCGACGTGTGACGTGATAGCAGCGGTAGATTTCTACTGCCGCAAAATTGGCATTCATGAATTCTCACACTTCTGCAAAGTGGTCATGCACAACCTGTGTGTAAAGTTGCCGACAAATGCAAAGTCTACCACTGTGGGCAGTTTAGGTAGATATAATGACGACAAATGCAAAGTCTGCCACTGTGGGCAGTTTAGGTAGATATAATGACGACAAATGCAAAGTCTGCCACTGTGGGCAGTTTAGGTAGATATAATGACGACAAATGCAAAGTCTACCACTGTGGACAGTTTAGGTAGATATAATGACGACAAATGCAAAGTCTACCACTGTGGGCAGTTTAGGTAGATATAATGACGACAAATGCAAAGTCTACCACTGTGGACAGTTTAGGTAGATATAATGACGACAAATGCAAAGTCTACCACTGTGGGCAGTTTAGGTAGATATAATGACGACAAATGCAAAGTCTACCACTGTGGGCAGTTTAGGTAGATATAATGACGACAAATGCAAAGTCTGCCACTGTGGGCAGTTTAGGTAGATATAATGACGACAAATGCAAAGTCTACCACTGTGGGCAGTTTAGGTAGATATAATGACGACAAATGCAAAGTCTACCACTGTGGGTAGATGAAACGACGACGAAAGAAGTGGATGGTGTATATAACCATCAGAAGAACTTGTTTGGTCAAACATGAACCTTTTACTTTATGGCCTGAGCACTGTTGGAATATATAAATAATTTCTAGGTATCAGTTCGTGTGTAGGAAATCATTTTGATTTCTCTCCCTTTTCTTAACTCTCTCATATTCACCCACACACACAGTAATTTTATAAACCATCATAAATTCTGGTCACAACTAAAATATAATATATATTAAAATGACAATAAAATCATAATCTAAACTAATATATTTCTCAGTCACAACAATCAAGCATCAATATACATAATTACTATATTGGAAATGACAAAGAAATCCTACAATTCACAGGCTAATATATTTTTCAGGCTCCACGAATAGGCGAAAATATTTTCAATCAAGGCATTACTAAAAAATGCGAAAAATCATGGTATTTACAACAATGCATTACTCAGCCATAACAACACGTAGAAATATACAATTTCTACATTAGTCAAATGCAAGAAAATATAATTAAAATCCTTTGCATGGCTGAAATGAAAATGATTTTATAAACTAGGTACACAATTTGGTCAGGGAAAATTTCCTGAAATGAAAATACAATTATTTGGCTTACAATATTGTAATATTTGTACAACATTTTAGTTTCACAGTTTCTAAGTAACTTTTACAACTATACCTCAACCTGTGCACTGACCGAATCAAAACCGGAGATTCGGGACAAGCAATCAAGACACGTGATTTATTCTCATTCCCCCCCCCCTCCCCCGCTGGCGTATCACTCAGAAACCGCAGTAGACTTTGTGTCTGAAGATATTCTCAGTCTTGGTCTGCTCCTGAGGGATTTTCCTCTCCTCACTGTCTTCTGGAGAGGGCGGTGTGTGTGTGTGGGGGGGGGGGTGAAGTTGTGTTGAGCAGTTAAAAAGAAAATTCATTGTAGTGGCTGGTAGCTGGTGTTGTCTCTGTTTATGATTGAAGTGTAGAGAGTTTGTAACTCGTTTTGTAGATTGTTGTGGAGTCTGGTGTTGATTTCCGGAAGAGTGTGGGTGTCTGTGAGTGTCGCTGGAGGCTGTGCAGTGTGCATTCCGTAGCGCGCACATCCATTGTCATACATGTCAGGTCGGCAAAGAGAGGCTTTAGTCCGGAATTCCGTGGACTAAAGCACTGTTGTGTGTTGTTGTCGCCGTTGTTGTTGTTGTGGCGGGTGGATGAGGGTGTTTTACATAGTGATACACCAAGTCTGTACTTAGTGTGTATGTGCGCCCGGGATGTTCAACCCCATCTCTTGCTCAGTGATGTTGGCGCTGTTGTTGTTGTAGTCCCCGGTGTCCGTTGGGATGTATGATGGTGGGTGCTGGCGGTCAGTAAAGGTGGTCAAGCAGCAGTTGAATCAAATCAGCAATGGGGTGATTATAATATCCTCATTGCATGTACTGTTGCTCACCATTGCTGTCGTTGTTGTCGGCGGTGGTTGTTGTGGTGGCGTTGCTGTTGTTGTTGCGGATTCTGTTGTTGTTATGGTTGCGTTAGCTGATTCTGTTATCGTGTGGTGGTGGGCGCCGTCTTTTAGCTTTGGGCTCCATTCTGCAGTTTTTTCTTGATTGTCTGTTGTGGTTGTCGTTGTGGTTGCAGCCCTTGGTGGTGACTCTGGTAGTGGTGTGGTGGCAGGGACTGCTAGTGCTCTTTCGAGTTCGGTGATGGCGGTGTCAACGTCCGGTTCCGTCTGTGTGTTGGTTGATTTGACGTCGTCAGCTTCTGTCTGTGCTGTTGTTCCTTTTAATTCCGGTGTGGCTGTCTGAGTGCAGAGTTGTTTTTTCTTTGCCTTCCGTCTTTGGGATAGATGCTTGTATTTTCTTTTCACTTGTTGAAATAATTGATGCCTGGGTTTTTCTTTCTCTTGTCTGTCTTTGTTCTTGTTGAAGTGTCTGCTTGGAGTTGGATTTCGTAGTTGGGGGAAATTTCCAATGAATTTGAGTATTACTTCCCTTTTTTTATCGGGCTGTCAGTTTGCAATAAATTGAGTAGTACTTTCCTTCTCTTTTCTTATCGGGATCTCAGTTTGCGATTCGCTTGATTTCGTGGCAGGTTTGCGCGTTGAAGCGAGGTGGTGTTGAAGTACCTTGTGGATTCTTGTAGTGCTTGCGATGACAACTAGAATTTTCTCATGGTCTGCATCTTCTTCTTTATCTCCATCAGTGTTTTGTAAAGGAAGGACCAGAGACGATCGCTGAAGGTCTTGTTGAGGTATGGGAATTCTGAACGAAGCTCGTATTGGAAAGGTGGTACTGAGACTGAGGTGGTGCCACCATCTTCCTTTTGGATAAATAATATTTCATAGCAGTAGAGATTACCACAGGATGGTCGGTCCTCTTGCTTCCTTTTTGATCCGAATACAAGCCTTTCATTTAATTCACTGGATAGGGTGAAACGTGGCTTATCGTAATATTCCTCCTGCCCTAAAAAGGGGCTTAGGAGTGGGCAGAAGTGGTGATGTGACATTGTTTCCTGAAGATTGCTTTGCATGAGTGCGCTGTCAGTCCATCTTAATTCGGTGATCCGTAGAAAAAGAGGTGTGGCATGTCTCCCAGAGTTCTTTTGGATTTGTTCTCAATTTTGACTGGACTTATATACAGGAGCGCAAGGAAAAATAATTTAATCTGTTTAACGAATTGACATAACAATCTCGAGGTATGTACAAAAGTCGGGAGATCTCTTGTTCGTGTAAACAGATAAATCTTTCATGTTAGCTATCTTGGACATCTTGACCCATGGGACTATGGGCACGGACCTGTGATCTGAATTAGGTTAGACAGGCGATTTTTTAATTTATATTTATGAAACTGCGCGATGAGTCCTGGCGATTTGCTCTACTGATGCATGACTGAAGACGCATGCGCGCGGCCTTCTAACCAGCGTGGTTATGCAATTTTCAGTTGCCATCAAACTGGTTGGTCTAGCGTCTGGTCTTTTGATCTATACTCGCACCAAAAAAAATCGCTCAGTGAAAGTAACAAACATTTAATAAAAGTCAAAATATTTAATAAGTTTCAAGAAAATTATAAAAATTAATTTTCACTCCTGTTATTTGCTTTTCTAAGTCCAGCATCCAGCAAGCAATGACCAGTGTCTAGTATCCTGGATTTAATGGGCAGGTTTTACGTCATGGTGAAGTGAAATTCAGAGAAGTAGCATTGCCTACACAAGGTTATATATATACAAACTATTATTGCTATAATCTCATAACTCCATTTCTGTTCTCTTATAAGAACTTACCCAGTGATTTATATTGATATTTACTTGTTGAATTGTGTTAGGAAATAAGATTCTATAAACTTCGAAACTATTTGAATGTGGTTCATGGAGATTTTGATGTTGAATAATCTTTTTATGTATTAACTATATGTATATTTGATTGTTGATTTAATAAATTTATTGTTAAATTTATTGACCTTCTTATACATATTGATAACCTTAAGTTGGAGAAGAAAGTGGGTGGACGGGGGCTCGCTAAATATAGATTAAAAGACGGAATTATCTTCTCCTTTAGTAAGAAGTTTTCTACGTATGGAAATATTGTGTGATGGTAAATATTTTCTTTAATGTAGTGGAAGAGAGAAATGTTTACAGTGCCTGCATATCTGCCAAGTGAGGGAGACGAGTGGTGTCTTCTGGAGAATTATTAATAACATAAATTTTTAAAATTCATCACTTGTAATTAGTTATGGTTGATTAATTAATAATAATAATCATAACCATTAACTAGGTGGCATTAGCCTCAGAAACACCTTTTGTAAATTATTTGTGACAATGAGCAAGACGAAATACATTTTGTAAATATTTGTGGCAGTGATAGATAGATAGATAGATAGATAGATAGATAGATAGATAGATAGATAGATAGATAGATAGATAGATAGATAGATAGATAGATAAATAGATAGATAGATAGATAGATAGATAGATCGATAGATAGATAGATAGATCGATAGATAGATAGATAGATAGAGAGAGAGAGAGATAGATAGATAGATAGATAGATAGATAGATAGAGAGAGAGAGAGAGAGAGAGAGAGATAGATAGATAGATAGATAGATAGATAGATAGATAGATAGATAGATAGATAGATAGATAGATAGATAGATAGATAGATAGATAGATAGATAGATAGATAGATAGATGATTAATAATAGTAACAGTCTTAAAAAAAGCAAAACAATCTTGCTTTAAGAAAGAAAATGAAAAATTGCTCGTGACTCTGAGAACGCAAATGGTAACAATTTAGACAAGTGCCTTTGGAAAGATAACAATCATTTGCATTTCTTTTGAAATGGGACGTTACTGCCTTAACTATATAGAAATGTCACTCAGATTACATAGAGTGCAAGGTATCACTTTCAATTTCCTGTCAATATAGAAAGTATTGAAATTAAATTTGTTAAATAGAGGAAACAAGTATGCCTTTCTCACCAAAAGAACAGAATATATCATTCATAAATCAATCAATCAATCAATCTCTTTCTCTCTATTTATCTGCCTATCTCTCTCTCTCTCTCTCTCTCTCTCTCTGCCTATCTATCTATCTATCTAACTATCTATCTGTCTATCTATCTCAACACTTTTCACTTTTATTCTTCCTTACGCGGTTAAACTGGGGATTTAATTTTTATTTCTTTTATTTTGATCAGCCCGTGGGCTCTTGATGACAGCATTCCTATCCAATTTAAGAAACCAGGATTACATTTCTTTCTTTATTTTGATCAGCCCATGGGCTCTCTATGACATCATACCTGTCCTATTTAAGAAAGCACGGTTGCACTTCTTGCTTTATTTGAACTGAGTGCTGCAAGTCTTTGGTTTCATCTCTAGGCGACGGACAACACCCACAGGTCTTGATGTGTCTTCGTCAGTATAAGCACCGTGTGGCAGAGTAAATTTGCCTATCCCAATTTCTAGACTTAATTAATGTATAAATTGTTGACTTGTAGAAGTGACCCGATCTTGGGCACTCATGATGATGGTATTTTTATGTCAGTGAAGAATATCATAGAAATTGCTGATGCAGTCCAAACCAGTTCCAATTGGATGAATAGTTTTTATTATCCAATGGTTAAGATTTATGAGACATTGTTTCTAGTGAATGCGTCTCATATTTCTTTTTTTCTCGTGCATCACATGTCACGTGATGTAATTGACGTGCGTGTGTGTGTAATTGTGTAAGTGTAAGTGTGCATGTGTATGTGTGTACGAATTTTTTTTTTACGAATGCCACAAGAAACAATACCGTACATTTTCAGATTACAATCAAGTCACACAACTTGCCGCCACGTAACATATTTAAATCAACCTTGGGCACAGAATTACTTTCGTAAGTTAAGTATATTTGAGTCGTATGCTTAGATAATTGTCTAACTCGTTGTTAATGTCTGGCAGCGTTCTGCTGTGTCTTGTTTCAGAACTATTTTCAACAGTGTTTAACTGGCTTGTGTCTCGTTTCAGAACTATTTCCATCAATGTTTCATGGATTGTGTCGCGTTTCATTATCGAATATTTATTTATTACTTCATTACTGTAATCAGTAATTATTTCTTAGTGTGATCTTTTTAATTTAATTTTATTCTTAATTTGTTACTGAATATATTTTATTTATATTTTTATTTTGGTAGGGTTTTCTCTTTGCAGCCAGTGAGCAAGTAGAATATATGTGATTCTTAAGACTGTTGACGTATTAGAATGTCTATTTCTTGTTTAGTAAGTTTAAGAACCTTTCATCGGCATTTATATTATTTTAAATATATTAATAACGGTTGTTGTTGAAAGTGGCAGAATATTTGTTAATTCAACACACACACACACACACACACACACACACACACACAAAACAAATAACCAGTATCCTGGTACCATTCGTATGTTCAGCCATTCTTTCATTTCTCATACCCCATGCGTTGGCAGCGTTAAAATTGGACAGCATCCGGTTCTACAACCAATCAAAGCGTTCCATTCACAGACAGCCCCCCCCCCGCCCCAAATCGCCCACGCGCGCGCCAGCTCGCGCGGTTGGTTAATTGCCAGACGCTAAGCCGTGTGTTTGTGTAGGCCAGCGTGACAAGTACGAAAGTCAGTTCTGCACGTCGAGTCTCCGAGGCGCCGCTTTACCCAGTCTGTGTAGGCCAGCGTGACAGAAAGAAGGACAGACCAGCACGCATTGGCGCATGTTAGCATCTTGACACCCGTGACAGAACACGACAGAAGTCGCAGGAAGCCCGACGTGCGAATACTACATTGGTCAGTACCGTACTGAGATAGTGACAGTCGCCAGAGGGGATTACTTCCAGTTGTTAGGGGGGACACATTCATTCACAAAAAAGAGAAGACAACCACATAACATATTTGATTGTGTGTGTGTGTCGTTTAAATTAAAGTAAGTTGTTTACATTTGATTTTCATGTTTCTTCTGTTTCTGATGATTCATATGCAATTTTTTTTCAATAAGGAAAAAAGAAAAAGAAGTAAAGTACTTCTTTAAGAAAACCTGAAGACATGCAGACAGTCATTAATTGCACGTATTCGTTTTCTGTTATGTTCAATGAAAATAAAGTAAACACGAAAAGAAATATAATTTTAAAAGAATTTTTTTAAAAAGGTTATATTGCAAATATAGAAACAAAGAAATACGAAAATTACATGTTTTAAAAACAGATCGGGACAAAAATTATGGATGCTGACACATACAACGGAATTTTTTGTTTTCTTCTTTTCTTAATGAAATGGTACTTATCTTCACTCTGTAGTAACTGTAATTTAAAACTTTGATATTTTAAATGCAATTGTTGATATCTTTAGAGCAGTCTTTTTTTACTTATAATGTGCATAGCAGTATTATTCCCTTGTATTTTGGGAGGTAGAGGGGAGAAAACGGGGGCTACTGTTTTCTGACTAGCAAGCTACTATTTTAGTTAATTTTATTTCTTAATAATATTTCGATTAAGTGGTAGCGCAGTACTGAAACATAACTTGGTATGATTTTAAGATTTTGAGAAACTTCACTGTAGACAAAGGTATTCACGAAGTTTTGTGCGCTTGTGTCGTACGCACATTTTCACGACATTTTGTGCGCTTGTGCAATAAGTTTAAATTTGTTAACTACGGTTTTAAATTATAATAAGTAAAAGGACATTTTATCCGCACATTTTCATGACGTTTTTACGTTGTCTTACGCACATTTTCACGACGTTTTGTGCGCTTGGGTCGTAAGCACATTTTCACGACGTTTTATAAAATTCTTTAGTAATTGACGGATGTGTGCAGAGTTCAAGATGTTTTAATCTTGGAATAATGAAGTGATGTATACAGTCGACAAGACATTCACCACGCTTTTACAACTTACAAGAAATGACAAGTTTTGCATGCAATCTACACCAGGCTTTAATAGGTCCAATAGTTGACAGATCTGTGCCGTCCACACTATGCTTTTAGAACAGACAATAATAGATTCAAGAACACTATACACGACACTATTAAAACTTACGATTATTAAATACAACGTACCTATAAAACTTATGATAATTCATGTCTTGCAATCTCACAAGACTATTTAAATTTGTTATAATTAACTGAAGTATGCGATCTTGAAGATTTTCTAAGAATTGCAAAAGCATTATAGATACAAGCAATACACTCAGATGTTTGAGAGCTGTTGAACGCTTTATTGGAGATTACAGTGTGCACGACGTTTTCAGAACTTGCAATGATAAATTACTACTCGCAAACTGATAGGAATTTGTACAATAATTAACTAATGCAGGCAATATACCCGATGTTTTAAAGATTTTAAAACCTAAATGAAACTTGGCAATATAGGCAATCGACACGATGATTTAAAGATTTTAGACCTTAATAGAACTTGGCAAAAAACATAGGCAAACGACACGACGATTTAAAGATTTTAGACCTTAATAGAACTTGGCAAAAAACATAGGCAAACGACACGACGATTTAAAGATTTTAGACCTTAATAGAACTTTGCAAAAAAATATAAGCAAACGACACGATGTTAATAATTTTATGCCTTAATAGAACTTGATGGATATAGAAAATCGACACGATGCTTTAAAGATTTTAGACCTTAATACAACTTAACAGTATATTCAAAACAATACTTTAAAGATTTTAGGCCTTAATACAACTTAACAATATATTCAAATCAATACTTTAAAGATTTTAGGCCTTAATACAACTTAACAATATATTCAAATCAATACTTTAAAGATTTTAGGCCTTAATACAACTTAACAGTATATTCAAAACAATACTTGAGAGATGTTGGGCCTTAATACAACTTGGCAATTTATTCAATCGTCACGACGCTTAAGTTCTATTCACGATCATTAAATCATTAATCACTGTGTCAATTGCCTAAATGGTCAATTTCTATTAAGGCAAAAAACGTTAAGCATCTTGTCGTTTGCTTATATTACTGTTGGCAAAATGATGAATTTGCACGATGATTTAAGGACTTTAGGCCTATATAGAACTTGGCAATTTAAGTAATTGGCACCATGACCTAGGGACTTCAAGCCTTAGAAGAACTCGGCATTATAAGCAACTGGCACTATGATTTAAGGACTTAAAACCTTAATAGAACTTGGCAATTTTAGTAATTTTCACTATGATTTAAGGTCTTAAAACCTTAATAGAACTTGGCAATTTTAGTAATTTTCACTATGATTTAAGGACTTTAAGCTCCCGTAAAACGACCATATATATAACCGACACCATGACTGAAGGACTGAAAGATATTTAACTTTTGAATGCAATATAGATAACGCTTTGATATGATCACTGTTTGCGGGACATGAACTTGCAATTTGGCGATATGTTGTATAATGAACGTTCAGTGCTCTTTGAACTACCTGTACCTGACTGCTACATGCAGGCTCAATGCAAGCATAGCTATGTTCAATTTACTTTCGGTCACTATCTGACCTTGTCAATACATAACTCAGTCCTGAGTTTCAGGGCGTACGTGTTTGGCTTCTCTTATTAATGTAGATGTGGCTTGCCTAGGTGTGCTTGTTAAGCTGGGTGGTTTTATTGAATCATTTGTTACATTGTCAGTCCACTGCTTTGTAAGCGAAAGCCTTCGTTCAGTTTGTGACGTCATTTCCGTTCGATCTACTTTCCCGATCTTCGAGCACTTTGCACCGGACACTAATACAGTGTGGCACGAGTTCATTTCTCTTTGTTTCTATAAATACACTGATTTTCTTCGTTTTTTTGGTTCTTTTCTTTTGAAGTTACACACACGCACGCGCGCACACAAAAAACCCTCATGAAAAGTTCAAAGGTCAGAGATGCGTGCGTCGATGAGCTCCAAGACCCACACTGGTGACGTCGAGATCTTTCATACCTCGGAAATTCTACTTACAACTTAACAAGAGAATGCACTTTAGCGTCCATCATCAGAGACAATGTCAATGGGGGAAAAAAACTAAAACGTTTCATAAGAAAATAAGAAGATAGATGTTACAAAGCCGTGAATCAACAGAGATAAATGTGTTCATAAGAATGACACAAAACTAGTGCGTTAAAGTGGCAGATTTACCGGGTGGAATATAAGGAATATTTGTTTGCAATAATTATCGCTTACTCGGATCGTCAATGTGTTCACTTATGTCAACGGTCGCTTTCCAAACGTCTTAATTTCTTTGTTCTTCATGCATCTGGTTTGGTTGGGATAGAGCTACAAAAACATGTATTTTCTTCTTAAGTCATCACTAACTGTTACCATAGTAACATAAATCTGTGTCGTCTGCTTGTGTGACATTAATTAGTGATCTGGAAGCATGTTCATTAACTAGACTGACATAGTAGATGGATACATGAAGAAAAAAATGAAATACAAATATATATTCCTCCACATCATCATCATAATCATCGCCATTGTTATAAAAAAAATGACAATGATGGCCATTATGACGACTTAATAGAGTCATTATTATTATTAGAAAACTAGAGGCGCCTGACAATACGTAAATTCCTTTCGAACACCGGCAATCAAATTGCTACACGAGAACACCGGCAATCAAATTGCTACACGAGAACACCGGCAATCAAATTGCTACATGAGAACACAAGCAAATCAAATTGCTACATGAGAACATAAGAAATCAAATAGCTACATGAGAACACAAGCAAATCAAATTGCTACATGAGAACACAAGAAATCAAATTTCTACATGAGAATACAAGAAAGAAAAAGAACATGTAACAAAACGAAGTGACGAATCCAAGTGCAAAATTAGATGAATTTGGAAAGCAAACACATAAGTACAATGTCTTTTAAAGTGCATAAGGTGAATAAGTAATAACATAACAGGAACAATTTTATTCTGAATGATGAAAAAGACACTTATGACAGCCCTGTCGAGAATGGCCATGGTACTTGTGTTCCAGCGCAAAAAGGCAAACAACTCGGGCCAATTGACCATAATAAGCCAGTAAACACAGACTGTATGTTCTTTGCTGCATGGATGTTGACTTTGTCTGGTGGATGAGAGAAAGCTTCTAGCAAAAGAGTAAACACATGGGAGTTGAGACACTGAAGCGTAGCACAGAGGTGTTTTGTTTAATGTATTCTGTGCACAGAATATGGGTGTGGCAGGAGAAGAATCTAGACAAGGGGAATGACATGATCGGTTCTTGGATTTCTAAGAGTATTTCTAGTTGCAGTGCGTTTTTGTGAACTTCTGAACTTTCTTCAGCAGATACAATGATAGATAGACAAAATGGCTGCACTAAATCCAGTCGAGAGAGCGCCAGTGACCAGGCAAGAAATTTTGCACCACTTGTGAGAAAATTGAGAATCGTGCAGTTTTGTCTCAGGTGTGCTGCTCTCCGAGTACATTTACATCTGTTGGTGTAGTCAGAGCTATCAAAGCTCACACCCAGATCTGTTGGTACAGTCAGAGCTATCAAAGCTCTCACCCAGATCTGTTGGTGTAGTGAGAGCTTTATAGATTTGTAAGTGACCGATAAAAACATTTAGTGGTATTGTCACTCATCTCCACTGACTCTTGTCAGAATTAGTGACTTAGTAAATGTCTTCTTTACTAATCTTTAGAAATCTTTAGTAAAACCCTTCTCGGAGTAACAATTGTTACTCTACTTTTGGTATTCATTTGTTACTTATTACTCCTCATCAAATGCTTAGCATCTGAAAAATATTTCTCATGTAGCTCGTCCGAGAACAGCCTTGTATGACTCATTACCAAGGACGTCTAGACTTGAATGTTGACTTGTAGGACTCATTACAAAGGACGTCTAGACTTGAATGCTGACTTGTAGGACTCATTACAAAGGATCTAGACTTGAATGTTGACTTGTAGGACTCATTACAAAGGACGTCTAGACTTGAATGCTGACTTGTAGGACTCATTACCAAGGACGTCTAGACTTGAATGTTGACTTGTAGGACTCATTACAAAGGACGTCTAGACTTGAATGTTGACTTGTAGGACTCATTACAAAGGACGTCTAGACTTGAATGTTGACTTGTAGGACTCGTTACAAAGAACGTCTAGACTTGAATGTTGACTTGTAGGACTCGTTACACAAAACGTCTAGATTGGAATACTGCCTTGTAGGAGTTGTTACAGAGAATGCCTGGACTGGATCGTTGACCATTGGCAGTCAATGAAATCGTGTCGTATACTCAAGTCATGTATGTAATACATTTTCATGAATATACTAACAGAGACGCTGGAGAGATGGGGTGGGGGAGGATAGCATGGTAACTCTGGATCACCACATCCGTCCGTGGGAACTTGATTCGAAAATTTTACAATCGAACTGGCACTTTAATGTTTGTGATTTCATAGAAGGCCGGGTCAGAATAACTGGCACTTTAAAGTTTGTGATTTCATAGAAGGCCGAGTCAGAATAACTGGCACTTTAAAGTTTGTGATTTCATAGAAGGCCGGGTCAGAATAACTGGCACTTTAAAGTTTGTGATTTCATAGAAGGCCGGGTCAGAATAACTGGCACTTTAAAGTTTGTGATTTCATAGAAGGCCGAGTCAGAATAACTGGCACTTTAAAGTTTGTGATTTCATAGAAGGCCGAGTCAGAATAACTTGGAATAGTAATGTCATTTTTTAAAAAAAATTACTTATACTCAACAACCGTGGATAAAAATTAAAATGGAACCTTGCGTTTCTCAAAATACTTCCCACAGATGACAGCGCTAGTTTTTTCAGTTGTTGACGTCAATGTCACCTCTTTTGCATGTATGTAGCGCTAGTTTTTTCAGTTATTGACGTCACTGTCACCTCCTTTGCATGTATGTAGCGCTAGATTTTTTCAGTTATTGACGTCACTGTCACCTCCTTTGCATGTATGTAGCGCTAGATTTTTTCAGTTATTGACGTCACTGTCACCTCCTTTGCATGTATGTAGCGCTAGATTTTTTCAGTTATTGACGTCACTGTCACCTCCTTTGCATGTATGTAGCGCTAGATTTTTTCAGTTATTGACGTCACTGTCACCTCCTTTTCATTTAGCAGCGCTAGTCTTTTCAGTTATTGACGTCACTGTCACCTCCTTTTCATTTAGCAGCGCTAGTCTTTTCAGTTATTGACGTCACTGTCACCTCCTTTTCATTTAGCAGCGCTAGTCTTTTCAGTTATTGACGTCACTGTCACCTCCTTTGCATGTAGGCAGCGCTTGCAGTTCTAGACTTCACCTTATAATTATAGAAAGAAAAATAAATACATCATTGAAGATTAATAGATTAGTGGAGTAACCCGACACACAAAGAAGAAACAACAACAACAACAAATCAAATAAAAGAACAAAACAAAAAGGGAATGAAAAGAAACATTCAAACAAATGCAACACATATCAGTAAAAGAATTCAATTCAAAATGTGAACTAAAAATAGATATAATCACAAAGTACCAGACAGTCAAATCAAAGAAAAAAATGCCATTTAGAAATAAAGAGACCAAATAGGAAAGTATATAAGCTGGAAAGACAGGCTGCATGCTAGGTGTAAATTAAAAAAAGTGAAAGAATCTGTCCTGATTGTTAAGCGCCACATACTGGAAAGGAAACTGTAATGTTAATGCTTACGTCACTGTGTGCGCGTGATTGTCACAATCTCTCTCTGCATTAGATAGGTAGCTTCAATCTTAATGTATGCATCACTCTGTGCGGGTATATGTATAAACGTGCGTGTATGTGTGTGAGCGAAAGAAAGTGTGTGTGTGTGTGTGTGTGTGTGTGTGTGTGTGTGTGTGTGTGTGTGTGTGTGTGTGTGTGTGTGCGTGTGTGTGTTTATCTCTGTGCTTGTTTTGGTCACAATCGCGGCTAAAAATCGCTGTTGTTTTGTTTTGTTGCGCTAGACTGGCAGTGCAAAGTAAAAGCACGTATGATCGTGTATGTGCGTGATTTATTGTACTTGTGTGTCTGTGGACGTATTATATCAGTGTTTGCGTGTGTGATCAAGATGGTTATTTTTTTTAATAATGCAAGTACTTGAGAGGACTCGAAAAAAGAAATATGTTCTACGACCCGAAGACCACATGGTGAAAACACATTCATCCCTTGGCCTTTACCGTGGAGCTCATTTGTACATAAGGAGTATTCTTACGTAACTCCTCTTGTGTCAGTCTAAGACATCCTCACTACATCCGACATAATGAGTATTCTTACATAACTCCTCTTGTGTCAATCTAAGACATCCTCACTACATCCGACTGTCAACGCGGGCTTCGTTTTTATTAAATCGAAATTATTATTATTATTATTATTATTATTATTAAAACATACTGTCATTATCAGTTGAACCAAATGTAAAGTATCTGAACTGAAAATCATACAAATGCAAAATCCCTTTCTTTTCTCTATTATTGAGTGTAGGTGTAAAACGAAAATCAGTCAGAGATTAAAAAAACTATTTTTCTAACATACATTAATTCATAGTGATCTGTGGTACAATATTTGCTTCATGTTGTTTCTATTTCGCTTATAGTCAAATATTGAAATTTTTATTTCTTGCATGGAACAATTAAAAATGCATTATTTTAAAGAAAAACTTCTCTATAGTAAAGCTGCTTTAAGGAAATATTTCTCTATTTTACAACTGTTTTAAAGAAACTCTTCTCTATAATCAAGGTGTTTAAAGAAATACTCCACTTTAGTAAAACTGTTTTAAAGAAATTATCTATAATAAAACTGTTTATTATTTCGCTACATTTCGGATAGAATCAATTTCTTTTCATAGGACAATTTCAATACTTACAATTATTTTAATAATCTGATGTACTTAAAAATTATAATAGAGTAATAGGCAATTACTTCCGTTTCGATGACGTCTCAAGTGCTCTCGGTATATGAAATACACAAATTAGTGAATGACGTTTCAAGTGCTCTCGGTATATGAAATACACAAATTAGTGAATGTAGAGTTCGTTTATTAATTCTTAGTGTTGTCCATAAAGTCAAGACTAGAGATAATTATTTTTTCCTATGTTTCAGATAAAAACAACAATGGTTCTCTTTGGACTTGTGCCTTCTGCCGCCATCTTAGCGACCATCCTCCTCCTAGCACACACAGGTAAGAAAAGCATGTGAGTTATGGCAGCTATGATGATCTATAGGTATGGAAAGAATGTGAGTGATGGCAGCTATGATGATCCATAGGTATGGAAAGAATGTGAGTGATGGCAGCTATGATGATCCATAGGTATGGAAAGAATGTGAGTGATGGCAGCTATGATGATCCATAGAATGTGAGTGATGGCAGCTTTGATGATCCATAGGTATGGAAAGAATGTGAATGATGGCAGCTATGATGATCCATAGGTATGGAAAGAATGTGAGTGATGGCAGCTATGATGATCCAAAGGTATGGAAAGAATGTGAGTGATGGCAGCTATGATGATCCATAGAATGTGAATGATGGCAGCTATGATGATCCAAAGGTATAGAAAGGAAATGAGGAAGGGCGGTCAGTGATAGTCATCAAGGCCCCACATGAACCCTAGAAAAACCGAGAACATCGAGTAGATGAAAAGTTTTCACGCAATTCCTGTGGGGCAAAGAAGTCAACGTAAAGAAGAAAGAAGAATGGTAGTCATCATATCCAGCCATATCTGTGCTTGGAAACGTTTAATAGTGGAAAAGTATTTAAGAATGTCTTAAGCGGCCGCAAATTATACGCGCGAGAATGGAGTAAAGTGTGGAGACTGCTTGCAATACCGATTTAACACATTTCTTATGCATCTTCGCTGATCCTCATGGCGTACTGCAAACTGCTATATGGCACAATGTAGATAACATTTCCACACTAGAATGATTAAATAAACTCATGCCAAGGAGTTGAAATTGCACGTAACTGCGTCAGATCATTTATACATTTTACTAAATGTTATAGTGTCCGAAGATATTCAAGTTGTTGTTACCTGAGTTCATCTCACTGTTTGTTTACTGTCCGTAGAAGCCCTACTACTTCAATCTGCCCGACTAAAAGCAACTGTGGTCTGTTAATCATGTGTTCCTCCATTTATTTATCGATATTTAAACAAGACTTTATATGTCTATTTACACATCTATCTATCTATCTATCTATCTATCTATCTATCTATCTATCTATCTATCTATCTATCTATCTATCTATCTATCTATCTATCTGATTATCTGTCTGTCTGATTGTCTGTTTGTCTGTTTATCTATCTATTAGTCTATATTTTAAAATAATTAATGACATGTTCATCTTTTGATGTACGACTTCAAAAGACACAATTTACAGTTTTCCCATCGCTGGCCTATGACTAACGGCTGCTTAATTTAATCTGGAGCACATTTACCTACTTTATTCTCAGATTTATGGTGATTTACGACATACAACAGCTTAATAAATAACAAGCACAGTTGCTAGTTCTCATATTAATTGTGATTTATGGAAAGCAATTTGTGAAGAAGCCGATTAAGTACCATGGTGCTATGTTTCAATACACTTTAAACATTAACAAGAATATGGATGGAAAAAACAGTGACTCAAGCAACATAACACTCTCAAGAGTGGTCCAAACACAAAGAAGGGAATACACGCCATTAAATTATATATATATCGGGACTAGGCGACTATGTATGTTGGCTGTCCAGCTAATTAACATCATAATCAACCTCAATTGCACGTGCAAAACTCAATCAATGAATAACAACAAAGCAAAGATGGTACGTCTAAAGAGCCCCCATTATACCTCAGACAGATAATGAATGTTATAAATATAGGTGAACGTCTCAAATGCATACAAAATTTAATTTACAGTTACTACAACTTAACATGATGCAATCATTGAGATAATGAATAATTAGTTATTTCCAAGGGCGCTTAACTAAGAGGTGTGTATTGACGCGTACCTGTTACAGTCAACAACAGAGAACTGTAATAGAAGGACTCGTTCTTCGGAGTATAGTCAGACATTCAAAAACCATAGTGTACGACGAAACTGATTATTGGTTGGCATAGACAAGTGAAGTCTGATCCTATGTCTCTTTCATGTAATATCGCAGATGGCATACAAGCTGCTCAGCTGCAGGGAGATGCTGGTAGATTTTATGACATTAGGGAGATAATCTGGTAAAACTGATGACAATGGGGAGACAGGTTGGTGGACTTGACGACAGTGGGAAGATAATCTGTAGGATTGATATCAGCATCGATGGTGGCAGTTGGTGAGTTAAGGAAGTCCAGGACATTGTCCCAGGACTGGTAGTAACAGAGTGCATAGGCAATAGAAGTGTCCAGCAATAGCTTGGCAGCAGTCGCTGATGGTCATGGTAACAGTGTGCTGGTATAGTGCCGACATTTGTACCAATATGCAAATCCGCAGGAAATTGACAACTTTTACTAGAAGTTGTGAGTGTTCATCTCAGCACTCTTCCATCTGTCGGTCTTCAAATTTGGCAATACAAATAGTGTGCCAGGTCTCTGGGATTTATAAATAAACTCAAGATGTGACCAATGACAATCACTTTATTCACTACCAGCTAATAAAGTAAGAAGTGTTCAAAAAATTGGCAGTAATGAAAAATTGTTCGAAATTAAATTAGACTAATGCAAAACACTCAGATCCTCTTCTTTGAACAATACATTTTGATTAACTAACAGCCTTTCCAGACACAAGTTAGGCATGAGAATTTCTTGGTGGTTCAGACATGACACTGACATAATTAATAGGAAAATTCATCAGGACAACTCAAAAATAAGCTTTAAAATATTATTAATCTATTATGGTAATTCTCATTAAATAATAATAATCTGAAAGTAACCAGTAGAATGATTCTCCTGACTGGTACCATGTGGTTCATGATATACTAATGGACTGAACAGACCCCTAAACAAGCCTCTCAGATGGTTAATTTTATTTTGCTGTTGTTGTTATTATATTACTCTTATTGTGATTTCATACATGAAATGTGACAATTAACTGGTGTCTTTGTTATAAAAGTGCACAAAAGACTATTATAGCCTCACCTAGACAAGGTATGTACGAACTATAATCTCTATAACTCCATTTTTGTTCTCTATAAAAAATATCCTGTGATTTATATTGACACTAATCTGTTGAATTATGTGTTAAAATTGCGGATATATATGACAATTATTTTTATTAAAGATGAACACATCCGCGGATATAATAGTGTTCAGGACATTTACAAAATAATTATTGATCATAGTGTTCTAGAAATCTGCGGACATGTTTATAATGATTACTGATTGAAGAAATTATCGCGGATGTGTTGAATGATTACGTATCTCAAATTTAAAGAAATCTGCCAATAATACACACTATTTATTAATTCCTTTGTTGAAGAAATTTAGCGGACATGTAGGTAATGATAATTAGCGATGTCTTTAGCGATGAACACATCTGCGGACGTGTACAGAGTAATTATTTGATAAAATTATTGATGAAATTGGTGAAAACATTGGTGACTTGTTCATAACGACTATGTGTCTCCAAGTAAATATATTTGCGAGCATGCATATAATGTTAATTGGTCACAGTGTGGTGAAGTGTTGAAAAAATGTGCATAATGATTATTGATCGTAGTGTTTACGAAGTGGACATGTATTTGATGACTATTGATCACTATGCTGACGAAATGAGTTGACATGTATATAATGACTATTGATCACTATGCTGACGAAATGAGCTGACATGTATATAATGACTATTGATCACTATGCTGACGAAATGAGCTGACATGTATATAATGACTATTGATCACTATGCTGACGAAATGAGTTGACATGTATATAATGACTATTGATCACTATGCTGACGAAATGAGTTGACATGTATATAATGACTATGATCACTATGCTGACGAAATGACTTGACATGTATATAATGACTATTGATCACTATACTGACGAAATGAGTTGACATGCATATGACTGTTGATCTCAAATTTGTGAGAGAAAAAATCGTCGGACGCATATCAATGATTATTGTTCTTTGTGATGACGAATTAGCAGACATACACATAATGACTCTGGATTTTAAATTTAGACACATTTTGGACATTTATCAATAATTAATTATTAATCACATGTCCAGAGAAGTTCGGTACGTACACACACAAAAAAAATGTTGCGCAATTTGTTAGAAATCACCGGAAATGTCTGATAAGCATACTTTTGAAGTAAATGTACAAAAATCGAAAAGCACTATTTGCACATGTCTTCGGGGACAACACTAACGTTAAGTACTAAGAGAGAGAAATGGATATCAAATTAGCAGACAAATCACATTCCCGACCGTTTCAGGTGATACAAGGCACGATTCAGTTATGCAATCCTTTTAACATTTAACAGTCAGATGACAGATTTATTTATCTTTGAGTCTTTTTTTAAGTCACATGAAATATTGATGTGCACTTTGTCGCTAAGACAGCGCAGCGAGGTCAACAGTCACTAGATTTATGTCGCTCGGGGAAACAAGATTTATATTGAATTTCCACTGACATTTATCTTTGACATAATAAACTGCGTTCTGGTGGGAGGGGACGGAGGGGTAACTCACGAAGATTCAGCACATCTCGACAGAAGAAAAAAAAATTGTCGCTAATGTGGAATTTACACTGCGAATGTTTTCCACGGTACGCGTAATTGGGTCATTTGAACTTCAGTGACGTTATTGTTTTCTAGGGTACGTATAATCGGGTCATTCAATTGACGTCATTGTCTGGACAACAATCTGCGTTGTGTAGGACAAGAAATGCATCAGGCACTGGTCTGCTTTCTTCCGAACGGATTAAACTTTCAGTTCATCACGTATACTTCCACAATTCCTAACCAACAGCGCGACATCGATCTTTCAAATACATCAAATTTTTCATTATTCAGAAGCATTAGATTTACATTTTAATAAACAATTAAAAGTTCAACTAATATATAAAATGCTGTTACAAAGTTCTAGAAATTACACTCTGCAGATATTTTATTTAACATTCTGAAATGACGTGCAGTCTGTTTTAATTACGCGCGGAAGGTGACTATGACAAAAATACTGTGAATTATTAGTTTTAAAAAAAGGAGAAATTATTCTTAATTATTTGTCACGTGTCAGGCACAGTTGCTACCCGAACTTGAACTTAGGGTAGCAGTTGGACGAGCTGAGGCATTTCACGGGCGGTATTTAATTCGCTCGCCCGCATAGAACCAGATTACAGTGGTCAGTCAATAGAATATATTCGGAATTCAGCCTGGGATTCCACTCCGAAATAAATAAGAAAGAAAAGAGAAAACGCCGCACTTCTGCATGGTGTGGTTTCTATAGAAAGCAGCAACCTGTGCATCTAAATCTCAAGGACACCAACAGCCAAAAATCTTAAGTGAGCTGCGGTTGCGTCCCAGTAACAAAAAAGTTCGCAAAGACAAATATTTTCTTTTCTGTAGAATTTATATATTTATAATGTATGTAACGAATTGTAAAGTTCTTAAAGAATAATCCATATAACTTTCATAATAAATGGGCTAAATAAAGTTCTTAAAATTTATCTTAAGGTTAAATCAATTTTTTAAAGATTATCGAAAGAGTAAAAACGAGGTTCTTAATGACTAGGCCAAATAAAGATCTTAAAGATCATATGTAGTCGAAATAAAATTCCTAAGATTAGTCTGAATAAATACTTAGGATTAGGTTAAATGGAGTTATTAATGATTATCTGAAGTCTAAATACACTTTTCAAAGAGTATGGAAAAGCTACAAAAGTGTTCTTAAATATTACGTATAAGTTCAACAAAATGAACATTCTATTGAGAGCAAAAAGACGTGTGCTGACCAACGTCTTGTCACTAGAAATAATCCACGTGACATAGATATGTTCCAGTGTCTATTTATTAATTTCTGACAACCTGCAGTTCACCCATGGCCTTGATACTGACAGGAATCATGTCATGTTCATTTAGATTAGCCTTGAAAATGAAATGCTCTTATGACATAGGGTCATTCATCGTACATTTCTACTTTACAAATTCTCTTTGTTACCGCATAGTTTAGAAAAGATTTCTATCTCTGAAAGGGCCCGAAAGACTACCAAATATATGCGTGTTTTCTCCACAACGACTGCAGCAAAGAAGTCAAATACGTATTATAAGTAAAACCGTTAATTAAGAAAAAAAACTCATTTAACTGACAATATTGAATTCTTTGGTAATTATGTCTTTTGGTAATATCATTAGTTTAGATCGCAGTAAAACTTCCAAAACTCAGTAATTTGATTCAAACAACCGTTCGCAACTATTGCATCGACATTGCATAAGCGTATGGTACTTATCATACTAAGAAAGTCATCAGCCAGATTCTATACAAGTTATCAGCCCAGCCACATTCCAGGCAAGTCATCAGCCACACTCCATGCAAGTAATCAGTCATATTCCATGCGATTTATCGACCACCCTCTATGCTAGTCATCAACCACACTCCATGCATTTCATCAGCAACACTCCAGGTTATCAGCTATACTATTTCAGTCAAAATGTTATGTAAACAAAAAATACATAATCACGACCACTGTACTTATTTCAGTGATTTCATGAAATAAATAAAACGTATAAGGAAAATATTTTCACTATGATTGCTGAGTTGAGCCGCGAAAAACAATGATTAATTCAAATTAGTATTATGTGTCACAACCAGTCAGAAAATATTTTTTTAAAATAAAAGATTACTCTATTATTAATACCATTTCTCTGTCTTGCAGGACCCAATCGTAGTATTAATTTAAGTTCTAACGAGTTGCTATCTATGTTACCCATAACAGTAAAAACACTCGAAAAAGGGTTCGTACAGACTACCTGTTGACAAAAAGAGTTGCAAAATTACTTGCAGCAGTAACCGTCCTAAGTGACGTCACAAACAGTTGATATGTTCAGAAAAGTGACGAAACAAACAATTGATATGTTCAGAAATTTTTTTTTTTTTTTGCTTGACGCATTTTCCCCTTATTAATTTCAAATACTGAACGCCCGAATGAATTCACACAAGCCAAAATCCATATCTTTCTGTTGTTTGTTTTTCTTGCTTGGTCGTCTAGTCACGTGACTATTTCAAAGCTGAACTACCAACGCCCAAAGGTAATCTTGTGTGCCTGTTCTTAATCTATTTCTCTAACAGCTTTCTTTACAATTTAAACCCGCTATCGGTACTGTATAATATTTTATTCCCGGGGGCATCGTATGGTGTGATCGTAACTTAGCATACCGTAGCACTGACCAATCAAATGCAGACGTTTTCTTTAATACACGTATATTTCCATAAAAGTTCCATATTACAGCTTACACTTAGTTTTTTTCATAACCCATGCTAATTGCATCTTATCCTTACTAATTAGCTTATCATTTATAAAGTTAGAAGTGTCTTTCTTTGTTTGATTTATTATATAAAAATTTCAATTACTAACTTCATAAATAAATGACAACAGTAGAAAGAATAAATACAAATTTCCACAAAATACCATTCGGATGACCATTAATGAACTCAGGGCGATGTCTCCTACACATTCAACTTCACCAAGACAACAAAGAAGCCATCGATATTTAGTATCCTGGTGAACACGCAGGCCAGCCGGGAGTGGGGTGGGTGGGTGGACTAATTTAAAGGTCCAGACTAAGATAAAATCAAACTGCGTGAAGCACCAACGACCTAGCAAAACTACTCCACAATAAAAGCTCAACAAACGACCTGGTCCACAAAGGGCACTGCATTTCTCTCTCAATAACGCACGTCATTATCGTCACCATCAATGAAATTTATTCAGCCATTAGCTTCATCTCCATTATCTGGCCATTGCTGATAAACAGATACTGATAAAAGCTAAAGTGAGAGCGTGTGTCTGTGATTTATAGCGGACTGGTGGTGGAAGAAAGGGGTGGAGTGGACGGGAGGAAGTACTGTACGTTTGAAGGCATTAATACCCGGTTAGTTTCGGATAGGATCGCGTTAAGTACCCGGGTTTCTCCAGTATTCATATTGAAAGACGACAAGAGTCATCACTCGGAAGTTGAAGCGTTCAACGTCACGAGAGGAACATACGTGTGTGTTTGTATTGACTTCGTGCGCGTTTGATGGCAGCGGTTGGGCGCGTGTGCAAATTTAACAAAATGGTCGATCCCATTTGCCTGTAGGTCGTCGGCCATTTCCCACTGTACAACCGTATAGTAATTTTTTTCTGCCTTTAAAAATAAAAGTTCACTTAACGCACCGACCTCGCTAGCGCATCAGACTTATTCCTCGCGGCATTTAAATTACCATTGTGCGACATTTAAATTACCATATGCGACATTTAAATTACCATTGAAAGATGACGCTAATTCTTTTCATACAGCAAAACTCAGATCATTCAAGCAAACAGTTTTCACAAAAACGTAAACTCATGACTGCTTGAAGCAATGCTCACAAATGTCACTTCGATAATGGATTAATCAATGACTGACTGGCTGGCTTTTGGTTGGCTGACTGGTTGGTTGGTTGATTGGTTGGTCGGCTAGTTTTTTTTTGCCTGGTAGTAAAGATTCCTAAACTGGTGCCCTTTGAGTCGTGCATCTACGTACGAAGTGTGACATTCCACAGTTCGATGCATTTGTTTCTGATGATAACCGTCACACTTGTTTAGTTGTACACGCCAGTTCATGCATGGTTGCACACGCCAGCTCCTCAGTTCATGAATGGTTGCACACGCCAGCTCCTCAGTTCATGAATGGTTTGCACACGCCAGCTCCTCAATTCATGAAAGGTTGCACACGCCAGCTCCTCAGTTCATGAATGGTTTGCACACGCCAGCTCCTCAGTTCATGAATGGTTTGCACGCGCCAGCTCCTCAGTTCATGAATGGTTTGCACACGCCAGCTCCTCAATTCATGAATGGTTGCACACGCCAACTCCTCAGTTCATGAATGGTTGCACACGCCAACTCCTCAGTTCATGAATGGTTGCACGTGTCTGCTTTTTACTGAAGACGAAAACCATGCAGGAAGACGTTGCTTATAGAGAAGAAGGGGAAACATACGCCACCTGCTGTATAATTAATTGCGAAGACTGGTCTGTAACCTCCCATTTGATGTCATCGTTCGAAAGGATGTGCGCTTCTCGGAGGAGATGATCGCCGTTGAAACTGTGGAATACACTCTAACACGTGCAATGCAATATGCTGACGATTTTTTGCAATGCTACATGTGGGTCTGTACAGACGTTTTTGCTGTTGTACTGGGTTCTTTACAATAAAAACGTAAAAGTCTGTACTTAAAGTTTAGTCTGCATGAGGCCGCTTATAATGAAACAATCTACGTCTGATATTGTGACTGGTCTATGTTTCAGAGTAACTTTAACTGCGTAATGGATTGTTTTCAATGAAACATACATCATATATGACGGGTCTAAATTGGTCGCCGCTGTGCATAGAATCGTTTAAAATGAAGTACTATACATTTGACGTAATTATTCATTTACAGTTCAATACTGGACCGTTTGAAATAGAACCCATTTAGTCTTACAGCGCCTGATTGCTAAGCTCTGCGTTCAATGCCACGCAAAACACATCATTTTTGAATTGGTTTTTATGCTGTGGTCGGGATTATTATTTTTAAATAAAGATCCTCGGTCTTTAACGGCTGATTGCTGCATACTGCATCGCTTGCAATGAAATGCTATAGAATGAATTGTCTTTTCCTTCGACTACTTTAAAGAGTTTGCAACGAAATACTATAGATTTGGATTGTCTTCTCCCTTGACTACTTTAAAGAGTTTGCAACGAAATACTATAGATTTGGATTGTCTTCTCCCCAGTGTTGAAAGTACTTGACATGAAACACTATATTGTTTCGATTTGCTCTGTGCACAAAAGTGCCTTTGCATTGAAACATATTAATCTGAAATGATTATTTTAGAAAAATATAATCTGTGTTTTAAAGTGCTTGCAATGAAACACAGTAAAATGAAATTTAAAAAAATAGTCTGTACTTAAAAGTTCAAGAAAAGAAATACTATAACCTGAAATGAGTTATTTTATTAATCTGAATTTAAATGTGATCACAGTGAAACGCTATAATCTGACAATATTTAAGTTCTGACTTATATACTTGAAATGGAGTTCTGTAGCCTGCATTGTTCTTTGCACTGCGGCCTGCATTGTTATTTGCTCTGTAGCCTGCATTGTTCTTTGCTCTGTAGCCTGCATTGTTCTTTGCTCTGTAGCCTGCACTGTTCTGTGCTCTGTAGCCTGCATTGTTCCTTGCTCAGTAGCCTGCTTTGTTCTTTGTAGCCTGCATTGTTCTTTGCACTGTAGCCTGCATTGCTCCTTGCTCTGTAACCTGCGTTGTTCTGTGCACTATATAGGTATATATATAGTTTCAATAGGTATACAGTAGGGGTACGCTGAGTCGAAATGTTTGTAATGACGTACTATTGTCTCAAATACTGAATGTTGTGTCGGAGTGTTTGCAATGAACTACTATTGTCTTTAATGACTCAACGTTGTCATAATGTTTGCAATGACAAGGCTGTCTTAATGTTTTGCAATGACATACTGTTTGCAGTAAAGGTTTACTGCTATGTCAGAATATTTGCAATGATATATATTTTCCTGAAATGATTCAACTCTGCATTGGAATTTTTAAATGACATGCCATTGTCCGTAATGACTCAGCGCTGTGCTGGAATGATTCAAATGACATGCCATTGTCCGTAATGACTGTTACGTTTCCAGTATTTATTTATAGACCCTGCCTAGAATAATTAAGGACCTTAAAGATAATTTAATTCCTTCTCTCATATCCTATGCAGACTGGTTGCTCAACTTATCATTTGACTAATTTAAAAGTGTGTCTTGTAGTGCAGATGACAAATTTACAAACTGATAAATTGCGAACGCTAGCTAGATTGAAGTCGTTAAGTTCCTCTAAATTAATATGCATTCGTTATTGTCATTCAGCTCATCCGCCCCCATTCAATCTAAGATAAATCTATAGGTCTATTATGCATAAAAATTGACTACGAAGAGGTTTAACAATTAAAATAAGATTTAATAAAGTTCAACAAGTTAACAATAATCAAATACGAGCGCGAATAGTCTATTTCTTAATTCATGCACGTATGTGCTTAGTGTTCTCAAAAGAAAAGTTAGCCAATGTTTCCTTGTGATAATTGAATTCGACTGAGGAATACTCAGCTGTAAAATCTGTATTTCGCCTGGTCTCGCTATTCCAGTCCGTCCCGGTCTATGGTAGTCACTCTAGCGGAGATGCACGTGGCATACACGAAAAGGTGTCCCTTTATGTCGCTAGTGAACTTGAGTTTTTAGACCAGCATACGTCTGCCTTTGACGCTGCTTACAGTGGCGTGGACTCTCAGAATAAGTGAACTCTCGCCAGAATTCAATCCAGTTTATACAGTTCTTCGGATGAAGACAAAGACAGCTTGTCTAATTCAAGGATGCGGACAGTAAGCGAGGCAAAACAAAGCCAAGCCCAAAAGACAGAACCGACCTGAGGAAAGCAAAATGCGTCCTAGTCTCTGCTTAATATGTCCTTGCTTAAGCACGTTCCAGTTTAAATGCTCTGAATTAGAAATTCGACCTCGCGTCGTTTACAATTTAGATTTAGAAAAGCGTAATCTTCTCACGCATACGTGTTTCATTTAACAGCATGACGTATGAATCATAAAAATAGTTACAATGTTAAATTAATGTTCATACAAAGGGGTAATTCAAACAGCAAAGCGCTTCACAATTTACAATTAAAATTACACGCAATAATTGAATTACATGAGAAATTCATGTCGAGCGCAGACATTCTGGCTCTTAGTGAATTTAAAAGCAATATAAATTAAAGTTACAATGGGAAAGAGTTACAATAATTTCATATTCCATAACTTATAGGTTTTCAGTCATTTCTCTGAACCGTGCTCAAGTATATAGTGGATAATATAATACATAGCACAAATACACACATAGTCAAGATATACAGAATACAATCAGATAAAAGGTGGTACCTTATGAGAAGTCGAAGTGTATGATTCTCATCTATCTCGTCGGCTGCCGTATGACCCGAGTAGCCAGTGGATGTAGCTAATTGTATCTCGCAGTAAAGGGGCAGAAGCGTTCACCAATATTTATAGGAAAGCATAAAGCATATCACGTGACGGATCGCGTGGCATGTAGTTGGTTCTAGAACCTAGACAATGGGCCTAAAGTTACATAACGTCTTGACCTGTTCTGGAAGCTTCTCGATAGGGGAGAGCTTGAACAAAGGGTTTTCAAATCTCAATATTTGAAGTAAACAGCAGGTAGGTCAGCAGGTCATGACATTTTTATCAGACTGTGACAATGACTCAGCTTTGTGTTGGAATGTTTTCACTGACATACCGTTGTCTGTAATGCCTCAGCGCTATGTCGGCATCTTTACACTGACAAACTGCAATCTTTGACAGCTTCTTGCTGTATACAATATAAAATGAATGAAATGAAGCACCACAATTTTGGAGGAAAGAAATCGGTGTTTTTGTTGTTTAGGTTTTTTTTTGTTTGTTTTGCTCTTTACCTGAATATGTTTAGCTGTTGGGTTATTTCTGTTGTAGTTTCAATCATATATTTAGTTTTGTCATACTTGACCTTACTCAGTTCCAGACATTACTGGTAATTATTATACGACTGATCTATGATCCAAGCTATAATATTTGTAACAGCGTGTGACCTGTATTCGCATTTCGATTCGCGCAATGCTTTTTATAATAAGCGCACCACAACTTATCTTCTCCATACACGCTTTAATCAGCATGATCTACCACAATCCATTCTTTGCAAAATATTATAAAACTGTTTCCAGATTTACCCTTTAAATCAAACAATTTCTACCCACTTCAATCAGCGTATGACTGATCTGCGATTACACTCATATATAATCAAGTGCATACCTAAAATTTTGCTGCACCCATTATAACCGGTACAAAACTAGTCCACACTGTATACTCGACCTATATGATCACTTTCGACTTTTGCACTAGCACGCTTTGCCTACGAGGGCAGACAACTGCTAATTGCAATTAACCTTACCGGGGCTCCGAATATTACAAAATCTACATTTTGGGGCGCCATAGGACCTAACGTCATTTACCGACCAGTGATTCCAATCCCAAATCTACAATTTTGGAGCCTCAAGGGAAGGAATCTAGTTGTTTGCTTAGCAGTGTCGATGTCTAGGGGGGACAACAAGGAAAACATTGGGGGTGAAAGCTTTCTTTCGGTGACCCTATGACCTAAAGCAATTTGCGGGCTATGGAATCAATTTGTTAAGAATTAATGTTATTTATCACGTCTTAATTTCGTGTATAATTTAGGTATTTTGATATCTATGACACTTTTTGTTATATGTGTGCGTGCGTGTGTGTATGTGTATTGTGTTTGGTCAGGTGTTATCACGTGATTTGGCAAGGTAATATAAAATTTAAAAATAATGTATTTATTTTCGGTCCTTGGGTTGTTTAGTTTTCGCAGCTTTCAGTGTTCTCATTTGATTCTGAGAACGTCCTGATAGGGTAGATCTACGTCCTGATAGGGGTAGATCTACGTCCTGATAGGGTAGATCTACGTCCTGATAGGGCAGATCGTTCGTTAATATTTCGTTGTTGACTTCATGATGCAAACGTCATAACTTGACGAAACAGAACACATACTATCTGGATGTCAGGTTCTGGCTGGAACAGAATACACTAAAAGACACGACGAAGTGGCAAAACTTATATATATAGAAATATATGTGAGACCTATGGCATAAAACCCCAAAAAGTGCATGGATGTACCAACCAAAAGCAGTCATCAACCAGAAGTCAAAATACTTTGGGACTTCGAGATAAGAACAGATCGAGTGATTCCTGCACGAAGACCAGACATTGCAGTTCTCAATAAGTCCAACACAATAGCAAAAATCACTGATGTTGCTATTCCATGTCATGGTAACATAAAAATAAAAGAAAGAGAAAAATATAAAAATACCAAGACGTCAGATAAGAAATTCAGTTTGTGGAATGTAAAAGCAGAAGTGATATATGTAGTGATAGGAGCTTTGGGAAATATAATAACTGAGTTGGAAGGCTACCTGAATAAACTCCCTGGAAACCACAGACTCGCTCCACTACTCAAAGCAGCGCTCCTCGGAAGTGCCCACATCTTCCGTAAAACCTTGGATCTTGGTAAGATTCCGAGACCTTGGGTCACTACCGACAGTCAAAAGTCGTGGAAAGAGGCAATAATAATAATAATAATAATAATAATAGTTCGTGAAAATCTCAGATGATTCTAAATGCAGACTGCACAAACATAGATTAAACATCAGAACATATACTATCTGAATGTCAATTTCTGGCTGCAAAAGTATATAACAAAAGACACAACAAAATGGCAAAATGGCAAAAAAATAGTGAGAACTATGGATTCAGAACCTCGGAAAGAGCATGAGATACGAACGGATCGAGTGATCCCTGGACGAAGACCAGTCATTATAGTTTCAATAAGTCCAGCAGAACAGGAAAAATATATATAGATAAGTAGGAAAATAGCAATTTGAAGTGCAACGCTCTAACCAAAGCTCCGCTGTACAGTCTCTGTATCCGTTGACTCAATCATTCAATGCAGTGTTGCACAGCCCCTCTACCGTATGACGGAAGCTGTCTATGCTGTCCCTCTGTCCTATGACTAGAACGTTCAGTGCTCTATTATATAGGCCTTAGGCCCCAAAACTATGAGTGGAGCATCCAATTCTGTATTGTTCAACCCCTCTATGAGTGGAGCATCCAATTCTGTATTGTTCAGCCCCTCTATGAGTGGAACATTTAATTCTGTGTTGTTCAGCCCCTCCATGAGTGGAGCATCCAATTCTGTATTGTTCAACCCCTCTATGAGTGGAGCATCCAATTCTGTATTGTTCAGCCCCTCTATGAGTGGAACATTTAATTCTGTGTTGTTCAGCCCCTCCATGAGTGGAGCATCCAATTCTGTGTTGTTCAGCCCCTCCATGAGTGGAGCATCCAATTCTGTGCTGTTCAGTCTCTCTACCCTCTGACTGGAGTATCCAATTCTGTGTTGTTCAGCCATTCTATGAGTGGAGCATCCAATTCTGTGCTGTTCAGTCTCTCTACCCTATGACTGGAGTATCCAATTCTGTGTTGTTCAGCCACTCTATGAGTGGAGCATCCAATTCTGTGTTGTTCAGTCCCTCAACCCTATGAGTGGAGCATCCAATTCTGTGTTGTTCAGTCCCTCAACCCTATGAGTGGAGCATCCAATTCTGTGTTGTTCAGTCCCTCAACCCTATGAGTGCAGCATCCAATTCTGTGTTGCTCAGTCCCTCTACTCTGTGACTAGAGTATCTAATTCTGTGTTGTGCAGCCCCTGTACTATGTGACTGGAGCACGCGAAGATGCGTTATGTAGCCCTGTTAATCCATAACTAGACTATTCACTGTCAAAGCAATTTACAGCAGAAGTTTGAACACGAGACCATCATTTTCCTGGTCCAAGCATGCAATGAGGTAAACAATCTGCGAGGAAGCGCTCACTACTTCAGGAAATGAAGAAAAAGACTTTTCAGAGAAATTCGTATTAAATAAATAAATGGTTTCACTTCTGTGTAAGACGGGTGAAGCCAAGATCCGATTGTTCAGAGCAAAGTAGTCTTCAGGTCAAATCACTCCTGCCGGTTGAGCGCAATTCAAGTTTTCTTTTGTCTTTTAAAGAAATATTTGTTTTAAACGATAGATAATATGTTAACGGAGCAAAGTTTAGCTGGTGGGAAAGATTGCTAATGTACTGGCCACAAGTATGCGAGGAAGAATTACGTTGTCATATGCGCGTAACACGGATGTGAACTACCAAGTCACCATAACGACAATGAATTGATTGTGTTTTGGGGTGGAGGGATTGCTTTTTTTTAAAAATGGGATTTGCCGGTATTTTGCGGAGCTTTAAGCTTTAGGATAATAACGTTGTTTACTGTCCTTGTCATATAAATACTATCGGTATAAGGACCATTGTGAAAATATACCTAAAATACGGTTTCTATGAAATACGACAGAGAAGCGCGTAGAGACAAATGAAATAAAGCAAGAAGCAAGACGACTTGTGCTATCGGCTCTGTCTACTATGGGGGTTTGTTTTGTTTTTGCGAGTTTTGCTCTTAATTTTGTGTGCGATCTTTGTTTGTATTAATTTAGCTTTACTTTTATCATAAGTGTTTTTTTTTTCTTATCGAGCTCATCTTTCGTCTTCAACTCGCTATTTCACTCACTCCGTCATCACTTTTCAGTTGAATCTCGTTTCCACAAACAGGATTTGGTCGAAATAAAGAGAAACAACTCTTATTGGAAAGAGAATAACTCTTGTTGGAAAAACACGTGGTGAGTCTAAAATCATCCTTCAAAATAAATCCAATTATCGTTATTTCGGACTTCTCTTAAAATTATGCCAGATAGAATCTTTCCTTGAAATATTTACTTATGAAAATCGATCAGCAATATAGGACGTGTCTTAGTGACTGGTGACACGCTGCGCCACTATTGGCACGTGTCTTAGTGACTGGTGACACGCTGCGCCACTATTGGCACGTGTCTTAGGGACAGGTGTCACGCTGCGCCACTATTGGCACGTGTCTTAGTGACTGGTGACACGCTGCGCCACTATTGGCACGTGTCTTAGGGACACGTGTCACGATGTGCCACTATTGGCACGTGTCTTAGTGACTGGTGTCACGCTGCGCCACTATTGGCACGTGTCACCAGCTACGCACTCGTCGACACTCGAATGCGATTCTCGTGACCATATTTGCTGGAAGTTACGAGCATATATTCTACAGACTTCTGCGACAAAGCAAGGGCTTACGGATTCTGTCATCTCGACCTCTCTCGTTCTCGTATTGTTAAAGTTATCGCCTTGCATTCTCAGTTTTTGAATTATCTTATTTCCTTAACTTAAACACTATCATCTTGAGATTCCTCATCTTCTCATCTTGAATTTCTTATTCTGGAAGCCGACCATCCCATCAATACAAATGTCCTCTACATACATGACTCTGTGAAGAAAGGATATATCTGTGTTTGAAGTGAACATTGAAGCAGAAACCAGCCAACCTGCCTAGAGAGATGAGATAACAAACTTCGCATGCACTATTCTCCTCGTGTGCTTGACTGAAAGAGCTCCTTCAATATTGCTAATTCAACTTGACACTGATATAAACAGGAATGTTTTTTCATTGTGAACCAGGGGCGTGCAATTCAGCATGCGAACTCACAGGGTAGGAAGCACTTTGATACACCTAATCTCATTTACCTACAAAGGCTATCACATGAAACCCTAGATTAATTGCCTTGAGTTGCAGCTCCGTAACAGTTTGTCAATGAGCTTTCAGTCTGAAAATAGTTCGCCCACTCATACTCTGCATGGACTGCATTCATTCCATTTTGGCTTCTTGGAGAACGGGATTATAATGACTCAAGGTCAGAACACTTTTATTTTAACATTGTGGGGCCATATGTTTATTTTCACTGATACTTTAATAAATATCACTTGAAGATTGAATGATACGCATATTTATTACACTTCTTACATGTCATCTGTCAAATAATGAACACGCTTATTTCATAAATATTTTCTGTTTGTCTTAAATGTTGTGTAAGAGAGAAAACGTTTATAGTGCCAGCATATCCTCCAAGTGAGAGAGACGAGTTGTGTCTGCAGGAGAATTATTAATAACATAAATATTAAGATTCTCACCACTTGTAATTAGTTATGGGTTATGCCCTGTGATTAGCTCTTATATTTGCATTCCACCTCCCCGAAAGAGATCAAACCACATTTTCTTTCTATAATTCTCTCTTCTTTTGTCTCTTTTTCTTGATCATGTCCTTCTTTCTTTCCCATTTTCACAGTTTCCCTTTTGACTTATTATCAATCTATCATTTTTTTATTCCCTTCATTCATTCATTTATTTCTCCTTCAAATTGTTCATGCTCCATTCCCTCTATCTTTTCATATATGGCATGTTCTATTGTGTTTTTTACCTGGTGATAAAAAAAGTACTACGAAACTATGTTTGCATAATTTCTGTACAATACCATCTTATATCCTAAAATACAATTCAACAATAGGGACAATACAAATCACAGGATAATTCTTATCAGAGAACAGAAATGGAGTTATTAGAGATAGCAATAATAGTTTGATATAAGCTGAATTAAGCGGTGTCTTTCACATGCTTTTCAACAATGTCATAAGTTTATTGTCCATGCCAACATGTCTCTGCACACATCATAAACACTGATGCACTGTTATTCTCTCAAAGCCAAGTGTGCGCCTTCTTTCACTGTCAGTTCCTTAAAGCAGAATAACAATTGTAGTGATTTCTAGTAACTTCACTGTACCAGACATTGCCCGATGTAATCAGCATACTTTGCCACAATACATCAAAGGAGTGTAGTGTATTCCTTTACAATTATACATACTGCTTCCCACCTCTACCCTGTTCAGTCATAGCAGTTTACAATCAGTGAATCAGGAGATTCAAATAATGAGGAGAGAAAGGTTGCTTTACCTTGAAATATATAATCAGAGAGCAAACCTAAGTGTCCAGTTTATCACTTTTTTAACTCCAGTCATTATGTGGCAGAGTAATTTGCCTATTCCTATTTTAAAATTTAATTGCTATATAAATTGTTAAATATCACAGTGACCCGACATTAGGAACTCCTTATGACGGATTTTTGGAAAGTGTCGGAGTTGAATCAAACACCTGAGTTGAGAATATGCTCGAAATTGCTGATGTAATGCAAACTATTTCAACTGGGTGAACTTTATTATCTAATGGTTATGATTTATGAGAACAAGACCAGCCAATGGGCTGAGATTAAAAAGTTTACCATCTGTAGAAAATTCTATTCTCTGATCACTTGAATTTGAAGTGGCAAAGAAGTCTGTTATGTCATTGCAATGAACATTATTATGTTTGCTCTCTGTTATTTCATTGCAATGAACCATATTAAAATGATTGCTCTCCAATATGACATTGCAATGAACATTATTAAAAAGTTTGTTCATATGTCATTTCAGTGAAATTATTAATATTTTTCTCTCTGATATGTCATTTCAGTGAGCACTATAAATATATTTGCTCTGTGATATTCCATTTTACATATGGAAAAACAATCAGATTATAATACAACATACAACATATAACATGCAAAACTGTGTTACAAAAAGCAAATGTTTCAATATATAAAATAAAGAGGTGTGCTTAAATAAAAACGTTTAAATATATAACATACACAGATGTGTTACGAATAAAACGTTTCAATATTTAACATAAAGAGATGCGTTACGAATAACAGCTTCAATGCATCACGTACAGAGATGTTTTACAAATAAAAACGTTTAAATATATAACATACAAATATATATTAAGAAAATAAATGTTTTGGTATATTTCATTGCTTATTTTTCTGATGTGGTTATAGTAGTTTCTTTGCGTCTAGTTTATTTAATTGTGGCAATTAATTCTGTGATATGTACAAAAAGAGATGGACCATGTCCTTGAACCCTTAAGCAGTTCTCGACCTTGCTGTGCTGTCTCATCATCTAATTTGGATCTTGTCCTGTTACTTTAATTCTTTTATAAAACTATTTCTAATAACCTTAATTCTTATACGAAAGTTGCCTTGTTATTTTCATTTCTTTTACAAAATGTTTTCAGTTATCCTGATTTCCTTTTTCTTTTCTTTTTTTTTTTTTTTTTTTACAAAACTGGTTCCTTGTCTTCTATCCTGAATTTTGTTTACGAAACTTGTCCTACCAAGTCTTTAGCAAATTTTTCTCTTAACAAATTCTTTTATAAAACTTGTCCAGCTATCCTTTTTTCTAATTCAAACTTCCATTTTTGATCTCCTATCCATACTTTTAATGTAGCCTTCACAATCTCTCTTTCAAATTCAGACCTTGACCTTCTGTACTTATTTCTAACTTAGACCTTGACCTGTTATCTTATTTGAATTTATTAATTCAAATCTTGACCTTGTTTTTCTTAAGTTTACTCACATCCTTGACCTATCGATCTATTGACTTCTATGACATTAACTTTTGTCTTACTAATGTCTCGTTCTGATTAAATAACTATGTAACAGACAAAACTACCTAAAAGTAAAAGGCTTAACGTACAAAAGTTCCATATCAGGACTTCCCTTAAGCAGTCACGTGACCTAGATAGATAGATAGATTTGGTTAGATGAAAGGATGGATAGATAATTGGTGAGAGAAGAGAAAGAAAGACAGATGTTACATGTTAGATATGTTTGTATACTTGCATGTTAATTTTTTTAATAAATAAAAGTGTATATGCATGTTTTCTGGTATATTCACAGTAATATTATTTTTTTAAACTTTAAAGAAACCAATTTGACACCACGCAAAATGTTAGAGTATAATTTATATTTTATAAAAAATATATACCGCTGACTGATTGAGTAGGAGAGGAAAACTCCATCCATCATTTCTCGAGTTGACAGCAGTGCGCACTTGGCGAATGTAGTAAACTTAGAAAAGGGCCTTGAACTCACCTTCCCACACAAGCGCAGCATCTCATTGACCTACTTTCAAGCTGTTTTGTGTACGCGACAGTGTTCTGTGCAAGGTACTACTACTTAGTTCTCATTCATTCACAACCGTCTAATTTTATATTTATTTTGTTCTCCTTAGCAAACAAAACCCAAACAACAGCAAAACTAACAGCCAACTGTCTGGCAGATGTTAGTTCAGGTATTAAGTGACACTGCAAACAAGAGATATTGTTGGGTCTCGGGAGTGGTGGACAGAGTGGGATGTTATGGAAATGATCTCCATACGACGTCAACGCTCACTACCGTATAGTGTTGCATTTTAAAATATAGGTAAAGAATGTGGTTTCTATAATATATTCACATTAATATTTGTATAAGACTAAAACCTGAAAATCCGTACCTCTAAGTGCAAATCATGAATGACTGCTTTAAGACTTTAGAATGACGTGCCAGACTTTAGACGCATGTTATATTATTGCTTCATAAGAATTAAGACCTAATGTGAGTATGCATGCACTCAGATTTTATATAGGCCTATATATATATTTGTATTAAGTAAGACAAAGTGTCGTGTTCTTCATAGTCGTTACGCTGGAGCGAATGACTGAAGACTTTAAATTTACACCCATAATTATACTAAATTCATAGTTTTAAAGACCTTAAATTTACACCCATAATTATACTAAATTCATAGTTTTAAAGACCTTAAATTTACACCCATAATTATACTAAATTCATAGTTTTAAAGACTTTAAATTTACACCCATAATTATACTAAATTCATAGTTTTAAAGACCTTAAATTTACACCCATAATTATACTAAATTCATAGTTTTAAAGACCTTAAATTTACACCCATAATTATACTAAATTCATAGTTTTAAAGACCTTAAATTTACACCCATAATTATACTAAATTCATAGTTTTAAAGACTTTAAATTTACACCCATAATTATACTAAATTCATAGTTTTAAAGACCTTAAATTTACACCCATAATTATACTAAATTCATAGTTTTAAAGACCTTAAATTTACACCCATAATTATACTAAATTCATAGTTTTAAAGACCTTAAATTTACACCCATAATTATACTAAATTCATAGTTTTAAAGACCTTAAATTTACACCCATAATTATACTAAATTCATAGTTTTAAAGACCTTAAATTTACACCCATAATTATACTAAATTCATAGTTTTAAAGACCTTAAATTTACACCCATAATTATACTAAATTCATAGTTTTAAAGACCTTAAATTTACACCCATAATTATACTAAATTCATAGTTTTAAAGACCTTAAATTTACACCCATAATTATACTAAATTCATAGTTTTAAAGACCTTAAATTTACACCCATAATTATACTAAATTCATAGTTTTAAAGACCTTAAATTTACACCCATAATTATACTAAATTCATAGTTTTAAAGACCTTAAATTTACACCCATAATTATACTAAATTCATAGTTTTAAAGACCTTAAATTTACACCCATAATTATACTAAATTCATAGTTTTAAAGACCTTAAATTTACACCCATAATTATACTAAATTCATAGTTTTAAAGACCTTAAATTTACACCCATAATTATACTAAATTCATAGTTTTAAAGACCTTAAATTTACACCCATAATTATACTAAATTCATAGTTTTAAAGACCTTAAATTTACACCCATAATTATACTAAATTCATAGTTTTAAAGACCTTAAATTTACACCCATAATTATACTAAATTCATAGTTTTAAAGACCTTAAATTTACACCCATAATTATACTAAATTCATAGTTTTAAAGACCTTAAATTTACACCCATAATTATACTAAATTCATAGTTTTAAAGACCTTAAATTTACACCCATAATTATACTAAATTCATAGTTTTAAAGACCTTAAATTTACACCCATAATTATACTAAATTCATAGTTTTAAAGACCTTAAATTTACACCCATAATTATACTAAATTCATAGTTTTAAAGACCTTAAATTTACACCCATAATTATACTAAATTCATAATCTTAAAGAGTGGTCCAGCTGCTGTGGTCGGGACACCAGAGATTACATATAGTAGTAAGGGGAGACAAGTCATTCTGGAGCAAACCAGGACGGAAATCATCAAAAGAAGAAACGTCCTTACAAAGTTCCAGAAAACAAGCAAGATTTTAGCGTAACCACCAGCTCCACGCAAGACAGAGGGGGTGTCACATTTGTATTTGGGATGGGGGGGGGGGTACTTTGACTATCTAGAATAATTTCTCAAGTAATTATTAGTAAAAATTATTTGCAAAGTGGATTATTGATTTCTTAAACATATAAAGCAATATAATTAAATGCTAAAAACTATTCAGTCTGCTTACAGAATAGAGAAACACACACGCGCGCGCGCACACGCACGCACACACACACACACACACACACACATATACTCACACAAGCGGCTGAGCCGTACGTGTTAGCCATTTCGATTGATAAAGACAAGTGCGAGGACTCGTTGCACGCTTTTGACATTCTGTTTACATAACTGTTACGGAATCTAGCAGGCCTAACAGCCTAATCTGCTGTGAGAAAATGTTTCGTGAGACCCGTCAAAGCTTACAACGTCATAAACCCAAAGAATTATTGGCGTCTCACGCAAAAATGTCTGTTCACAGCAAACATAACCTGTGCGCAAGTAGTAATGAATAATTGCACGTGTAAAACAATACAAATAGCATAAATGCATACAACGCCACCAAAAGAATGGGGGGAAAGGCAACAGCAAAGCTGGAGAGTTCACGTTTTTTTTAAAGCGTGGAAGTTCAAACTAATGGGATCCAACTGAATCTTGTCTGTTCACTTTTGTTTTTTCTCAGGCATTGCATATTTTTCATGTTTGCTTTTCTGGCACTGTCGTAAGATTTTTTTTGTTGTTTGTGGAGTTATTATTTCTTACTATTCTGTAATAAAATTGTATGCTTTTTGCTTGTTCCTCCATATTATACTCACATTCGGAACCCTAAATTTAACAGCTAAGCCATAACCCTTTAGCTCTCCAGTTTAGTAAATAACTAAAGTACTTAAAATATAAACATTTACCTCCAGTTTTGTAAATAACTAAACTACTTAAAAATGCAAACATTTATCTCCAGTTTTGTAAATAACTAAACTACTTAAAAATGCAAACATTTATCTCCAGTTTTGTAAATAACTAAACTACTTAAAAATGCAAACATTTATCTCCAGTTTTGTAAATAAGTAAACTACTTAAAAATGGAAACATTTATCTCCGTTTAGTAAATTTATATGTGCCGCACTTCCTTTTCAAAACTGCCATTTATCCACAACTTTCCCGACCTTAATTAAAATATATGTCAAGGTCGGTGACGTTTGTAAATCCTCAAGGCTTTTGCGGTCAACTGCCGATTTTGTGAATGTTACTAAGAAAGTATATTTGCTTTGCTCCGCTCGTTAGAAGTTAATCATTTTTAGATCTCACTCAGACATGGATCTTTGAATGTAAGATTGGATCATCAAAAAGATATGTCAGGGAGACGATCAGATGGGTTGCCGTATTGACTTTCTTCTTCCAACTGAATGGTATGCTTAAACAAATATATTTTGCAGCAGACGACATTGTCGCTGGACACTCGACGCTCTTTAATAACCAAAATATAACTAAGGTATAAAGGTTGATAATGGTGGGATATTTATCAGCACACACAAACACTTTGTAAGGGATTTTTCAGCCGCAAGCCGACAACCACTGTCTCTTGAGATCTGGCTCGTGTGGCTTTCCATAGAAAGTGACGACGGGTACATCACATCAGCAGACACATCTTTAATTTTAAAATGTTCAAAACAAAATTGATTTAACGTATTTAAAATATTTTCTCCGGTTGTTTGTATATCCACGCTCTGCACACTACATTCCAGTGCTTCTATTTATGACTTATAGCATTCGTTGTAAGATTATAGTGTGAGCAATTAAAGTCGGAATTTGACCCCAAAAATCTATTCCTATAACAGATATGACAGCGCGCTCGCATCCTTGACCTATATGTTCAGGAAAGTCGTGGATATCCTGTACGAAGGTGTGACGTCAACGCCACCTATTTAATGGATGTGGTCATTATAATTATTTAATCATTCATAACTAATTATAAGTGATGTGAATCTTAATTTATGTTATTAATAATTTTCCAGAAGACGCCAGTCACGTGATTATACTGATTCGGTTTACGCATTGTTGTTCTATACGATATTAAAAAGTGTCCTTGAGTTAAAACAAAATGTCGAGAAAGTCGTTATCAAAACCTTCAGATTTCAATTAATTATTTAGAAATCTTTCAAGACAGGTCCGTAAGTCGAGAATGACTAGCGTGTGATGCCTTTCTGACTGCACAGCGTTCTCACGGAAAGTTCAAAATTGACTTTAACTTTTTGTAGCCAGTTCAATGTACTGCGATAGCCAGGACTGGCATTCGACTGAGTTTTAAGTTCGTCTGGCGGCCCAGGTTGTGCATTTCTTTCACTATTGTTATAATTCAATGGACGGTGATTTCAAGTGATGCCAATTCCCGACTTTCTGAGTGCGAGGTCTAGACTCTAGAAGGTAATAGTCTTTGTTGAAAAGGGGGATAACTCGCCAAGTAATACAGCGATGTAGAGGAGGGGGGGGGGGCAGCAGATAGGAAACAAAAACGCGGATATAACCTTTTCAAATATGCCCTCTGTAACCTTAGCAGAAATAATTCTAGCGGTATTGATATATGACCTATTCACCTGACAATGAAAACAAATTCATCGGAAATCCTTGTCGAATTCATTTCCTTCCAATAATGAAATGAGGCTTCTTATCCATAAGAAAAAGAGGAAAAATCCTATAGTAGCGGTTTTATGTGAACAAAATCTCGCAGATGTCTGCAAAATAAAACATTGAATAGTTTCATCTCCAGCTTACACACTGTACACCCAAGCGCTGAAACAATGAATCTGCAATCTACAATCTGCATTAAATAACAAGGGAGGCAACTTCTAGAGATTACGTACCGTCACATAGTCGAAGAGTGTGCTGAGATTAACTAGCATACTAATCATTCCCGCCATTGTTTTTGAGTTTGTCAGTGCGAACCCCTCGTGGGGCTTTAAGTTCAATATCTAATCACTTGAGTCCAGTAGTTAGTCCATTTGAGTCCACTCTACTGCACTGCCATCGTTATCCAGACACGCACACTCGGTCTCATTCATATTCGTACGCACGCGCACACACACATACACACTCTCTCTGCATAGAGTTACAGCACTACCATCGTTACCCACATACCTACAACCGTATCTTTACGTGCGTGCTGCAGACACACATATAACCACCCACCCACCCACACAAATATGTGCATGCTCTCTCAATTGTACGTTCATGATCAGAGAAATTTGATTTTAGTCGTGAAACAAAAGGTCATTGCATTTTTTTTTGGTTCTAAAGATCAATAACCTTTTAATACTGTCCATTTGTCGAGACCAAAAATAATACAGATGGAACTGTTCGTGTTTCATTCAATCTAACGAGAAACCTTATTTAAAACCCATGGTTCACAAGCGACAGGGAAAAAAAATAATTGTTGAGAAAATACAAGAATACTTTGAACCAAAAAGAATCGAACCTTTTCTGTTAATGTTTACAAATCACTGAGATAACGAAAAAAACAAAATAGAAAGAAAGAAGGAAGAAAGAAAGAAAGAAAGAAAGAAAGAAAGAAAGAAAGAAAGAAAGAAAGAAAGAAAGAAAGAAAGAAAGAAAGAAAGAAAGAAGCAAACAAACAAACAACGATAAGCACAATATACATGCGTGTCATTTATTGTCGTTGAGTACTAGTGGATCCAAGAATTTCATCAATATGTGCATAATGAACTACTGTCGTTAAGAAAAGAAACGAAATATAGCAGTAATATTTGAAAATATTCAGTCTCGATATGCAAGCAAGGTTAGTTACAAGTGATAGTGAAAGTCATTTAATTCGGATTGCTGCAGTCTGGAATCGAATGTTAAGCTCTAATATGCATCTTTGTGGACTTAAGGATGCAGCATTCAGAGACACCCTTACTTTATTTCTTCCTGACACGGACCAGTGATCGATAGGAAGAAAAGCGGAAGTGATGTAATGTTTCGAGGACTGATCGCGGCAAGCATCAAGCTGAATAGCTGAACCGATCTTGCAAACATTTCGAATTTGCACCACCCAGCAAGTAGTCTAGGTACCAAATATTTCAGGCAGGCGCATCGAAACATCAATTCTCTGTCAAGGATATCAAGAATAACCTTCCCCTATCTATTCGGCACAAAACGATTTTTAAAGAGCGATAAGTTAAACAGAGCCGCCGCAACCCTTTGGTGATAAATGAAGACAGATGACGAAGAATGATGACAAATGAAGAACACGTAAAAATCAATCAAAAATAGAAAACTTGTCACGCTTAAAAGGGTTCGCTTACTAGTGAGTACAAAAATGAAAGGACGATCCACATACATTTTGTTATACCTCTCTGGGCACCCTTCTCTCGTTGTGAGGAAATCGAAGGACTATTTCATAAAATACCACAATCTATTCATGTAATATAAAGGTGATTATATAATTAAATTCGAATTTGTCTACCTAAGAAAATTTAAGATGAAAACATCAACCCCGTAAGCTATTATTACCTTGTTATAATTAACCATATGTGACATATTTCTTTTTCTTTTCTTGAGAATATTTCATGCTTTCAGCAAGGAAAAAAATATTATACCACCTGCAACTATTTGAAATATTTTTACAAATGCCTCAATTATTAATTTATTTCTGGAGAACATCAAGTGCGATGAGATTAACAAGTGCAACCAATGCAGGTACCATAATCGAGGGTGCCTTAACGCTCAAAGAAAACTTACCCAGTGCCCATGTCATGCGTTTGCGATAATTGGTCTCAAATTCAGAAGGTTCACAGGGAACTTAAGAGTACAGTGAAATTCAACGGGTGCTAGGGAGGACGTTGGGGTACAGTGACCTGGGGAGGTGAATGAAACAGCTTCTTCGCTGAACGCCCAATCAAAGCTCCCGAGGCATAGCCTCCAAATTCTAAAAGACAACGTCTGCAGTTATTTTACATTTCGTTTGCGTTAGGACAAGCGCGAGCGAGACAGGAAGTAGGCCTATTTGAATGAGGGAAAGAGAATGATAGAACGTGTGTGTGTGTGTGTGTGTGTGTGTGTGTGTGTGCGTGCGTGCGTGCGTGCGTGCGAGTAACTGTGATTGTCCTTGTGTGCTGTTCAAATAAATGTGAATAGTAGATGAGAAATACAATACCTGTCGGTGCGTGCTTCTTACAGTCTGCACCAGAAGCACTCTTGTAACATGTTACATGTTTTTGTTATTGTTTCAGGCGTAACGCTGGCAAGATCTGTGGGACTCGAGAGCGAGGAATTCTTAAACTCTTTTAACAAGAGAAATTGTGAGTATGTAATTGTAAGCACAAGAAATCACTTAAACATTCGAACTTGTGTATTGCACTCAGCCATTCACCCTACATACTGCACTAAGACAATTACCCTACATATTGCACTCATTCACCCTACATATTGCACTAAGACAATCACCCTACATATTGCACTAAGACAATCACCCTACATACTGCACTATGACATTCACCCTACATGCTGCACTACGACATTCACCCTACATACAGCACTCATTCTCCCTACATACTGCAATACAACATTCACCCTACATATTGCATTCATTCATCTTACATACTGCACTCATTCTCCCTACATATTGCACTCATTCACCCTACAAATTGCACTCATTCTCCCTACATATTGCACTCATTCACCCTACATACTGCACTCATTCTCCCTACATATTGCACTCATTCACCCTACAAATTGCACTCATTCACCCTACATATTGCACTCATTCTCCCTACATACTGCACTACGACATTTACCCTACATATTGCACTCATTCTCCCTACATATTGCACTCATTCTCCTACATATTGCACTCATTCTCCTACATATTGCACTCATTCACCCTACATATTGCACTCATTCACCCTACATACTGAACTCAGGACAGTTTCAATACTAAATGCGACCAAAGCACTGTAATGACACCTGACCGAACCATTGCATTGTTCAGTACGAACGTAAGTAAATAGAAATTTTCGTCGTTCAAAGAAGCTCTCCTGACAAAATGAGAGACATCAGTAACTCCTACCCCATGTTTCAACATTTTATAAAATATTTAATATGTTGTTTATATTGCTGTTGTTTATGTTGTTGCTACTTAATGAGCAGAGAGGAAATATTTCTTTTATTTCTAGTAATCGTTGAATGCACACACTTGTATATTTTTTAATAATTGCACTTTGTGACCCGATCTTATGAAATTTACTTGAACTTGCCCTAGCTGTGAATTTCTGTTGTAATGAAGTGAAAGGGGAAGTAAGTACTAGACTATCACAAATTCTTAAATTAAGAGAAAGAAATAACAATATACTCAATAGGACACTCTTTATGAAGTAAATTACATTAATGCGTTAAACTAGTATTTAATTACACTAACTAGAAAATAGTGAATTAAAAACAGCAACCATACAACATTCTATAAATGACATACAAAAAATAACCTAAAACGACGGAGACTTTAATTGTACAAATAACATTTAAAATAACGTAAAATGATGGAGACTAATTGTATAAGTGATGTATAAAGTAACGTAAATAATGGAGACTTTACCTATGAGGAAACAAATAAATCTTAAGAAGCATTTATAATTCTTGGAGTTATTAGAGTTAAAAGTGTTAATTTACGTGACCTGGATTAAGCACTTCTTGACAGTCTTTCACTTGCTTTTGCAACAATGACAAGTGTTAGCTCCAGTCTTTCACTTGCCTTTGCAACAATATCAAAATGTCCACGCTCAACATGTGTTCCTGCAACTGGAAACTCTGACACGCTGCTATATTCTCGAATGTCTCTTCCTGTGTCACTCTTCCATGTAGGACACGATTTCAGCTATTCGGGTAACTTAACTGCACCAGAATTCTCCAGAATGTACCAGCTTATTTTGCTCTGATACATCAAAGTGCACAGCATACTCCCTTACGCTTACACAATGCAACACACTCAGCAAGTTTCCCATGCTTCCCCCAGTCACTCAAGTCACAACAGTGAACAAACAAAGGATGGCTGAGAACTTGAAAGTTGAACTTGAGGCTCCACTTGAGACTCACAGCTCACGGTTAACTCACACTCACTCAAACCAACGGAAAAAAAAAAGAAGGCACTTGATCACTGTAACATATAAATAAGGAGCAAACCTAAGTTTCTCGTTTGATCACAATCTAACTCCATTCTCAAACTTACAATTCCTGCAAACAGTACTCATTCTCCCCATGTACGCATATGGTAATTATAAACACAAAGTATCAAACAATGTCACATATTAAGGTGCAGCTTAGTTCAAACATTTGTAGTAATAAAAGTTAATTCACATAGTACATTTCTAAATAAACACGAGTATAATATATAGTAAAAATGCTTGAAATGTTTCTAAGTCTAGTCAGTTAGTTAAACTCACCACTCAAGCTAACGATTGCCTTCAAGCCGGACTTCTCTCTTTGTCACTCGAATTCAAAGTGATTAGGGTGTAAAATTGTCTACAGCAACTGAACTCCTTAAACTCAGCCCATTGGCTAGTCTCGTTCTCATAAATCATAATCATTGGACAATAGGAAACTGCTCACTCATTTTCCACTAGGTCAGCAAATCTAGAATATTCTTGCCTCAGGCTGTTTACTTCAGACTCATAAACTTTCGAACTAACACCTTAAGAAGTGCACAAGATCGGATCACTCTGACAATTTAGCAGTTTATATATCAATTAAACTGGGAGGGGCAAATTTACTCTGTCACAACTTTGTTTCTGAATTTATAGGTACTTCAAGAATTTGTGGATTTTTCTAAGTTTACGATTACTTCCAGAATTTGTGGTTGATTTCCTAATTTGTGGTCTATTTCTGTTTTTGGTTCATTCTTATATTTTTGGTTTATTCTTTTATTTGAGATTTTATTCCAATATTTGTGATTTTTTTTTTGTGCAGAATTTATAATTTATTCCTGTAGATGCGACTTATCCTGTTTTTGTCTTTTGCAGCTTGGTGGAGTAAAAAATCAGATTTCACGCCTAGTATGTCAGGTAAGTAATCAGTAGAAATTGAAACTCTACTTTGTCAGGTAATTTATTTGTAAATATTTGTCAGGTAGGTTATACTTAGAAATCGAGCCCTTAATTTGTCGGGTAAGTTTAATGTACCTACAACAAATGTGACCTCTAGTATGCCATTTAAATTAAATACACTTAACAACAAATGTGACATCTAGTATGCCATTTAAATTAAATACACTTAACAACAAATGTGACATCTAGTATGCCATTTAAATTAAATACACTTAACAACAAATGTAGCCTCAGGTATGCCAGTAAGTTATATCACAATTTAACCCCTATTATTCTAAGTTATTGATACCTACATGAGATACAATAATCAATATAAAGTTAAATATAATTGAAAAATGCTCACTTTATATATATCCTTTAATTTCGAGAATATTGTGATCTAGCTAGAGTGGTTGAGATGAAATCGTATTTCTTGGAGAAATGCAAGATTTTTGTACAGATGCGTAAAGATAAATATTTAAAAACAACTTTGCACATCCCTTTTTAAATTACATCAGTAAATAATTCGCTTGTTCGAATTTTTATTTTTTTATTTATTTATTTATTTGGGGGGGTTCTTGTTGCTGTTGTTTTGGATGGAAGAGGGATTTGAATTTAGGTGAGGTGAGATTAACGGAAAGCAAAAAGTATAGGGAGGGCCAAGAGCGGGGCACTGAATGCTAATGGTATCTGTTTGTGGAGGGGTGGTAGTACCTGATCAATTATTTTGCATTAGGTTGGTCTATGCCTATGGGATGAAAACATGGCTTAGTTTGTTTCTTATTATTTTTCTCTCCCCGACCTCCAGTTTCCTATATCAAGTGTCAAATTGTGATTGGCGAAGTCAGGGGTGGGTGGGTAGAAGTTTAATCTTGATTGAGCTCGCACTTGCAAAGCCACTTGTTCATTCAAGCGCGTCCTAAACCCAAAACGAATTAAACCCATTTGTTTATGGACAATTATGCGTCCGCGCTCTTTCCCGCGTCGGTGGTGGCCTGTTTGAGTTTGCGGTGTCCTTTGAGAAGTCTTTAAAAAAAAAAGAAAAACTAATCGCTTTTAGGAAATGCTTTGTTCCATGGCGTGTAACGAATTAAAATGGAGATTACTCTATCATCAAAAACAAATATTTTTGAAATAAGTGCATTAGTGTACCGTTCAATTTAGTTAAGTGTCAATAGAAATCATATCTACGTGTAGTGTGTGCGTGTATGTGTGAGTAGGTATATTGAGATGTGTGTGTATATGTGTGCTGTGTGCATGTGTGAGTAGGTATGTTTAGATGTGTGTATGTGTGCTGTGTGGGTGTTTTTTTTAATTGAGAGTAATTTCCACAACAAACTGTAGGTGTTTTATTGTTTGGTTGTTTGCAGGTTTGTTTGGGGACTGTGTGCGTGCTTGTTTGTTTGTAAAGTTTGTTTTTGGAACGTTGTTTGCATTGTTTATTATTTGTGGAATATGTTTGTTTGTTTGCAAATTTTGTTGTTTATGCAGTTTGCTTTTTGTTTTTCTATATGCTTGTGGAGTTTACATATTCGTGGAATTTGTTTGTTTGTCTGATTGTTTGTGGTGTTTGCATATTTGTGGAGTTCTTGATCGTTTGCTTGATAGTGATTTTGTGGGATCTTTTGTCATGCTTGTTTATTTATGGAAAGTATTTTTTTTTAGCATTTTTAATTTGTAGAATTTGCTTTTTTGTTTATAAAGTCTATTTGAATGTTTGCTTATTTGTAGAGTTTGTCTAATTGTTTTTTGAGTCTGTTTGTTTGTGTGTTAAGTTTGTTTGCATGCTCGTTCGTTTGTTGATTTTGTTGTTTACATATTTGTTAGTGACGTTTATTTGTTTTAATGTTTGTTGAATCGTTAGTTGGCGTGTTTGTTTGTGGAGTTAAGTGGCATGTTGTAGAGTTAGGTGGCTGTTGATTTTGTGGAGTATTGTAGTATGTTTGCTTGTGGAGTTATGTGGCTGTTGATTTTGTGGAGTGTTGTAGTATGTTTGCTTGTGGAGTTATGTGGCTGTTGATTTTGTGGAGTGTTGTAGTCTGTTTGCTTGTGGAGTTATGTGGCTGTTGATTTTGTGGAGTGTTGTAGTATGTTTTTTATGGAGTTTTGTAGTATGTTTGCTTGTGGAGTTATGTGGCTAACTATTGGAATATAAAACTACTCATCCAGTTGGAAATGATTTGCATTGCATCAGCAATTTCTAGCATACTCTCGCGTGTTTACTCCAACTCTGATACTTACAAAACTACCATGATAAGGTGTGCCCAAGGTCGGGTCACTTCAGCAATTTAACAGTTTATATAACAATTAAGTTTAGAAATGGGGTTAGGCGAATTTACTCTGCTACTTTGTACTTTAATTATAAAATATCAACTACTATATTAGTTTTCTTCATAATATTTACTAACTTTAAAGTGGGTTTCACTTGAGAAGTGTTGCTTATAATGTTTTGTGTTTTAACTGTAATACAAATAACTGTTTGTGCGCTGTGTGTGTATGTGTGTGCGCGCGCGCATGCGTTGTACCTATAATCCTTAGGTTAGTATAGCGTATTGTTATCCTGATTAAAAATTTTGTTTTTCTTCATTTTAAGGTAGTGGTAGTGTTCATGTTCTGTTGCATAACATATTACAAAGTTGTAAGGTTTTTTTTGTTAATACTGAGATGTTGAACACATTTGCGTATTTATCTTAGCTACTTATAAAATAAATAGAATAAATTAATAGAATAAAAACACACATTCATTACTGAAATTATTTTTATTTTCATTTTTAGTTAAAGCAGACCCGTCCTAACTGAAATTGTATTTTATGGTGTATGAGAGATTCTTTAGAAAGTTACTCTTTAAACGAAGAACAATGTATATTAGACTTTTATTTTTGCATGCTTTGTTCGCAGTTTCACCCATGTCCATTCACTTTCAAAGCGCAAAAAGCAACAGTCTTTATGTCAATTGCTCTTCACAAAATAGGCATCGGGTTCAAATGTATCTGACATTTATTGATCTCTCTGGTATATTGGTGTGGATTTGTCAGTATAATTTAAACGTTACATTTACAACAGAGAAGTAAGAGAAAACGTTCCCCCTAAAAAATGAAAAAGAAAAGCAACCAAAAAATACATCCTTATTTATTTGAAAGTTAAACAAACCTAATAAAAGAATTTATTTGCAAGAAAATCCTTTAATGAAATCTAGCGAGAATAGATGTGGTCCTTTAAATCCAGGCAGAATTCATTCCAGTCAAACCTTCTCCATTTGTTGTCAAGGTGGTCGTTATCGAATAACTTATTACTTATGATAACCTTTGAGTTATCATTTCCGTACATGCAAGCATGATATGCGATTCCTTACTTTGTCAAAGTTATCAGAATTAATTTTGCAGGGTTACGCGAGATTGCAAAGTTTATTTCATTCAAATCCTTCGACCCAGATTATGGATGTATGTATATTTGTGTGTGTATGGGTATGTACATATATACTCCAACAATTGTACATGATTATATATATATGATATTAAATATTTCATTGTAAATATCATGCACATTTTGGGGGGTTTCATGTAAATATCATAAGTAACAGTTTGATCTCTATGAAGAGCGAGTATTCTGGTCTTCCTGTAAATATCACACACACTGGATCTCCGTAATAAAAAATGCAGAGGTCGTTCAAAACACCTTACGCACATTATAATCTGTAAACCCAATGCACTCATTTTATGGTCTATGTAAACATTATACACATACTACGTCATTGAACACAGCCATCCACACATTAGGCCTTGTTATGAAATAAATACACGCGCTTGAAGTCTCTAAAAAACACCAATTAGCGTATTCCTGGAGTTGTTTTGTTTTTGTTTTAAAGAAGAAAAAAAATAACATAAAATAAAATAAAAATAACATGCTTACTCTGTCAACACCATTCATACATAGTGAGGTCTCTACAAATGCCGTACACATATGCTAAAGTATCTGTAAATATGCATACACGCCGTAGTTTTTATCAACATTATGTCAGGCATGTAGTGAGAAAACCGATAAGATCATAAATTGATTTGTAAATATTTTCGTATGCAGAGTCAAAGTCATTTCTTCCTTCAGTCCTTCAAGCTATTTCTGACGGCGGTGTCTCAACCAGACACATTTATTAACTAAATAATTAGTCTTGGTTCACGAGATAATACATATTCATTATTAAAGAGAAATATTCTAAACAAAAGGAATAAACTAGAATTTAACGTGAAAATCTCACAAAAGTATCAAGCACGATTTAAAAGAAAATACTTGATCAAATCAAGTGACATCTTAAGGTAAAACTGACAGCAAACAAAAAAAACTAAACGAACAGAGAGAAAGAGAGCGGTAATTCTTCACCTCTGGCAAGCAATAGTTAAACTTAGGCGTGTTGCTATGACGTTCAAAGACAAAAAGAAAGGCGACAGTGCAGACTCCACTTAGGGTAATAGCATGGATAGTTAAATAACTGTATCAGCTTATTGTTTTCTTCTAAGACATGCTTACTAAAGAACATTGCTGGTTTAGATGGAGAGGGGGCAGACAGAGAGAGGGGTCATCATTGTTACGGTGGGAGGGGTATCCGTCCTATGGAATAAAAGACAAATGATCCCCGCTTGTATACAGAAACGACTCCTAAAGGAGGACAATATTTCAAATTGGACATATTCCATTAGTCATTCTTGTGTACCTTTCCCTCGGCGATTCTTTACTTTGGTTTGCATTGATGCCAAGAATTATCATAGGAGCTCAATGTCCAGAGTCCGTGTATCTTCGTCAGACTCCGTATGTCTTCGGTAGAGTCCGTATATCTTCGTCAGTGTCCATACGTCTTCGTAAGAGTCCATATGTCTGCGTCAGTGTCCATAGATTTTTAGTCATAGTACATTTTCTTTTTACTGGAATTACTATTCATTAGTAATGGTTCTCTCTCTCTCCCTCCCTCCCTCCCCCTCTCTTTCGCTCTCTCCACCGCTGATCATCATTGTTTATTTATCTCTCACTGTGTCTCTTCATCTCTTCGTCAATCTTAGTTATCTCCATCTTATTGGTATGTGTTTGCTTGCTTTGTGTAGAGAATTATGCAGATGGCTAGACGTAGAGCACACAGGTGTGCATATTAAATTAATTCTTATCAACAGTGTAAAGAATCAGACACTGCATGGATATATATAATAATTACTAGCTTTCATTATCGATCTTGTTTCCAATCACTGCCTGCAATCAATATCCATTCTGTGTATCACAGAAAATCCAACAAATGTTTTCCAATATTTTTTACTAGAATCAGTTCGCAATTCCAGCAGAGAGGATTTCCACAATACCATAGCTAACAAATTGCAAACTATATTACAAATAATTTTTTTTACATCACAAAGTATGAGAAAGAATAGAACAAATATTTTGTAAGAGTACAAAACAGGGCTTTTGGGCATCTCATCTTTCCTGCATACGGTCAAATACGGGCCGGCACAAAGCTTTGCACTGAGCGGACAACAAAAGACACCGCCACTCAACACAAGCCCGTGAGTAATCAGGTGGAATGGAACTATAGGTTTCTTCTTTTAAGAAGTGCAGATTCGACTCTTGAGCTCCAAGATGAATCTCAAGGTCAACTGAAAGGTACTGCCAGTATTTTCGCAACAGCACGATTCCTATATTTAAAAATAAAAAAAAAAGTTCTAACTCAATTCGTGCTTTTGAACCCACTTTATCCTTTCTTTTTTTTTTTCGTTAAACATATGATTTTTACTCTCTCGCCCTCGGCTGGTTAACATTATCTTCATGTACTATTTATAGCGCTCTCTTATCAAAATAAATTGCCCTATAAAATTTGTGTATACAAAATTACAAAATACAGCATACAAAAGTAGATAATTATATTTAAATAAGTGTAGTGGGCTATTTACAAAAAATAACTTAAACCACTAGAATCTTTTCATAACTATAAGTAAAATATACAGAAACTACTTCTGTCAAATTAACTCTCACTATGTAAGCATCCATCCTTCCAGTGACAATGCATGTAACATACAAAATATATATGTATAACTCTTCGTGTTGTGCTCCTTACTGAATTAAATCACAACCCAAAAATGCCCTTTAATGGCAAAATATATAACATATAAATATACGTACATATTTACAACTCATGTATAGGAAAGAAATACAATTAGCCTTAGCTGGAAAAGAGTTGTAAAAAAATTACAGAGTTACCCTTAGCTGGAAAAGAGTTGTACAAATTTACAGTGTTACCCTTAGCTGGAAAAGAGTTGTAAAACATTACAGAGTTACCCTTAGCTGGAAAAGAGTTGTAAAAAAATTTACAAAGTTACCCTTACCTGGAAAATTCTGTTCTCCACGTTCTTTTCTACTGCTCACAAGTCGAGTTCTTTAGTACTACAATGTTCTTCAAGTTTTCAAGTCTTTACCACTATTGTATTCTTCCAATTCATTACCACTGCTATTTGCTATTTTTCAGTTTTTTTTTAAGAACAACAGCTCTGTTCATGAGGTTGTCCATCTGTAGATTATTCAGGCGCTTGAGCAAGCAGCAGTACAGTTTGGCTGGTTCCCCTCCACTTGATATATGAAAGCATGTACTTTGTTCTGCTCGGCTGCATTCCGGATTTTTATGAAGCACAAAGAATATAAAAACGATTTTCTTCTTCTCTCTCTCTCACAATCACCCTCTCACTCTAAATTTTACAGACCTAGTATTGCCGATATAAGCATTATTATATGTGTGCGTGTACGTATGTATGTGTGTGTGTGTGTGTGTGTGCTTGCATGCGTGCGTGTTGCGTGCAAAGGACTTTATAATTTCACCAAATTCAATCACCCCCATAGGCATAGGCATTATACATTTTGTGTGTGTAGTAGCTCTGTGCGCGCGTGTATTAGTGGATATTATATATATATTAGTGGATAGTATATGAGTATTTGAGTGTGAGTGTGCACGCGTGTTTAAGTGTGTATGCGTGTCTATGTGTAAGTGTCTGTGGGAGCGTGTATATGATAATGTGTGTGTGTGTGTGTAAGAGCGTGTGTGAATGTGTGGGTGGGTGGGTGGATGGAAATTGTGCATATTTGAGTGTGTGCAAAGAACTTTAAAATCAAGCAGGCTTAAGGCTTACTTAGAAGTAATGAAACAAGGTTTCCGGAATCCTTTTTGACACGGTTGTACAGACAATGCGATCACAATACTCGTCTAAAAAACAGCCTCCATGTTGTTTTGGGCGTTATTAATTTTCTATAAATAAACGTTGATTAATTTTGTGCCAATTAAGGAATAACGAATATGATACTCATACTTTCATGCCAAAATGACACAAATTTACACTGCAGTTATCAAGGACCTTTGGCCTTAAATCTTTTTTTATCGATTTCTTCTCCTTAATTATTACTTGTTTAGAAACATATTTTCATTCTGGCAAACAGAATTTTCTTCAGCTATTCAACATCATTCAGGTTGGAATAGTTTAGTAAATTGTGGTTCAAATACGGCCGAGAGTGAAATGAACCAAAGTCGGATCTTTGCATTATTCGATAATTTCTTTTTCCCTTTCGCCCACGTTGCTGGGTGAAATGCATGCATTCGAAATACTGTTTTTCACTTACAATTTGTGTGAATTACTTGCATTCGAAATACTGTTTTTTACTTACAATTTGTGTGAATTACTTGCATTCGAAATACTGTTTTTTACTTACAATTTGTGTGAATTACTTGCATTCGAAATACTGTTTTTCACTTACAATTTGTGTGAATTACATGCATTCGAAATACTGTTTTTCACTTACAATTTGTGTGAATTACATGCATTTGAAATACTGTTTTTCACTTACAATTTGTGTGAATTACATGCATTCGAAATATTTTTTCTTCACTTACATTGCTGTGAGAATTGCATATATTTACTCACATTGCTGTGTGAATTGCATGTATTTACTCACATTGCTGTGTGAATTGCATGTATTTACTCACATTGCTGTGTGAATTGCAAATATTCAAAATAATGTTTCCTTCACTAAAATACAGCTTCCTTGATGTGTGTGTGTGTGTGTGTGTGTGTGTGTGTGTGAACATGCCACTCTGAGTAAATACGATGCTAAATATGTGATTTGGTGCTCTGTGTTAGAATGTGCTTTTTTTGTATAAATATAGTGCTCTGTGTGAGTATGGCTTTTTGTTTTTATTTCTAAATCAGTTATCTTCCAGTTTAAGATAGTATTCTTATATTTTGTACTTTTGTGCTACTCTGTAAGTTCACGTATATACACATTTCTACTATGCTCTTTATGTTATTATTCTTTGTACAGTAGTGATCTTCTTTAAATGACTTGGTGTCTTGTTCTGTTTAATTTGCACTACTTTAATTGACTTGGTATCTTGTTCTGTTTAATTTGCACTACTTTAATTGACTTGGTGTCTTGTTCTGCTTGTTTCGCTCTTCTATTTATTACAAGGTGCATCTCTATTAAATGTTTGAGATTCTATTTTGTTGTAACTTTCTATTGTATATAAATACTTACACTGTGGATAGTGTTTACTGCCGTGTGTTGGAGTACTTGTCTGTTTTAGGTATGTGTTGGAGTACTTGTCTGTTTTAGGTATGTGTTGGAGTACTTGTTTGTTGTAGGTATTTGTGTTGGAGTACTTGTTTGTTGTAGGTATTTGTGTTGGAGTACTTGTTTGTTGTAGGTATTTGTGTTGGAGTACTTGTTTGGTGTAGGTATTTGTGTTGGAGTACTTGTCTGTTGTAGGTATATGTGTTGGAGTACTTGTTTGTTGTAGGTATTTGTGCTGGAGTACTTGTCTGTTGTAGGTATTTGTGTTGGAGTACTTGTTTGTTGTAGGTATTTGTGCTGGAGTACTTGTTTGTTGTAGGTATTTGTGCTGGAGTACTTGTTTGTTGTAGGTATTTGTGTTGGAGTACTTGTCTGTAGGTATTTGTGTTGGAATACTGTCTGTTGTGGGTATTTGTGTTGCTCTGATGTGAGTGTTGATAATTCTCTGTTGTGTGTGTGTTGGTTTATCCTTATTGTGTGTGTTAGTATATCCTTATTGTGTGTGTTGGCATATGCCTATGATGTGTGTTGGTGATTCTCTGTTGTGTGTTTGTATGTCCTTATTGTGCGTGTTGGTGAGTCTCTGTTGTGTGTGTTGGTATATCCTTATTGTGTGTTGGTGAGTCTCTGTTGTGTGTTGGTATATCCTTATTGTGTGTGTTGGTATATCCGTATTGTTTGTGTTGGTGAGTCTCTGATGTGTGTGGTGGTATATCCGTATTGTGTTTGTTGGTGCTTACTGCTGTGTATACTACTATGTATTAGTGCTTACTGCTGTGTCTTACTACTATGTATTAGTGCTTACTGCTGTGTCTTACTATTATGTATTAGTGCTTACTGCTGTCTTACTACTATGTATTAGTGCTTACTGCTGTGTCTTACTACTATGTATTAGTGCTTACTACTGTGTCTTACTACTATGTATTAGTGCTTACTGCTGTGTCTTAACTGTATGTTGGTGCTTCTGTTGTGCAATTAGGAATGTTTTTGGGGGGTTGGGTGGAGACTTGGGATATGCAATAAATTTACAGCCTTTAATCCAGCGTTCAGATAAATGTTTGCAAGCGTGTTAAGTATTATCATGCACAAACCTTTTCTGCCATAACCGTCTGATCGACTAGATTTCTTCTTTAAAGAATCGAAATCTTTTGTGTAATACTGCTTTAACTGATTAGATTATTTTTTGTGTGTTACACAGTTTTAATCGACTAGTTTGATTTTGTAGAGAATATAAACTAACTATATAAACCATTTTTGTAAAAAAAAAAAATTGTCCCAACTTCCGGCATTTCTACAAATTATATTATTATTTTTAAAATTTTACATTTTCACTAACAAAAATAACTGTGCGCAAATCAGAACGGATCAAATGAACTTTGAAAGAGAGGAGATAGTGATATTCAATTTATCCAGCAGTGCATATCAAAGTGATTTTATGTTTCATTTTTAGAGATTATTTTTATATCTTTTCTCATAATTTTCATCCTAATGTACTCAAGGTGGTTAAGTGGTGAATTCTGTACCTAGCTCGGCTTTCAAAAACATTTTGAAACATTTTGTTTCTTTTCTTGTACCATTAGATCATTAAAGTACGGCTGGCCGTTTTGTAAGTAGATGAACTCTGTTAAAGACACTGTTATCTTACTGAATACCCGTTAACCATTTTTACGCATCAATGACGGTGTGAATTCCGACGACCATTGTCGGCAGGGGGCGAAGTGCTGTGAAAGGCTACACACCGAAGGGGAGATAAGTGTGATGCGGAAACGTCGCGCATGCCTCGATGGTCTCGTTACTGTTGCTTGCTGCACAGCCGCTGTTGACCTCCGTGTCAAAGTGATCGTAACTGCGGGGGATAATGAAGCAGTCCGGCTGTGTCCATTTCCGTCTTTTGTCGTTATGCTTTCTTTCAAATATTTCCCCAGACCACCCGAATGATCACTGTAGACAAAGGTTTTTAGTACTCACGGCCATTAAACATTCCCGATTTGTAAAAAGGAAAAAAGAATAAACGAGTGTTGTTTTAAATTACCGAACATGGTGTCAGATAGCTCTTCGAAATTTTGAAAAGCGACTGAGTCTAAAATCGATATATCTTGTGTTCCTTTTGGCGAAGTTAATTTCTTTTTTCCAGAGAGGAAAGCTTTATAAACTGATTTTGACAAATACACGTGTTGAAGTGGTGGTGGTGGTGGTGGTGCGGCTGCGCGGGGTGATGGTGGGTGGATGGGTGAGTGAGAAGAATGGAAAACTGTTTGGCCATGCATAAACTAGTAAATTTTCTTTTTATGTTTTCAGATCCCAGTATAGACATTCGCGGGTTGGAAGATAAACCAGATTCCGACACAAAACTTTATGGTTAGTCAGTGTGTGTTATTGATTGAAAATGGGTATTCTCCACTGAATGTGGGTATCATTACCTGAATCTGGGTATTCATGATTGGATAATGGTATCATTAACTGAATATGGATATCATTAACTGAATCTGGATATGCGTACGTGCGTGCGTGCGTGCGTGCGTGCGTGTGTGTGACGTGTCGGAGGAAAGGGGAATTTAATTAGATTTAACGGCGAAGAAAACGTAGGGAACAAACATCTTCCTGCAATACTCCCTCTGTCAGAGTTATATTTTACAGTTGTTTATAGGTTTACTGTAACACGTTCAAAATATTGACATGTACTTTGTAACACATTCAAAATGCACAGACATGTAACCTGTAAAAGGCGATGAAAATGGTATCATAAGCTGTACTATCAAAACTCAAAAAGAATATTGACAAATTTGGCATCAGTGACATTCAGTTTGTTTGTTTTCTAGGCTCTTTTTGTTTGTTTGCTTGTTTTTATTTACAAAAAAAATAATAACCTTTCGTGTTTTCTGTTGCAGGTTGTTACGTTTCCACGTGTGTTCCAGAATTCATTGGGTGTGCCACAAGGTCGCGAACAACAAGTAAATTCGACACGTGCAAAACTGAACATCGCGCATGCGCCATGCGCTGCTGGGAGATGGCGAATGACGATTCAAGTATGTGACGTCACTCCACTCTCATCAAGCGCAGACACGAGAAGCCTCCAAGCCGGAAGCTGGCGTCAGCCAGAGAGCTTAGCAGACGGCGATTTCCTTCTCCAGTTTTTGCATCCGGGTTGCAGGGTGGACAATGAAATTTTGCAAGCGTGCATGTAGCAGGAGAGGAGAGAAGAAGGAAAAGATTAAACGGAAAGACCGTTTTTACTATTTAGATAGTTTACGAAGATTATTCTTTTGATCAGACATAGGTATATGTAGATATTTATTCGTTCAAGAGCAGATTACTTTTAAGTCACTGTAGGGAGAAAAAAATCACGTCCAGCGTTGTTTGTGTTGTGTAAATGATGAGCATCAAGTGTATATGCTTTTATTCCTTCACAATGTGTAAGGCCCTTCATCGCGCGGCAAAATAACACATACTGTTTGTTTCTGTGTCACTTACGTTCTGGTTTCACTTAACGCAATCCCTAGAAATTAGAGCTAACTTAATAATGATTTCCAAAGCAAAGTCGTTCTTTATTCTTGTTTTTTATTTTAAAAAAAATCCCGAAAAATAAAAGGTATTAATTAGCAGAATAAAAGAACTAATCGATTGTGTCTTGAATTAGTTTTTAACAGAGACCAATCGATTGTATCTTGAATTAGGTTTTTAACAGAGACCAATCGATTGTGTCTTGAATTAGGTTTTTAACAGAGACCAATCGATTGTGTCTTGAATTATGTTTTTAACAGAGACCCATCGTGTGTTGACAACAGTGACTTTCATTTTGACTCACTGCAGTCTCTCAGTACTAAAATAAGTATCACTGTTTCATTGGTTATTTTGGGATGCATTTTCCTAATTTTATTTAAAACTATGTATTGCATAGTTTTCTATAAGCACTGAATGTAATAACGATTGTATAATAACTTCAACATTGCTTACAAAACAAGAAAAAGTCATTACGTCGTTCAGGCATAAGATGATTTCTTGGGCATTATTCTTTCACAAGATATGTTATTATGTTCCTAGTTACTTAGCATTTTGTCATTCGTGCTTCTTATTTCTGTATGATTTTTCCATCAACACACGACCTAACTGATGTAGAATTCAAGAGAAATGTATATAATATAAATTCCTCTGAGACAAAGGCATGTTATTTGCAGGGAATTTTCCCTGTTGTCACACCGCATTCTAGGTTTAGCGCCGAATAGTTATCAATGTAGAAGAAAACGTTTGCTTGACATTACATCCCGTATTCAGTGCCATGGTTCTAAAGTAGATTCTGTATTTTTTCAGCCTTGTTTAAATGAATTTAACGTTGCTTTTTAATAACTGGTATAACGTGTGACTTTTAAGTGTTCTTCTAGTTGCTCCTCTTTAATAATATGTGTGTGGCCTTCGTATTCGACAACAAGCATTTCATTATTCCCTACACTTATTTTTGTTGTTATTGTTTTGTTAAAAATGTTTACATGTTATATGTTATCCCATAAATTTATTATGTTCTTTACGTTCTTTATGTTCTTTACAATGTATATAGATTCACACGAACCATCGCTAACGCATGAACGGTAGAGTCCAATTCACTCAGAAAAACAATTCACACAGAATCTCACTAAGTTATGTCTCCTTTACTATGTGTTACTGTCAGTTGGGAGAGTCACACTAATCTTCACAAGCTCATGTCTCCCACGCAATGCGTCCCATGACATAGATTAAAAAGACTTCCCCGACGCATCTGTTGTGTACATTGTGCAAATGTTCTTACTGTTAGAGTCTGCAGTAGAACCGCAGCACAACAACTGTGTTTGAAACACACACACAGACACACACACACACACACACACACACACACACACACACACACACACACACACACACACACACACACACACACACACCGAGCTTGCAGTAGCCGTTTAATGTTAAGTTAAATCGTTTGGTGATGGCAGGTAATTAAATTGGACCGCTAATTATTGTTAGTAATAGTATTACCGCTAATTAATTATTGTTAGTAATAGTATTCGAGTACAGTAGTTGAGGTTTTCGATGGAACTTTCGTTGTTTATTTTATGGTGTACACGTGTGAATGTTGCAGTATTTTTGTATGTATGTGGGGTGCGCGCGGGCGTATATGTGTGTGTGTGTGTGTGCGTGTGTCCCCAGTACGCATATATAAATTTTATCCCATTCTCGTAGTGCAAAGTCTCTGTTTTAAAACCTGCACAAAAAAATGTGCAGTCAAAATGGAAAGTTACTCAATTTAATAGGATATATTTTATTCTGAGACAGTGTCACATGCAGTCTACTGAACTTGCTTACTTCGTGGTCACTTCTCTAGGTGTCCAAAGCCACTATTTTCAGTCATTGAACAAACAAACAAACATGAGATCGTCTTTAAGTAAAACTAAACTCTAAACTAAAACAACAAAGTAATGCATTCTGTCGTGGAAACTAATTAATAAAGATGCACATACTATCATGAAAAGTAAAAATGGGTGTCTGCTCCACTAAGGAGTTTTTAAATTCACACCAGTAACTTCTGACGTTTACATGCCAAGAACACAACTGTGTGTTCGAACAAGTGGCATCCAAAGCCACAGGTGAAAAGTAAAACAACCGACATTTTGCGAATGGTACCAGTCATAATATAAACGGTTATGAGTTCAAATGTTGCTTTAAAATGCACTTTACAGTTGTGATTTTAAGAAAAAAACATTTTAAGTTTTATTTCTGTGCTATGCTTTACGAATGTAACTTTGATTATAACAGATCTTTCTTAGTCCTTTGCACTTGTATTCAATCTCCATAGCAATTCTCACCCCCCTCTCTCTCTCTCCATTTCTCACTCGCTCTCTCATTCAGACCAATAAGAGTGTAAAGGCTACAAAAGTGGTTTGATATTATTCCATTCTTTTCAACAAAATTAATTCACAAAGCTTTAAAATGACAAACCGTCACACCATAGCATTTGATAGTAATTATAATTCCCGGTCACACCATAATATCTGATAATATAATTCCCTGTCACACCATAGCATTTGATAATAATTATAATTACCTGTCACAGCATAGCATCTGATAATATAATTCCCTGTCACACCATAGCGTCTGATAATATAATTCCGTCACACCATAACATCTGATAATATAATTCCCTTTCATAAAAAAAATGCTGCACATATATCCCCACAGTATGGTTAAAAAGGACGAGTGTTTTACTGTACTTACAATGTTCTGTGTAAAATCACAGTTTTACACTAGTAGACAAAAATATTTCTAATTGAAAATAATATTGCGTTTAAATTCATGTTTGCATTGTGTATAACAATGAAGGAAGATGATTAATAATTACTGCGTTTAAGGGAACAGCAATAGATGTTTTAGAAACGGGCATTCTTAAAACCTACATAATTTGGCGGGTAATTAATTAATTAATGTGATTCATAGGACGACAGTGCAACATAACGCATTATTACTCGCGGTATTATAACATATTACTGATCGTGGTATTATAACACATCCCTATTCGTCGTATTATAACACATTACTACTCGTGGTATTATAACATATTACTGATCATGGTATTATAACACATCCCTATTCGTGGTATTATAACTCATTACTACTCGTGGTACTATAACATATTACTGATTGTAGTATTATCTAACACATGACTCTCCGAAAGATTATGATGCAAACAAGAAAACGTTTGACGTTGCTAAAGACGATGTTAATTACAATCATAAGCACAAATGAAATAATAATAGGACTAATGTTGATAATGATTATTAGAACGTTGACGACGATGGCAATGATGCTGACAACGATGATGATGATGAATCATCAATCATCAAAGATCAAATGAAACAATGATTGCAAACTTTCAGAGACTATTGCTATTTCGTTAAAAGGCCATGATACTAGTTAACAATTTAACAATGCAACGATAGTGAAGAATTAAGGTAGGTAATAAAATTATCGATGATAGTAACGGTGTTCATTATTATTATCATCGTCCTCATGAAAGCGTTCTTGAAAGTATTATTTTATATAGTAATACAATATAACGGCCTGAACGAGGTCATGGATGAGGGCTGAAGGTCATATCCCAATGACCTCGTTATACACTTTATGAACAACATCTGCTTTGGAATTAGGAGATATGGGTGAAAAAGGTTTAGGGGATATGGATGCTGGTTTCTGGTTTTATAGAAATCAAGTTGTATCAGATCTTACTACCTGTCAAACAAAGGCGAAAAAGCGCACACTGCATGTCTCCCCTCTCTGCATTACTCGTGGAACTGTTTTTTGTTTGTTGATTGAAACTGACAATAAAGTGTCTCAAATGATGGACCAAGAGTTTTCTGTGTATGAGCTTGTGTTTGCTTTGTGTGCGCGTGTCTGTTTGGTTTTTGTATTAGTTTGCGTGAGTGAGTGTGCATATGTGAAAGATTTGCAGAGAACATTGCCTTTGTGTTCCAAAATTAACTGCAAAATATCAATTCCTTCCCTCCATATGTTTCATTGAATGTCTTTCTATCTCTCCATAAAGTAACTTTATCAGCCTAAAAGTTTAGTTACAAAATTTCTTAATCTATTTCTAAATCTATCAGCTGAACTACTTATGTCATATATGTAGTGTTATATGTACTGAGTAAAGTTTAAACATTTACATTTTTCTTTCACAGATATTCAGTTTATATTTACAATTTGTAAACCCTTCCAACAATTAGAAACATTATTTCTCTGGGTTTACAAACACATAACAATATATAACGCTTTATGCTTCTAGTGCAGTTTGAGAGGAGAATAAAGAGTTTTGCAAGACTTTTGTCTCTAATTTTAGATTCTGAGTTTTGCACTCTAAACCGATCTGACTGGTCAAAGATAATACTCAGTGTAACACGTGACTGGGCACCCTTCACTCCTTCTGATTATTATTCATTACTTGACAACACATAACTAATTACAAGTGAACAAAACTATTAATTTATAATTATTACTAATTCTCACACAAGACTAACATGTCTCTCACTTGGCGAATTATAATAAAACTTTACTCTTTACACAGTAAAAAGATACACGTTTTACGGTTGCATAATTTTTTGCAGATGGAAACTTCTTAATAAAGGAGAAATAAAAATTCGTTTTCTTTTTATATTTCACGAGCCCCCATCCACCAACTATTACTCCAACATAAGGGTTAATATATGTGCAAGAAGGTTAATAAATTTATTAAATCAACAATGAAATATACAACATATAAATACAATCAAAAGAGTGCTCACATTTACATCATTTCACAACAATGTTTGATTAACATTTATTAACATCCAGTTTATCCTAGCACAGACATCAGCAGTCAAATGAACATATTTAATATAATAAAGTTCATAGATATAATTCATCACAGAAGTGAGAGTGGAGTTTTAGAGGGATAATTCTAGTCATTAGCATGTGTTCGCAATCACGCAGTTTTCAACAAGTCACTGTCTTCCTTATTTAGGTGAAGGTCTAATGTACCCTTCTAGGCATGTTACACAAGTATTCTAGAATCTTCAATGCACTCGCAAAGCCTATCATGGAAAATCGTCCAGAAATCACTATCAAAGCACACAACAAGGAATGTTCTAAAATCTTCATGTGCACTACACAAGCACACAACAAGGAATGTTCTAAAATCTTCATGTGCACTACTCAAGCACACAACAAGGAATGTTCTAAAATCTTCATGTGCACTACTCAAGCACACAACAAGGAATGTTCTAAAATCTTCATGTGCACTACTCAAGCACACAACAAGGAATGTTCTAAAATCTTCATGTGCACTACACAAGCACACAACAAGGAATGTTCTAAAATCTTCATGTGCACTACTCAAGCACACAACAAGGAATGTTCAAATTAATCTTCGTGAATTCTCAAGACCAAACTCAAGCCTTATTGGTTCTTTAACTGAATTCACAGGAATCAACTTACAGCAACATGTCTACTGATAAGTTTGACGACAACATTGGATACGCACACCAACATGATCAGCTAGAGTACAGTAGTCACTGCAGTATGAAGTAGATATTTAAAAAAAGGTGCACTCCTCTTTGCAAAGACAAATTAAGGGCAATGCTAAATTTCAGGCATATTTCATCTCTAAACTTACAGCAACACATTTACTGATAAGTTCAATGACTACGTTGGATACATGCACCAATGTGGTTCAGTATTGTACAGTAGTCACTGCAGTTTGAAGGTTACAAAACATCTAAAGCATCAAAAGGCATGCTCCCATCTGCAAAAGTCAAATCAAGGGCAGTGCTAAGTTCCAAGCTTATTTCATCTTTTAACTCCTTTCTATCTTACACACAAGTTCTCAAATCCTGCAACAATATTCATTAGCCCGATACACACGCAGCATAAGAAATATAGCATCGATCAAAATTCACAAGTAAAATGTACAACTTAATCAAATTAGTGAACATAGAAATAAGGGTTCAATTACATAAGCATTCTTTAATTCAAATCATAGATCAATAGGAAACACCTACGAAATACTCTAAGCCCATTCTTTCCTTATCAGTCCCCAGTTGACGTACCATAAGCTATGATTGCCTTTATGACAGGATTTGAATTACGTCATAATCAACATAATCAGAATAACTTTCTTCAAAAAAATAACTTTTAGTCTATCCCATTAGATGAAATTGTTATGAACAAGTATGAGACTATTAGTCAGAAAAACTACTCATCTGCTTGGAACAGATTTGGATTATATTAGCGATTTCTAGTATGCTCTTTACCTGAGTTGTTATTTTAACTCTGGTACTTACTAAAATATCATCATTCGCAGTATCCAAAAGTCATGTCACGCTGATATTTAACAAATTACATGACAATTAAGTTTAGAAATAGGACAGGCAAATTTACTCCACCACACTTACAATCAAAACATAAGAGTTATCCATCGGGACTTAATTCAAAGTGTTTCCATTTCAATAATAAAAACAGGTATTTGTGAAGTAATTAATACAATACATCACGGTGAGAGAGGTGTGTTTAGTAACGTGTGCAAATCGGTCCAAATAGTTTTCCAAACCCTATTCTCAACATACTTATCTGAAATTGAATTTAGCATTGTTACAATAATTTACATTGTTTGAAAAAACATACTTATCTGAAACTGAATTTAGCATTTACAATAAATTACATTTTTTGAAAAGACATACTTATCTGAAATTGAATTTAGCATTATTAAAATAATTACATTGTTTGAAAAGACATACTTATCTGAAATTGAATTTAGCATTTTAAAAATAATTACATTGTTTGAAAAGACACTAAAATACTAACTGGTATTAATAAATTTAACTTCATTATATTTTTATTACTTCCTTTTCTGCGCTGAGTTTTCGATGCAAATTAAATTATTAAAATAAATGTTATTACGCTTCCGGTCCTCGTTATTTCTTGTGCTTTCATAGATTTTCGTGTTAAAGGTCAATACAAGGCCGAATTAAGGTTCTTGTAGACTCTAGGCACTATCATTTTCTTAGGCCCCTCCTTGGATGAAATTTTGTGGGTGTATGTTTAGCGATAGTTGTAGGTCAACAGTTTTAATCTAATTAACCCTCAAGCATAATCCTGGTACCAGTCTTGGTCTTGCTGTTTTTATGAATGGCAACTGGTTGCTGTTTGGCGCCTGTCAAAAGGCCACTAACACATCAAGTCAGCGAGTGTGAACGTCTTCAAAGGCAAGGATGGAGATAGCCATCTCGCTGTCACATCTGCAAACAGGCTGGTTGCAGATTCGGTACTATCCTGCCAGCCCTGGACATAGGCTTTTAGCTAACCTTCCATCAGATATGTGTTGACTGTTCTATGCTATGAAATGGCCCCTGGCTTTACCAGGTGTTTGAAGATCGTAAGGTCATTTTTAATCAAATGCATATGATTTAAATTTTGCTGTAGCAGTAATTAAAAGTAGGTTGAGAATGAAACATTAATGAATGTCACAAAAATAACACCATAGATGTAATTATTTTTAACTGATTATTTTTTTATATTATATAGTCTTCCTCTGGCATGATTCAATTTCCGAATCTGATCTGTAACCAGATCAGGAATAGTAGAATAGTACCTATCTATATAGACAAGCATGTCCAGAGACTGTGGCAATCATTGTTAGCATTTTTACCTTCTGCTTAAGAACTGACAGGTTAGAAGACTGATGTTGATATTTATATTTAATTTACCTCTTTCTTAAAAGATTCCACTTCACCACTGCGCATTAAAGAAAGCACTGTTCATGAGTGGAGAAAAGAAAATGAGTGAAGTACTGTAAGAGGTCAAGTGATTTATTGTAAAGTCCATCAACAAGAATGAGAACAGTAATGTTCAATGGAACCAACACCACCCTTTATTTAGAAGAATGATAATAACAGCTAATCCTGTAAAAGTGTGTTTTTGAAGCAGAACCTCGCTGGCACATAGAGAGTGAGCCAAGTCATGGTCAGACATAGAGAGGTGAGCCAAGTAGAGAAGTAGAGGATGTGCTGGAAAACATTATGACGACTCCGAAGCTATCACCAGAAGTTGACAATTAATCCCAAGCCTACTTGCACTTCTCTGCTCTGGACATAAATCAATAGAGATCTGAGATCCTATTTTGTGCTCTGGACAGAAATCAATAGAGATCTGAGATCCTAATTTGTGCTCTGGACAGAAATCAATAGAGATCTGAGATCCTAATTTGTGCTCTGGACAGAAATCAATAGAGATCTGAGATCCTAATTTGTGCTCTGGACAGAAATCAATAGAGATCTGAGATCCTATTTTGCTGATATAATGCCATCTCAGAATCTTGATTCTTACTTTTCCCAAGTGATGTATAAAATGTTATGAAAGGGGAAATAATTTGCTGACGACTCTGAAGGCTGACTTCATGTTGGTCCCTACAAGTGACAGATTCCGCATCCAACGCCTCTGTGACGTCATGGATCAAGGTATTGTAAAGATGGAAGCATAGTGCAATACATATGTCAGACTGAATGGTCAATTCAGTTCCCTTGTAGACAGATCAAAGTCCATGGAAGTCATTGTTAGTCAGTCGAATGTATTGCTTGATGTATTTCCAGCAGATCTTGAAAATCATTTACCATTAAAAGTCTATTTGTTTCTTTATTTATACTCAGCGAAATTAACAGCAGCAGATTTGCTTAAAACCCAAATATTTCATAAGCTAAACAACACCTTCCTGAGTTGTCTTGCTGTCTTGGGTATTATTGTTGTTCAAGGTCGTTGTTTTCCGAAGCTAAAGTTGATTCTCTCCTTACGACCATAGAACAATATCTGTCGTCGTCCTTGCACTGAGAATGAGGTTGTGCAAAACAAAAACAACATAATTTGATACTATTATTGACACTTTTCGCAGAGAAAATATCTCGAAAAGCCGTACGAAAACAGATTGACATCGACATGCCACTGTTCATAGTGCAAAATATATTAAATACTCCGTAAGAATGTATCTCTGTTACACTTGTTGCAGTTTACATAATGTCTTTGCTACAACCACCGCATCCACTCAAAAATTTGTGGTCAAAATTATTTTTATGCTTGTAGATTTCATTTCACAGTGCCCAGTGTGCCTATTGGTTAATAAGACCATGGATAATGCAGCATTTAACTGATAACAAACATTCTTTATGTGCGATTTTTTTTTCTTTCTAGGCAAGTATGATAGACCGTTTTCAGTTTGTTGCCAAGGGGAAGTAAAATGAGCATTCACTCCCCTTGTCAATATCCTGACGTCAGTCCCAAGAGTCTTCAATAGCGTCACTTCAGTGATCAAGTTGCGTCAAGTCTGAAAGTTTCCTTCTAGTCAATTTATTTGCTTGTTATATTTGTTAGATGTAGACGCTTTTCTTGTTTGTAGCTTGTCTGATATGATCTTCTTCTATTCTGCTTCTTTTATTATTTACTTTTGCTTTATTACTGCTCTGCACAACATTCTTTATAGAACTATTTCTAAGCATCATTTCGTGGTCATGGGAAGAGAAGAAAGCTGTGCAGACTTAAGCTTGACTTTCGTCAGCACTATAATTACTAATTATTATGCGCTTCGTCGCCTTTATAGATTTAAACCGCGTGAATTTCAGCTAAATGAATTTGCAGGCAATTCGCCAGTCAGCTTATTAAAAGTGTTCTTCAAATACATTGTTAAAGCTTGAAATTTCTTCTCGCCTTTTTCAAATTATTATAAATTACCACTTTCACGGAGTCTTAACCTATTCAACGGGTTCTCAGGAACACAGATCGAAATTAAAATATTAAAACAGATAGATAGATAGATAGATAGATAGATAGATAGATAGATAGATAGATAGATAGATAGATAGATAGATAGATAGATAGATAGATAGGTAGGTAGGTAGGTAGGTAGGTAGGTAGGTAGATAGATAGATAGATAGATAGATAGATAGATAGATAGATAGATAGATAGATAGATAGATAGATAGATAGATGGATGGATGGATGGATGGATGTTCCTATAGCCTTACAGTCTGTACAGGTTATGAATAACAATATGCGGCATTATCATGACGAAATAAATATGTTGTCAATAACGGATAACTACTTAAAACATTATCTTCAGGATTTTAGTATGACATGATTAAAGTATGAGGCGCAAGGTCTGCGTGAATGTGGTGAATAAATTACAAGTAGCACTGTCATTTCATGAAGGTCGTGAATAAACTACAAGTAGCACAGTCATTTCATGAAGGTTGTGAATAAACTACAGGTAGCACTGTCATTTCATGAAGGTGGCGAATAAACTACAGGTAGCACTGTCATTTCATGAAGGTGGCGAATAAACTACAGGTAGCACTGTCATTTCATGAAGGTGGCGAATAAACTACAGGTAGCACTGTCATTTCATGAAGGTGGCGAATAAACTACAGGTAGCACTGTCATTTCATGAAGATGGTGAATAAATTACAAGTAGCACAGCCATTTCATGAAGGTCGCAAATAAAATGAGTAGCATTGTCATTATATGAAGGTGGGGAATATGGCACATAATGGCTTACATCGCCCACCCATTCGTCCTCTAAAAATAGATTACACGTAAACCTACCTTCTAGAAATGCTGACAATTACTTTCAAACTGAAACATACCTGAGTATTCAGACAACTCACTTAACTAACCAATCAAAGTGCAGCTCAGCCACGTGAATGAATGCATCAGAAACTTACTTGTAAATCGTTAGACGAATGCAAGCTGACTATTGAGGCAGCACGTAGTTTGGATCCCGGTGTTAATAATGTATAATCTACCTACTAACCTTACCGCCAGTTATCAACACAGAAGGAAATCATCCCCTGTATATATTACTGCCGAAGGTGTGTGTTTTTGCTTACCTAACTAATATTATGCTCATGGTTATCTCTTGACATTAAATATAATTTATTTTGTTATATTTTGTTTATGATATTTAAATGAATGATGACCATGTAAGTAAGATTGTTCTGTCAGAGAACACATGAGGACGATTTCTTAGCCTATGATTATTTTATTGGAAGATCGGCACTTTGTCTCAGACTTTATGTGAGACATTATCACATTTGTTGAATTTGTCGAGCTTCAAGCAGCAAAGGAACACCAGAACAAAATTACCCATGGGCCAGAGACACAGTTTCACGGACTTCATGTATGACCATATATATATACGTCACTGGCTGAACTTCAGACGTCATGTCAGGGAACCAAACCTAAGTGACTATAAAACCCATCACCCAGCAAAACATAACAGAATAAACTACAAGTAACATTGTCATTTCATGAAGGTAGGGAATAAACTACAAGTAACATTGTCATGTCATGAAGGTAGGGAATAAACTACAAGTAGCAGTGTCATTTCATGAAGATAGGGAATAAACTAAAAGAAACATTGTCTACAGGGATAAGCACCTAATAAACTCACGTAGCAATGTGTGCATGAAGGTCATGAATAAATTACAAGTAACATTGCCTGCACGGATGTCACGAATAAATTACAAGTAGCATTGCCTGCATGAAGGTCATGAATAAATTACAAGTAACATTGCTGCACAAAGGTCACAAATAAATTACAAGTAACATTGCATTCATGAAGGTCACGAATAAATTACTTGTAACATTGTAACATTGCCTGCATGAAGGTCATGAATAAATTACAAGTAACATTGCTGCACAAAGGTCACAAATAAATTACAAGTAACATTGCCAGCACGAAGGTCACGAATAAATTACATGTAACATTTTTGCATGCATTTCATATGTGTGGATCTGAATGGGAGGAGACTAAGCCCTATAAAATATAAATGCAAACAGTACAGATCCTGGAAATACACTTTTAATAATATACTTGCTTTCAAAAAAAATTCTTTCTAAGCAGACTCCAGCTGTAGAACAAAGACGCTAAGTACTATTCGACTCTGGCCCGAAATGAACTGGACATATACCTACAAGTGATTCCTTCCACTGAAAAATGGGTGAATATATTTTGGTAAATTCACGCCTACAGTTAAGTCATGAAACAATGTCATTTTTTAAATTTTTCTCCTTCCTCCTTTGATGTCAATCAGGATTTACATTTAGATAACTCCAGCAGCTACAAAATGCGTGATTTATTTGTCCGTTCGTGCGCATGGTGTCTTATTCTTGATGTCAGTGCTGTTTTTTTCTATTTAAAATAAATATATTTCTTTCTTTTATTACTGAATAACAAAGTATTTACTCAGTCATTGAATGTTAATGCATCGACCTGAGAGAATAGGAAAATGTTTGAAGACAAGGCTAGTTATTTCCCTTGGCTATGAACATAAAGACTTAGAACAAACACGAACAATAGAATCTAGTGAACGAACCTTACAGAGCAGGAAATTGTCAAGTTTGTTGTGGTTTCTGTTGAGTGCGTGCGTGCGTGCTTGCGCGTGTACATGTATGAGTGCGTGCTGTTTTCCTACTACAAGTTAGAATTGTTTTACACTGAATTATTACAGCATCCTTTTAAAAGATGTGAAAACTCTTTAGAGACACGTAGAGTGGAAAGGATTTGTGATGGTAGAACAGCAATTTTGTTTTGATCAATACGTACATTGTAGTTCAGCTGAGGTTTTTTTTTTTTTACAAGTACAACCAACTTACATACAGTAATGAAATGCCACATGCAGACGATTATGCATTATTACGTATCGGTTTGTGGAGGAGAGGGGGCTGGTCGCACCATGGGTTCGAAGTCATTAAGCAAGCTGCAATTTTCAATTTCGACGGAAATGGTATCATCCACTTGCATGAGTTCGTCTGGGTAAACATTTACTCATTTTATGGCGCCTCTTCCAGAATAAAAGGGCAATGTTAGTTAGTTAATTAGCTTTATGAAAAAGTTAGATGGTTGGCTGTCAAAGACTGTAGTACGACAATAACCGACCGTCCCCAAAATGAGAGTAAGATTTGACCGTTAATAATATCCCGGCTTTTAAATTATCTTTCGTATAAAACCCCCTGATCTTTAATATAGACCTTGTATCCATTCATCATAATATCATTATGTTTTTATAGGACTGTATAATTAAATGTTTAAAGTTTTAAATTTTCACATTTAATCTAATCGAGCGATCGAGGTCTCTCGCTTCCACTAAAGAGGTTATCATTTAACAATTATTATAGAGTGATTAAGTGGCCCGATTTCTGTAGTATTTACTATAAGACAATAATAGCCTGAAGTTTAACGAGGCGCAATGTATGCGATACAAACCAAATTATCTCCCTTTTCTTTTGACACTGTACCCTTCCCCCTCATGCCTCTTCTATAAATTAATAAGAGAAAACCCAAACAAACAGTAATTAGAGTTAAGCGTTAGTTAAGTACACTTCTTCGGTCCCACAGTTTTGTCACTGCAACATTAAATGTCGGTAGACTATCTTGCTGACGTCAGAAAGATTATTTCACCTATTATGCTTTACTGTTAGTGTTACTCGTTCTTATGCCCTGTTTAAGTGTCTCAGTTGCATTATTTGGTAACATTGACTCAGCTCATCCTGCTCGGTCATAAGTGTACAGTCTTGTGTTCCTCTTGGGAACTCGTTAGTCGTACACGACAAATCTAGATTTCAAAAGCGTGTATCCCAATAGTATTAATAAGTAGGGTCAGGGTCCCTGTGCAACTGCATAGGGGACAGGGTCTGTTTGTGGCTGTATGGGAGGAGACATGCTCTACGTGTAGCTATATAGGAGGAGAAGTACAACTGTTTAGGAGGAGACAAGGAATGTGTAGCTGTAGGAGACAAGATCTATCAGTAGCAGCTGTATAGGAAGAGACAGGGTCTCTGTGTAGCTGTAGATGGGGGGGGGGGCAGGATCTCTGTGTAGCTGTAGATGGGGAGACAGGGTATCTGTGTAGCTGTACATGGGGAGGCAGGGTATATGTGCAGCTGTACATGTGGAAGTAGGGTCTATGTGATAGCTGTACATGGGGAGGCAGGGTCTATGTGGTAGCTGTACATGGAGAGGCAGTGTCTCTGTGTAGCGGTACATGTGGAGGTAGGGTCTATGTGGTAGCTGTACATGGGGAGGGAGGGTCTATGTGGTAGCTCTACATGGGCAGGGTCTATGTGGTAGCTCTACATGGGCAGGGTCTATGTGGTAGCTGTACATGGGGCGGCAGGGTCTATGTGTAGCATATAGAAGAAGACAAGGTTTGTGTGCAGTCTATAGAAGGAGACAAGCTATGAACAGCTGTATAGGAGAATGTTTTTTGTAGTCTAGTCTGCAAAGTTCTACCACTGGCACAACTAATGGCAGAAAGTTGAATTTACTCGAGTTTTTCTTCCTTTGTCGTGCCTGACGCTGCTGTCTGCAAACAAGTGGAAGCGAGGTTATGGAATAAACATCTCTCTTGTTGGTGAGAGTCGTAAGACAGAACAATCCTTGATGACCTTTCTTAAACAATATGTGCTTTTGTTGGTTTAAGTAGGGAGGATTCATTATTCTTCATTTACTATTTTTCCTTCGTTTTTCTTTAACGCACTGGTCATCAGGAAAGTAGGCTCCGGGGTGGGGTGGAGGTTGTGGGTGGCAGAGATTCTGAAAGAAAAGGGAAAATAACTCTTTAAAACTCCTCATTGCACTGAAGTGACTGGCCTTGTTGTTATAGAGTTCTCAGACGCGTCAGGGACCTACGTGAATGAAGGACAGTTCTGAGAGAGACGTATAATTAGTCGGATTCACAGCTTGGGGAGTTTTCCCATTGGGCAAGCGGAATGAATTTGCATGTGAGCAGAGCACGACGAAAAAATAAATCATTACTTCCGGTGATATCGAAAGGCTATTAACATCGAACTAGAGGGTTTTTTTTCTGATGTTTATTATATATATATCATTTAGCAATTTGCAAATGAAATGGCAAAATAATTGAGATCTACATTTACTTCCAACACGGTCAACAGAAGCTGTGCACGTCTGGGCACCCTTCACTCATTGTGGTTATTATTTCGTAATTAATAACACATAACTAATTACAAAGTGATCGAGAATATTAAATTAATTATTAATTATTCTCCCACAAGACCAACGTTGACATTTAACAAATTATATAACAATTAAGTTTAAGGCAAATTTACTTCGCCACAGAATCACTTACAAAAAATAGAACAAACTCTAAACAGATAGATCAGACATACACTTACTATTTAACTGCGTGAGAATTAGTCCCAAGAATAGTTTTAGGAAATATTCGTGTGCTCGCTCAGGTGTGTGTGTGTGTGTGTCTGTGTGCGTGCGTGCGTGCGTTGATCACAATTTGTGCATGGCATTTTAGGACTAGTCTACCTAAAAATAAAATACAATGAGCTGTTAACATTAAATCTTTTGTCATTTGACCTGGTCTGTAAAGAATAAAAATAAATCAAAGTAATTAAAATTTATGTAATACGTATGCATTATTTTATTTACTTACTTTTACAAAAATATTTGTATTATGTATGCAATTGTTTACTTTACAGAAATATTTGTATTATGTATAGAAATATTTGTATAAAATATGCAATTGTTTACTTTTACAAAAATATTTGTATTATGTATACAATTGTTTACTTTTACAAAAATATTTGTATTATGTATACAATTGTTTACTTTTACAAAAATATTTATATTATGTATGCAATTGTTTACTTTTACAAAAATATTTTGTATTAATAATGCAATTGGTTACTTTTATAAAATAAAATATAATAAATATGTATGCAATTGTTTCAAGAAATTAAATTTACTTCACTTGCTTGTTTTTAAACTATATTTATTACTATTTTTCTTTACTAAATTACTTTAACAAACTTCATTAAAATCTAAAACGTGCGTGCAAAATCTCCTCTAAAATTCTTTGTCACATCTACGTACTTTCGCAATAAGTACTTTCATCAAATATTTTTTTCTTTTCTTTTGCTGTTGGAAATACTGTGGAAGGCCAAAGTCTTGCATCACTTGGCGTCGATTCTACTGACAAGACAAACACAATTCACAGGCATTGATTAAATATTTACTGTGTCCTCTCTGTCGTGTCGTGTAGCCATGCCAACGTTTATTCTGCAAACGAAAGTGTCGATTCTTCACGGTCTTCGAATAGTACAAATACTCAAGTTGTAGCCCCGTTTTCAAAAGTTACAAATCTAATCATATATATCTGCGTCTGACAAGAACACAGAGGATTCCAGTGTGTACAGCTAATACTGTGCGCACGTGGAATGTGTTACTTAGTCAATTGATAATTTAACAAAAGCAGTATTTCAAAACAACAGGGCTTACACTCGAATACATTACTGTTTGTTAAACGTGTGCGTGTTTTAAATACTCGAAATATCTTCATACCTGAACTAAGAGCCGAATTTGGTTGTAATGTTTTCAGCTATTACAGAACATTCATTTAGAAACAATTCGATTTCGACGTATACAAACTTTTATTACAACCATTTGAACAGCTTCGTTTTCTCTTTTGGGTCTGGATTTCAACACAAATTTCGAGCTCTAGAAAATATTATTTCAAATTAAAAATACCTAAATTTGACAATTAATTGGGGCGTTTTCTCAACGGAATAAATATAAGCATTTCTTTCTAACTTAGCTAAAATATTTGTAAAACATATGATATGATATAAACATTTTCTTACAAAGCGCAAGCAGCCTGTCAAACGTAAAAAATGTAATCCAGAATTATGGGCCCTTGCTCTCCATGCTTCGGGATTTTAATTAAATTACTCTGCGCACCAAAGCGTAACCTCGACACAACAACGTACCGTGACGACAAGCTGCAAAGAATAGCAGTTTATCAGGCTTATCGGCAAGTTTGTTGCATTTCTCTTCTAGGATTATTTCTTTAGAAGATCATTGTGCGCTCGACTGCATGTATTGCTAGAAGTGATCGTCAAAGTGCTGTGGGGTCAGTGAATGATGACCTGTTGATTAGCGACTGTTCGAATGCAAAATAATGATTGCGATGGATGAACGCTAAACGTGGATATGTTGGGCAGACGGGATAAAAGGTGGGCGTTAAGTGATACTATCTAAAGCCGGTGAAAAAAAATGGTGGGCGTTAAGTGACACTATCTGAAGTTGGTATAAAAGGTGGGCGTTAAGTGACACTATATGAAGCCGGTATAAAAAGGTGGGCGTTAAGTGACACTATCTGAAGTTGGTATAAAAGGTAGGCGTTAAGTGACACTATATGAAGCCGGTATAAAAAGGTGGGCGTTAAGTGACACTATATGAAGCCGGTATAAAAAGGTGGGCGTTAAGTGACACTATCTGAAGCCGGTATAAAAAGGTGGGCGTTAAGTGACACTATATGAAGCCGGTATAAAAAGGTGGGCGTTAAGTGACACTATATGAAGCCGGTATAAAAAGGTGGGCGTTAAGTGACACTATATGAAGCCGGTATAAAAAAGTGGGCGTTAAGTGACACTATATGAAGCCGGTATAAAAAGGTGGGCGTTAAGTGACACTATCTGAAGCCGGTATAAAAAGGTGGGCGTTAAGTGACACTATATGAAGCCGGTATAAAAAGACGGTGTCGAACGTTGTCAATTAAAACTATTTGTTAAATTTTGTTGTTAACAGTTTTAATTTACAACGTTCGACACCATCTTTTTAATTAAAATTAAATTTTAATTAAAATTAGCTTAATATATCATTATCACAAAAGAAACAAACAAAAACTCAGTTGAGAAATTTTAAATATATAAGTGGAAAGAAAGAAAGTAGGAACAGGGAAAGAAAAGAAAAGTGTCAAAGATTTCCTGCAAAGAGTACACACTCGTATTCTTAAAATTAAGTGCACAGTTAGCAAGGTTCTAACAAAATAATCAGTAACATTTAGAAATGCCCCAGACTTTGAACAATAATTTCAAAGCATTTCACCCTTGGCTTATCGCGACTCTACTTAGAATATCTCATCCGGCTTTGTGATATATAAAATTTGAAAGCGGATTATTTTCTAATGTGGGTTAAAAATACTAAAGCTTCACCCCACCCCAAAAAATACAGAACATAACAAAATGAAGACAGATTATTTATATATTGTATGATACGGGTTTAGAATAATAAATCCACACACCCACCCCAAGGAAAAAATAAACATAGTTACGAGTTCTCTAATCATAACTTCTTTTATGATTACTCTAGGCGCTCAAAATCTCACAAATTACAAAACTTATCAAAGGCGTTTATTTAGCCTTACCGTTAATTTCTGAAATGACAAATGATAATTAGCAGTGGCAGTAAGAGCACGGTGGTGAGAGGGGGAGGGGCTTGGTGAACAGTAGCAGACGACAAAAATAAGAAACTGTTGCGCGGACGATCAGAAAAGTGAAGAAAGTTCTGTTTTGTTGACACATAAGTGGGCTGACGACATCAAGGTTGTCATCTCGGTGCAGATGTTTTCTTCGAAGTTGCTCCACTTAGAATGAACTACGCCCACACTGAGAAGCTGGTGTCATTTGACATCTATAATCTGTCAGTTTGTCTGAGAACGTCCTTAATGTCACTCACTGAGTGTGCCTGGCCCGGGAGCAGGGCAGTAATAGATGCTGTAGTGTTAGGGTTCTTGGTACTATGTGTCTTTTATATTTAATTTGACACGGTTAATTTTAAAATACCACTACTCCTCTCTCTCTCGATATATATGCAAAGATTTTACTCTTTTCCTTTTCTTTAACGACACCGAGATTCCACAAATGACGTCTTTGGATGCAAGAGTTATCGGAATGGTGAGTGCAAATGTCAGCGTTAGACAGATCTCTGAGGTGAAAGTGATCAAACGCGCTATATTTCACACTCAGATTGGAGTGAGGCAAAAAGTGATCAAACACGCTATATTTCACACTCAGATTGGAGTGAGGCAAAAAGTGATCAAACACGCTATATTTCACACTCAGATTGGAGTGAGGCAAAATGTGATCAAACACGCTATATTTCACACTCAGATTGGAGTGAGGCAAAAAGTGATCAAACGCGCTATATTTCACACTCAGATTGGAGTGAGGCAAAAAGTGATCAAACGCGCTATATTTCACACTCAGATTGGAGTGAGGCAAAAAGTGATCAAAATCAAAGATGTCATTGAAGGAGAAGTTATAGGCCTTGTGGACTACATCTAGAATAGCAACTAAGATGGCCCATTGATAGAATCAGTAAAAGATGAATGGAGACAAAGAAACATGGACGAATTAAACAACAAAACAGACAAATCGTTGGAGCTAAAAATCTCTCCATGTGCGACAAGCTGTGAAATATCAACAAAACCATCAACATACAGATCGTTGAAAGATGCAGGTTTGAAAGCAGAAACATAATACACTCATAACAGTAGCACAAGATCAAGCACTAAACACAAAAATCACACAAAATAAAATCATGAAAATCTCAAACAATTTCAAATGCAGACTGCAAAAAAATTGGTGAAACAACAGAACCTATATTATCTGAATGTCAGTTTCGTACATCAAAAGACACAACGAAGCGGCAAAAATCATACACAGAAAAACCTATGCGAAAACTAGTAAAAATCCATTGGACGCACCAACCAGAAGCAGTCATCGAGACAGAAGACAAAATACTCTGGGACTTCGAGATAGGAAAAGATCGAGTAATTCCTGCACGAACTCCAGACATTGTAGTTCTCGATACCTCTAACAGAACAGCAGCAATCATCAAAGTCACTGTTCCAAGTGACGGAAAAATAAAAATAAAAGAAAGACAAAAAATATAAAATTATCAGATTAGAAATCCAGAGACTGGAGTGTAAAAGCAGAAGTGATACCTGTAGTGACAGAAGCCTTGGGGAATATAACATCTGAGTTGGTAGGCTGTGTGAATAAACTGCCAAGAAAAACTACAGACTTGCCCCACTACTAAAAGCAGCGATTCGGAGATCTTGATTCACAATAGAGAATCAACAGAAGTGATAAAAGGCATAATAATAATAATAATAATAATAATAATAAAACTTTTCTTTAGGATGGCTGGATCATAAGACAGTCGATCAGACAGACTATTCAATATTTAGATAGAAAAGTAAACAGTCACATTGTTTGATTGTGGATGAGGGGTAAGTGGAATTTGACGATTGCACGATTAAATTTTTAGAGAAAACTAAAGACGACAGGGAATGGGGAGTTGAATCGTCTCCGATTGTAACTGACAGAAATCCCTTAGAGAACAACCCTAACAACACCACGGTCAACATTGGCTAGGTGATCGAAGAAGTAGCCGCAGTCTGCGAGACGTGATGTGGACTAAACGAGAAAGTGGGTTAATGTTCTCTTCCCGTTGATGACAACCTTTAGTATTTCCTGTTTTCGTGACCAGGGCCCGGCTCTGGCGTAAGTAACCGATGGCAAAGACAGAGCGGCAGACACAAAATGAAATCGTTTTACTTTCATTTCCTGGTTCGCCAACGTCTTTTAAATTTCTGGTTATGAATAACGCCGCTCCAAAGGTCTTCATTCCATTCACTCTGGCTTAATAAGTATGTGTGTAAACAACTTCTCCCAGTTCTTGCGCGTATCTGTGGAACATATCTCTGAGATTTTCCCTACATGTGTGTGTGTGTGTGTGTGTGTGTGTGTGTGCATTTGTACTACGATCCTATTTTTTCTGTATGTTTAAAATGTGTCTGCGTTTAACTCTGTGTGTGTGCGAATTATCCCCTTGTTTGTGTGTAACGCCGTTCTGTACGTGTGTTTTGTTTCTGCGTGTTTGAGTGATAACAAGTAATTTTACGAAGCGAGATAACAATATTACAAATATTAATCATCATTTGTTGAAAAATAAAACATAGCCATGTCGACAAAAGATCGTATAGAAATAGCAGAAACACCATTTCTGATTAATGCCGAAATAAACAGTAACCCGTTCAAATAAAACAATCAGTCTTTATACAGAAATAAATTCATACAAATAGAAATAAACAATACCGATTCCTACAGAAATAAACTATAGCGATTCCTACAGAAATAAACAATGCCAATTCCTACAGAAATAAACAATACCAATTCCTACAGAAGTAAACCACAACCATTCATAAGAAACAAACCATATCCATTCTTCCAGAAGTAGAATATTTGTTTTTCATACATAAACACATCAAATTTATTCATACGCGCAAGCACGCACACACGCAAATAATCATTCTTTCATATGTAAACAAATAAAAATTTTATTCACACACACACACACACACACACACACACACACACACACACACACAAATAATCATTCTTCCTCACCAACAAGTGCTTCAATCACAAAAACAAATCATAATAAAATCATAATAAGAAAAGCTAAACATTACCGCATAAATAATAACTAAAATATGCCTATTTCGTATGAAATAAGCGGTGACCCGACAAAACCGCGATGGACAAAAGCGCGCCGACAAAATCGCGCCCTTTGAAATCGACAAAATCGCGCCGACAAATGCGCGCCGACAAAATCGCGATAAATATCACCAAGTAAAGAATGGCAGGAAGTGTTATGTATGTTCGCTTTATTACGTAACTTCTTTTCATTCTTTTCATTACCTTTGTGTAAGGATTATTTGCACTCAGTATCTCTTAATATTGCTCTTTAAACAAAATTATTAAGATTAGATATATGCTTCATTCTTTTCATTACCTTTGTGTGAGGATTATTTGCACGTAGTATCTCTTAATATTGATCTTTATGGTAAAATTATTAAGATTTGATGTGTGCTTCATTCTTTTCATTACCTTTGTGTAAGGATTATTTGCACTAAGTATCTCTTAATATTGCTCTTTAAACAAAATTATTAAGATTAGATATATGCTTCATTCTTTTCATTGCATTTGTGTAAGGATTATTTACACGTAGTATCTCATAATAGTGATCTTTAAATAAAATTATTAAGATTTGATGTATGCTTCATTCTTTTCATTGCCTTATTTTGAGGATTATTTGCACTCAGTATCTCTTAACATTGCTTTGTGTATCGTAATATTGATATCTACGTATGTTATTATTACATTCTTGTACGATTTAACATGTATCATCGCGATTTTGTCGATCGCGATTTTGTCGGCGCGATTTTGTCGGCGCGATTTTGTCGTCGCGATTTTGTCCATCGCGGTTTTGTCGGCGCGCATTTGTCGTTCGCGGTTTTGTCGGTGAACCGAAATAAGCATGATTCTTCAACAACTGAAATATACATGTCTAGTTCATAAGAAAATGTATTTATATATATATATATTAGTACAAGAATAAATCCATATATTTATTTTAAAATGAGAGAAAGATGAAATACCATTTCAGATCTTGCAAAAATAGATCATATGGCATTCTTGTGTAAATAAACTAGGGTTGCCCATTTGAACGATTAATCTTCCGATTAATCGCTAAGAAATTTTATCGATTAATTTATTTCATGACGATTAAATTTCAACTAATTCTCTTGTTTACTTACTGAAGCAATGCCGATATATAATAGCACCCGAAGTTTTTATTTGTTATTATATTTTACTGCCAAAATGGCCGATTCTAAGATGAAAGATTATAAACCGGTTAAAGATAAATTGCGTGACCATTTTGGTTCGAAAGAAGACGTTAGCAACAAAAGTTATTAATGGTGAGAAGGTACACTGTTTTCACTGTGATAAAGTCTTCGTCTTTTGTGGCTCAAATACGTCGATGACATACCATTTACAGCATACACATCCGGCAAAATATAACACGTTGTCAATGACATACCATTTACAGCATACACATCCGGCAAAATATAACACGTTGTTGTCAATGACATACCATTTACAGCATACACATCCGGCAAAATATAACACGTTGTTGTCAATGACATACCATTTACAACATACACATCCGGCTAAATATAACACGTTGTTGTCGAAGACTGTTGGTGGAAAACTCGAAACAAACATCATTAAGCCAATTTGTATTGAGCCTGACAAGCTAGTTAGTGCCAAGCTCCAAACTGATATTACAAATAGTATTGCCCATTGGATTGTCAGTAACGGTCGACCAATATATCCGTAGTTAATGAGTCTGGTCTTCAACAGGTGTTACGCGTCGCGATTCAGAATGATGAATACCAGACAAAATATAAACAGCATTATTGTTAGAATGTTTCAAGAGAAAAGCTTTGGACTGAAAGTGAAGGTCAGCATCTTTAACTCCTGACAGTGTGAAGAAATTAGTCACTGGTCGAAATCTATGGAGTGAACTGAACAATGACAGTAATATTAAATTAGAGTATCATTTTGTTTTCAATTTAGTTGTCTTTAATCTATTAAATAATCGATAATTATTGTAAGATTAATCGGCAAAGATATCATTAATCGTTAACAGACCTAAGATTAACCTTACCAAAAAATAACTGGAAAAAAACACAAACATATTTCGTTCGCACATATAACAAACCACATGCCTTTATATTTTGAATAAGCCATTATTGTACATACAAAAGCAAACTATGTCTCATTCACATAGCCTCCAAGCATATAATAATACCCCATACCTTTTAAACATTAATAGATATATCTCATTAAATCAAGAAATAAAACACATTCACATTCCAACACAATCAGATCATATTTGTTCAAAATAAAAAAAAAAACCATACACATTCATACACAATTAGACCATATTTGTCACCAAAAAACCCCCAGTACACATGAATACAATATTAGGCCATATTAGTTCAAAGAAAACGAAAAGAAACAACACGTACACATTCATACCAAAAATAGACCATATTTGTTCAAAACAAACCATATCTTATTCATGAAAAATACAAAGACCACATGTATGCTTCTTAATATATCTTACCTCTTCAAACATAAAGAGACTATTCCATTTCAATAAAGAAATAAATCAGATCGCGTTTACAAAGAAACAAATCATTATCCAAGTATCAATAATTAAAACCATATTTCAAACAAAAATAAACCATATACCACACAAACAGAAATAAATTAACAAGCATCCAAACAGAACTAAACCAAATACAATACAAACAGAAATAAACCGTATACTATACAAAAATAAAACCATATGCCATACAAACATAAATAAACCAAATACCAAACAAACATAAATACAATATAAACAGAAATAAACCATATGCCATACAAACAGAAATAAACCAAATATCATAAAAACAGAAATAAACAAAATACTATACAAACAAAAATTAACCATAGCACTTTGTGCAGATATGTGACAACGAAACGAACATGACTATACCAACGGCTGCAAAATGAAACGACATTAATTACAACGGCACACAACGTCAAATGTTGAGGGCAGAAGTCAAGAAGGAGATTTCGTATAATTATTTTAAACTGAAGTGCCGGCAATGAAGGTTACAATGCTGCATTGCGAAAAGACGCCTGCCTATGTTCGTATAATGTTTCAAGCAAAATCATCAATCGATGAAAGCGGGGCAAAAAAAAAACCCAACAAATAAAAATATACGAAGCATCGTAAAGTACTTAACAGAGGGTCGCAATCCGAGAGTCGAACCCACATAGCACGTGGTCCGTTTTCGTTACGTCTCGCTGCTTTTGGGCCGTAACAGGCTTTCCTGAGCTAGGCTTGGGTAATGCGCTCGCGCTCAGTGATCTTTCTCCGACTGCAGAAAGCGGATTATATGTCCATGAAGCCAAGAAATGTTTTGCGTCTTTAATAAGCCGGGCACACGTAAAGCAAACGTCACTGGTAGGCTTCAGGGAAATCGCGTCGAACTGTCTTCTGTCTCGATGGAGTTAGAGCTTTATTAATAGGAGGAAAAATTAATAAAATAATAAAAACTATATGATAATGATGATGAAGGAGGTGCTGGTGGTGGCGACATTGATGAAGACAACGGTTTAATTTCAAGATATGTAACGCCTTTTCCAAAGTTTCAGACATCACATACAAAAAGGCAGCATTAACACATTTACCAACATGGAGCAACTCAAATCAGGATTTTAAATCAAACCACATGTAACACAAATTGATTAAGAGAAAGAAAAAATATTCTGCATTCTCAACTTTAAGCTTTCACAGCAGCCTTTGCTAAAAACAAGGGCGCACCACCTAATTCTCGGGGAACCATGCACACTATAACAAAACAATATGTGGAACGTGTAAACAAAGTTCTTATAAAGTAAGAATTATTTCTTTTTGTGACTATATAACATTTATTGAAATTCGTCGTAACAAAATATACATATTATTTTAATTTTTCTAATTAGGAAGTTTAAAGGATGCCTTTTTGACGTGAAATCAACCAGAATGATTGTTCTTGATGACTGGTCTACAACAGTCGGTTGATGGCACGCCAATGTGTAAGGATTAGCGCTGATAACACTAAACATCTGGCTTAAAGTGTCAAATTCTCAGAATGATCGGTCACTTTCACGAAACAGCGTTTCGACCTCTAGATAAACTAGGGAATAACTTAGAAATGTTTAATGAGGATATAACATGGCGGAAACTGTTTCACTAACGCTGTCTGGCATGTCTTGCTGCAGCTGCCGGAAGCATCCTCGCACCATCTTAATCACATCCGGGCACTCTGAAATCATGGCTTCTCCGTATAAGTAAACGCCCACTGCCTAGAGTACAAAAAATAGAAAATAAAATATAATACGTCAGTTGTAAAGGTGACAGGACATGTGCACCCTTCCACACCATACCTACACCCACACACACAATAAATAAATAATACTGACAATAGTTTCAGAAGTAAATAGTAATAAAATAAAATATTCAGCAACAATGGGGTATGCAAATATGACTCTGCATGGAGTGAAACTAATTTAGGCACGCATGCGCGTAACTGTCACGATTATAAATAAATAAAATATTTGTAACTATGCTCTCAGCAGTGTGAAGTATACACATTTTCATCAAAATCTCCGGATAAAGATATTATTTGATGACACAGTTTATCTAAGTCATTGAATATAATAAGCGATAACGGGCATCAGTCAATTTAAGAGGCATTACTTTTTAAAATTGTGATGAAAAATCGACTTTAAATATATTCTTTCTTTCCATCTATCTTTGATTCTATTTCATTATTCTGTCCTAAAAATACTGGCTTGTCTTTGGCTGTGAAGTGCGAATATCATTGGTGTCGTGTTAGACCGCCTACTGCGCGTTTAATTAGCATCTAGCCATATACGAGTGTTCTCGCACGTACATACACAGACATATTGCTAAGATCGCCTTATCGCGTTTAATTACCATCTAATTAATACACACACACACACACACACACACACACACACACACACACACACACACACACACACACACACACACACACACATCAGCATATACTTAAATACATGAATGCATATTAAGTGTTTTCGAATATTCTTCGATACAGATAGACATACATATAAATATACGTACAGCATTTATCGAACGAGGTTTTTTAAGGCATGACCATAAACAGATTTTCATGCACGTACCAGATGATGGCACACATTATTATTATTATTATTATTTATAATTTTTATTTATTTATTTATTATTATTAACCATTTCTCTCACTCTGTAGCTAACACTCTTTATTCCGCATCTCTTAAATGCTATAATGTTTCACACACACACACACATATGACGTAACATAAAGCAATCGCGTAAGTATTGTGAAACTTGTCGTCAATAATTATTATGTATCACTATAATGTATACCACCACGAAGACTGGTAAAATGACTTCAGCACACAGGACTACTGTTGCGCAATCCGAGTTACAAGATGGTGGATGTGTGGCTATATGGAGTCTAGTAAGTCAATATAAGAGTAAATAGACCAGCCTTTCTCATCCTTTTGCACTGGAGAAACCCTTGAAATAATTTACAGTTCTAAAAAAAAACAAAAAAAAAAACCAGCCTGTATAACTATTACTCTATCTATGATGTTTATTATTTTTTTTTAACCACGATCTCTCGAGGAATCCGGGTTAAGAAACCCTGGAATAGTCTATCGGTTTTACTAAGCTAAACCATGTATGTTGATGTTTAAAGACATGTCGGTTTTACTAAGCTAAACCATGTATGTTGATATTTAAAGACCTGTCGGTTTTGCTAAGCTAAACCATGTATGTTGATGTTTAAAGACCTGTGGGTTTTACTAAGCTAAACCATGTATGCTGATGTTTAAAGACCTGTCGGTTTTACTAAGCTAAACCATGTATGTTGATATTTAAAGACCTGTCGGTTTTACTAAGCTAAACCATGTATGTTGATATTTAAAAACCTGTCGGTTTTACTAAGCTAAACCATGTATGTTGATGTTTAAAGACCTGTGGGTTTTACTAAGCTAAACCATGTATGTTGATGTTTAAAGACCTGTGGGTTTTACTAAGCTCATCCAAATAGGTGTGTGCAAAGAGAATTTTGCTGAGTTCCTATACGTCTGAGGTTCGGCAATTTTTTTAAAATTATTATAAAAATGTATTTACTTGTTTGAAAATTGTGTTTATCTTATGTCGTTTTTGTTTGTTAAGTTTTTAGTAACTTTCTTTTTTTTGTGTGTGGTTGTTTTTGTCAATGAGAATATGTAATTTAAAGGCAAACTGTCTAATCAAATAGGTTTCAGAATTTCTTAACCACCCCCACAAAAAAGGGACAATAATAATAATAATAATAACAATAACAGAAACTCAGTCTTTTTTTCTACCTAGTGCCGAACAAAAATATTATTATTTTGTATCTCACTTGTACAATGCGCCAACGTACACAAATTCAGCAATATTCACATACATGTACGGTATATCAATCGTGTTAATGACAGCTAACAGCGAACTACTTCAAAACGATCTGTGAGTTATCTTCCTTCGTCAGGAGCGCTCTGGCAGAATGAAGATGTAGAGTAGAGCAGGCTTCAGTTTTGTGTCCTTAGAGATGAAATTGCAGATAGCAACAGTTAGTTGGCACGAAGACGTTAGTTGTATACAACTGAAAGTACCGGGCTTAATTGCTAAGAATAGAAATGTGTGCCTGAAGTACACTATAAACAACCGAAATATGAGGAAAAGTGCATTTTATGAAGCCATTCTACCTCCATTTATCATGACTCTAAGACGTACGAAGTGAGCTAAATCAAGAATGAAAAGTGAGTAGAAAGTGAGCTAAATCAAGTGGGAAAAGTGAGTAGAAAATTAGCCAAATCAAGTATGAAAAGTGAGTAGAAAGTGAGCTAAATCAAGTGGGAAAAGTGGGTAGAAAATAAGCTAAATCAAGTATGAAAAGTGAGTAGAAAGTGAGCTAAAACAAGAATGAAAAGTGTTTAGAAAATGAGCTAAAACATAAACAAAGTGAGAGTGAAAGTGAGCTAAATCAAGAATGAAAAGTGAGTAGAAAAATGAGCTAAAACGTGAATAAAAGTGAGCAGGAAATAGAACTAAACCAAGAATGAAAATGGGTAGAAAAATGAGCTAAAATATGAGTGAGAAGTGAGTATGAATATTAGCTAAAACAGTAATTTAAAAAATAGTAGGAAACTGAGCTAAAGCATAAATTTAATGAGTAAGTAAAATGAGCCAAAAAGTGTTTTTAAAGTAAGCAAGACAATGGGATGAAGCAAGACCTGAAAACGAGTACGAAAACGAAAAATAAATGATGAAAATTGTCAGCCTCATACCTGATGATTAGTTAAGAATTCTTTGACGTCCGAATACAGCTTTCGATGCTTGTGTTTAATGATTAGCTCGCAAAAGCGATGGCTTGCCTGAAAATTACCCATACCTTGTGAGACAATGGTTTCGAAATATAAAATACAATTACGGTTAACTGGTTCTCATGATAGTGCTACCTTAAAATTAAAAAAAAAACCGTTTTAACTATCTACTAAATGTGAATACTCTTAGCAACCTTAGTAACGAGATAAATTTAATATATTGCATAAGTAACCAAAGACAAGAACAAAGACCAACTGAGTGGAACAACTGACAAAGTTAACAGGTATTATGCGATAAGGCGTCACTCGATACAATAATGTGTGACAAACAAATTATTTTACTGTGACATTATGATTTATTCAATTGTATATTTGAATAGGGTTTATGCTAGTTTGCAATGACATTCGTACAATCACATAGACAAACAGATAAGCATGATGTCGGTCTATACGCCTTTCGTCAAACTGAAGGTGAAGAATCTAAAGTCTGGAAGAGAAAATGTATGAGAGAAAAATGAATCACCTCTTTTGGCATGGAATAACGATGTCATAATCTTTCAAATTTATTTCTGAAGAAATAATTTCACTCTTTGCTCTAATCAAGAGATTGTATGGTTAACGTATATCGGGACGGACACACACACACACACACACACACACACACACACACACACACACACACGCACACGCACACACACACACACACACACACACACACACACACACACACACACACACTACAGTGTCAAATAATTTAACAAACTGAGTGGAGCAAAGAAGTTATCGATACAACAACCACAACAAGTGTAAGGTGAGATATAAAAAAAAAAAAGCTACATATCCCCAGGCAATCTGAGATAAAAGGAGATACATTCTAGTGTAAAGTGAGATTAAAAGTTACGTCACAGTGCAATTTGAGACTAAAGGAGCTATATCCTAGTGCAATATGAGATAAAAGCAACTACATTCTAATGTAAAGTGAGATAAAAAGCTACATCCCAGATGAGATAAAAGGAGATGCATTCAAGTGTAAAGTGAGATAAAAAGATACATCCTAGTGCAATATGAGATAAAAGGAGCTACATTCTGGTATTAAGTGAGATTAAAAGATACACCATAGTGCAATATGAGATAAAAGGAGCTACATTCTGGTATTAAGTGAGATTAAAAGATACATCTTAGTGCAATATGAGATAAAAGGAGCTACATTCTGGTATTAAGTGAGATTAAAAGATACATCCTAGTGCAATATGAGATAAAAGGAGCTACATTCTGGTATTAAGTGAGATTAAAAGATACACCATAGTGCAATATGAGATAAAAGGAGCTACATTCTGGTATTAAGTGAGATTAAAAGATACATCATAGTGCATTGTGAAATGAAAGACAGTGCATCTCGGTACAAATAATGTGAGCCGTGAATTAGTGACAAGTGAGCACGGAATGAATTTAGACCTTACATGTGTAAGAGTGCTGAGTAAGGAGTCACATTTTTGTCCCTCACCAGCAAAGCTAGCAAACACATTTAGATGCCGCCTGCTTGAGGTTACTCACATAAATTAAGGGTTTTAGAGATTTATTCTCTCTCTCCTTCTTTAAAAGAAAAATATTTTAAAAATATTATCTGTCTATATAAAAAATATTATCTAAGTTGCCATATCTTTCTGAAACTAGACAAATCTGCACTGTCCTGACTTAAGTAATGTCGCCTCCGCTAGAAATCTAGAGTAGGGGAAGGAGAAAAAAAAAACGTGAATTGACCTCATGGCTTTTACCAGCACCCAATATAGAATAATATTCCCGACAGTTTTTCATTATTTCAAGGTTTAATTAGTTAGTTAATTAGTTCTTACCAACATTTGGGGCTTCTCTCTGAGTAATTTCCATTTCTGCAAATGTCGGCAGTGAGCACATCTCGAATCTGACTGAAGATTTAATAAAACGCAACTCTTTCTCCTGTCTGCGTTTCACAGAAACAGACGAGTGTCGTGACCGATAAGGGAGTTATTACCATGACTAATGTAGTGTGGATGTGATTGTGATCAAGGTGGAGGTGCTGAAATTGCGGGTAGATAAGCGTTAGCCTGTGTGGGAGTGTCTAAGTGTGTTTGAGTACGTGCTTGTGTAGGATGTGAGTGTTTGAGCGTGATTGTGTGTGTGTTTGTTGCGTATGCGCTTATGTGCGCGTATGTAAGTTTTACGAGTGTGAACGAGTATGGCGAAAGAGAATTGTCTCCAGCGTATTTTGTTTGACTAGCGTGTGTCTGACTAGCGTGTGTGTCTATCTGACAAGTGTGTGTGTCTGACTAGCGTGTGTCTATCTGACTAGCACGTGTGTCTATCTGACAAGTGTGTGTGTCTATCTGAATAGTGTGTGTGTCTGATTAGCGTGTGTGTCTATCTGACTAGCGCGTGTGTCTATCTGACTAGTGTGATTGCCACACAGGCAATTCTGTTAACAGAATGTATTTCTGTCTGACTAGCGTGTATGCCGGTCTGATAATAGCATAAATGACATGCATCCCTTAGTTACTGGTTATGATTATTATTAACCATCCATAACTAATTACAAGTGATCGAGAGTCTTAATTTATAGTTATTAATAATTCTCCTCCAAGACCAACACGTCTTTCACTTGATTATAAAATAATCCACTCTTTACACAATATTAAGATAGACATTCTACTCTCACACAATATTCCCGTCAGTGGAAACTTCTTACTAAAGGAGTAAGAAATCGGTCTTTATATATTTAATGCCACTGTCACTCCAACACATGGTTTTAATATACTGCAAGAAGGTTAATAAATGTAGCAATAAATTAATTAAATCAAATATACAACGTGAGTGTAAACCAAAGGGTGGTGACATTGACATCACTTCACAGCAATGTCTGAATAATTTTTGACACTCATTCAGCTTATCCTAGCAGAGACATCAACAGTCAAATTAACATATATATATATATATATATATATAATCAAGTTAAAGATAGATTATGATTTCATCATAGAAATGAGAGTGGACTTTTGAGAGAGATGATTATAGTCAATGTACATAACATTTCAATGATGGCAGCTGTCACTGGCATGTGTTCAATATCACATGATTTGCAACAAGTCACTTTCTTTCTTTATTTAGTCCAAGGTACCCCTTCTAGGTACATTAACTAACTATTCCAGAATCTTTGATGCACTCATAAGCACACCGTGGAGAATCGTCCATGTGTTATCAGCACACCGTGAGAAATGTTCCCAAATCTTTGTGTGCACTACTCAAGCAAACCATGAGGAATTTCAAGAAACTTCGTGAATTTTCAAGCTACAATTTCCATAGTATTGGCTCTCAAACAGAATTGACAGGAATCAACTTACAGCAACATGTTTACTGATAGGTTCAATGACAATGCTGGATACACACACCAATATGATACACTAAAGTACTGCAGTCTGCAAAAAAAACCTTAAAAAACCTTTAAAGCATCAAAAGAAAAAAAACAGGCCTAAACAGCTTTGGAGGCGACTAACGTTCCTTATCAACAACTTTACAGGTGACAGGCATTTCATATCAACAACTTTACAGGTGACCAGCTTTCCTTCTAAACAGCTTTACATGTGACCAGCTTTCCTTCTCAACAACTTCACAGATGACCAGCTTTCCTTCTCAACAACTTTACAGGTGACTAACGTTCCTTCTCAACAACTTTACAGGTGACTAACGTTCCTTCTCAACAACTTTACAGGTGACTAACGTTCCTTCTCAACAACTTTACAGATGACTAGCTTTCCTTCTCAACAACTTCACAGATGACCAGTTTTCCTTCTCAACAACTTTACAGGTGACTAACGTTCCTTCTCAACAACTTTACAGGTGACTAACGTTCCTTTTCAACAACTTTACAGGTGACTAACGTTCCTTCTCAACTTCACATATGACCAGCTTTCCTTCTAAACAAATTTACAGGTGACTAGCGTTCCTTCTAAACAGCTTTACAGGCGACTAGCGTTCCATCTCAACAACTTTACATGTAACTAGCGTTCCTTCTCAACAATTTTATTGGCGACTACAGTTCCTTCTCAACAGCTTTACTGGCGACTAGCGTTCCTTCTCAACAGCTTTATTGGCGACTAGCGTTCCTTCTCAGCAACTTGACAGGCGACTACACTTCACACAGTTGCAGGTTAAACTTATAATAATGTCAAACATCGGGCATGTACCCAAGTCAATATTACAATGATACATGAAGAAAACTGGGTTGTGCTCTATTGATTTCTCTTCGTAAACACTTTCTTTAGGACTCTTGAATGAATATTGCTGACAACATTTTGAGTGTCAATAAAGTGTACAACAATTCGTTCGTGTGAGCCTGCATGCGCTGTGCGTGTGCGTGCCTGCGTGCGTGCGTGTGTGCGTGTGTGTTTAATGTGATGTGACATTAGACTAAGACGAAAAACAATTATCAGATGAACACCAACCTCAACATTTTTCAGATGACTGCGGTAGACCAGCTTTAGCAAATCCAATATTTGTCCAGGCAGTCGACTTTCTTCCAGCAGAAGCTCAAGAAGCAGTACAAACTGTATACCAGTCACGTTTGCCTGCGTGCATTGATAATTAGAATAATGAGGAATTGATGAATGAAGGGAAGAGGTAGATCGGCTGGCCGACTGACCGATTGACCTACCTATCAAGAAATAGATAGACAGATAGAGAGACAGGCAGGCAGGCAGACAGACAGACAGACAGACAGACAGACAGACAGACAGATAGATAGATAGATAGATAGATAGATAGATAGATAGATAGATAGATAGATAGATAGATAGATCGATAGATAGATAGGAGTGTCAGATTAAAGAACATTCTGAACATTTGCTGTAATATGCAAATACTAAAAGAAAAAATGTATAGTATTAAAATACTAAGGGGACTGGTAGTGTTCTAATTACTATACTAACTGAGAGACGTGACAAACTAAACTTTTAGCCCCATGATTCGGCCCTCCACAATGTCGGGAGTGCAGCGTGGATAAAAGAGATTTTGTTCTATTTTTACTTTTAACATATATAGTGTGACGCTAACACCACCTAGTTAATGGTTAAGATTATTATTATTAATTAATCATCCATAACTAATTACAAATGGTGAGAATCTTAATTTATGTTATTAATAATTCTCCAGAAGACACCACTCGTCTCTCTCACATGGCGGATATGCGGGTGCTGTGAACGTGTTCTCTCTTCCACAATGTTGATCGAACATTTAGCACATCTTTTTGTTCCCCACTCATTAATAGTTTTCATTTCAGCATGTGCAAGTATGTGAGAGAGAGAAAGTAGGCACACACGTGTAAGTATTTATGTAATCACTGACAAGTTTTGGTGAAAAAAAGTTTTTCACCATTTCAGCCTAAAGTTCACTTTCAACTTTTGTGGATTTTGCGGTTTGAATCTACTGCAATTCTTTATGCAGTATGCACCTTGGCCATGCAATGGATCTAACTGAAATCATACAATTTGGAACCATTGAATGAGTCCTACAGTTTGAATCTATGTACAATTTTGGATCTAACTTATAACACCACACAATGGAATCCAATCAATGACTAACACAATATGGATGTAATCAAAGACGTCAGACAATGTGGATCTAACTGAAGCCTTCAAACAATTTGGAACAAACTGATGATGTAATAAAATTAGGATCTAACCGATGACTTAATCCAATTAATGTCTCAATAAATTTTGAATGCCATTGATGATATAAGACAATATGGATCTAATCCACAGTTTCATATAATTTGGACTAAATCCATGATGTCAGACAGTTTGATCTCAATGGTAATGTCATACAATTCCAATCTAATTGAGGATGTAGCAATATGAAAGAGCCCCCACTCCACCAAGCTGCAGTCTACTGATGTATAGTGTGTGTGTGTGTGCGTGCGTGCGCATGCATGTGTACGTGTGTACGTGTTCATGTGTGCTTGCTTTTTGTTTGACTACTATGTTTTGATAAATAAATTAAAACTAAAACTAAAAGCATTACCTGGCAAAGTTTCGGTGAGTCCTGGAGGAGCTGCCTATTCCTACATCTCTTACGATTGGCCAGTTTTCTGCAAGTCTCCAGGATGGTTTTCAGCTGCATTCAATGAAACAGCAAAATGGACATATCTGGTAAAAATCAAAACTCTCCTGTTTATCTACACAGTAGCATAAAACAACTAACAACACACCCGACCATACTCTTTTCTCACCAATGATGATGATGATGATGGTGGTGGCGATGATGATGATGATGGTGGTGATGACGGTGGTGGTGGTGATGATGATGATGATGATGGTGGTGGTGATGATGATGGTGATGATAATGATGATGATGATGGTGGTGTGGTGGTGGTGGTGGTGATGATAGTGATGAAATTTAACATCCAAGAAATTCGTGGCTGTACACATTTGTAAATAAATAATGCGACACCTTTTCTGAACATGTTAAGATTGCAGCATCTTTTCCTGACTATGTTAAGACTGAATCTTTTCAAGTTAAGACTGCGACACATTTTCTGAACGTGTTAAGACTGCAGCATTTGTACTGAAATGTTAAGAGTGCAGAATTTTTTCTGAATCTTTTGCGTACTTTCAAGATTGCGACATCTTTTTTGAACGCGGTCAAGCTCATAATGTTGCCCTGACCTCTGCTGCAATTTTTTTCTGTGAACGTCTTGACCCAAAGATATCTTTAAAATTCAATACTGATATTCTTCGCAACTGAAGATCCTTTCATTGACTAATGAGGTAAGCTGCCGAGAAAAGACAAAACTCTCTTTCGAACAAAATGAAGAGCAAGTTGAATCTGTCCAACAAAAGACTTAAAATTTCCGAAAGCAGATCTATGTTCCAGTACGAAGTGTCACTAGAATATTCTGAAATCTAATGTGACAGTAACATTATGAAAGACGGTTATTCTGAGCGCATTATTCTGTAGTTACAAGCTTTGGAGAGATTTTTTTCTTTTTCATGATAAAGCAGTAACTTTAAGTCTGTCTATGATGATATATCAGTTTTCTGCTGCTGACTACCAAAGGAACCAGCTATATAGCTTTGGTTCAGGGCCGCATGTTTCTGTTGCTTGTGACTATACTTGCAAATTTTCTGATGTATATTTAGATAACGCTAGTAATCACTGCAAGATCTCTTTTCTTTCGTATGCTTCATTGCCTGGTTCCAGTCCTAAATGCCTGTATGAAATTACACAATTGTGCACTCCTGCTTGAAGCTTGTATTCGTGATCAGGTGCGGGAATTGTAAACATTCCTTCTAACACAGTACAAGATGTTCGGGCCAAAGTTCGTTTGCACTTCCAGCTAGAATATGCTGCCTATTGGGATGAGACAAAACGACCATATTCAATTTCAAGAGGGGTTTCCTGACGCGGCTGTTTTGTTACCAGTTCTGCGACACTTGTTATTCAAACTGTATATCTGTGGCTCCATTGTAATCATGTATTTTTTTTTGTAAGTAAATGTATTCTATTTGTCTTTTGTTGCCATTTTGCAAGTGTTTGTGTTTCTCAAATTTTAATGTGCTGGTCGGTTTGTATCAATATTTCTGCTGTGCATTTTGTGTAAAATTACATTGCGCTCACACCTTTTCTTTTAAGAACATATTTTTTTCTGTCCATGAAAGACCTTAAAAGTAGCTTTCTTTAGTCATTAAAAGACTTTAATGGTAGGTTTTTTAAAATCATTAAAAGACTTTAATAGTAGGTTTTTTAAAGTCCTTAAAAGACCTTAAAGGTAGTTTTCTTTAGTCATTAAAGATTTAAATGGTAGATTTTTAAAAGTTCATAAATAGTTTTAGTAAGTGTAGCAGATCTCAGACTCTTAATAGAGAGAGGATTTTGTGGAGTTATTTTTATTATTCTGTGATAGGACTATCAGGGGTTCGTACAAAGAGATTTATTCACTGTGAGAACTTAATGGCGTACACCCCATGAATGGCGTACACCCCAATGAATGGCGTTCACCCTCAATTCGCTAGAAGATATATAATAATCATAACACAGTTGTATCAGAAACAAAATAAGTAAGCTAGCATTGTTAGCCATAAAGTCAACTGCAAGTTTACTTAACAAAATGCATACTAACTAGAAAAAAAACACAGCTCATTTATTTAGTAAAATGCAAAATGTATATGTATGTCCTATACGCTCCTTGGTTGTATCTGTGTTTTTATATGCACGTGAGTCATGGACCTTCACAGCGGATCTCGAAAGGAGGATACAAGCTACTGAAATGAGATGCTTTCGAAGGTTGCTTGACATTTCATGTCATGTCCTTTTGATCATGTCACGAATGAGGAAATGGGAAAGAGAATTAGGCAAGCCATTGGGCACTATGAAGAGCTATTGGACATTGTGAAAAAACACAAAATGAAATGGTAGGGACATGTCACACGGTCAACAGGGCTTGCCAAGACAATCATGCAAGGTACTGTGCAAGGAGGGCGAAGGAGAGGAAGACAAAGGAAAAGATGGGAGGATAACATCTCAGAGTGGACAGGACTGAAGCTGAGGGATACAGTAAGATTCAGAGAACAGAATGGAATGAAGGAAGCTGGTTGTCAAGTCATCAGTGATGGTCCAAGGGTCGGCAAGACTAAGGGATAGATAGAGATAGAGATATGTTCCTTTGCCCTATCGTCAACTTCCCTATACCATATCTTGCTTGCTCCCTTATACTCTATCTTGTGTTTCCATACAGCCTATGTTATCTGTTCCCCTATACCGTATCGTGTCTGTTCACCTATACTCTATCTTGTCTGTTCACCTATACTCTATCTTGTCTGTTCACCTATACTCTATCTTGTCTGTTCACCTATAGGCCTAAGGTTTCTTTTTTGTTCCCACTACACCTCCTATTTTCAGTCCCCTTTATACTAGCCAGAGTCTATTGAGTGTTCACTTAAATCGCCCACAGATAACATTTTATTCTATTTTCCCAACATTAAATATATGAAAACTTAAATTTTAAATACTTTCAAATAATTCAATGTCACTATAACATAAATATACAACTAATATTCCTTTAAGATTAAATTTTTCGTGTTATCATAAAAATTTAGGTTTATTTATTTAAGAAAACATAAAGTGAAAGTGTAAAATAAATAATAATCTAAATTACACGAATTTACAGCAATGTTCATTTTATAAAATAATCATAAAAAAGACATAAATATCGATCTTCCATTTATCTTTCTTTTAAAATTGATTTTTTTTAATTTAAAAAAAACTATTGAGGTGCTCAAAGTAATACAGATTAATCACTGTAATGCATTTTTCATGACATCATATGTCATGCGGCAAATTTTAATCCGCCTGTCAGCGGCAATAAAAATGTAGTGATGTTTGTTAACCCCCGAGAACGAAGCACGCTGCCCACACTGAATTGAGTCACTCATCTCCTTAATTCATGTATTCGTAATCAGAACATCCCTTTAGTACGCAGCTCGATGACGGAGGCTTTCAATGGCGGTACCTGGTCTGCGCGCGCAAAGCTCACTAGCACTGTTTTATGACGTACTTTTGTCGATTAAGAAAGAGCTTTTAGCTACAGTTCTGAAGCGCCGCAAACAACGGTGGCGACAACGGATAATTCACCGCATTCAAGAAAGCCACCCACCGTATCACGATGACAAGTAGACGCCGCCTGCCGGCTTTGTTTCACTAAATGATTTAGCCCAACACCAAAGAGTAAGAGAACCTCACGGGAGCAGATCAGCGCTGCTATCGCGTGTCTCCATCAAGGGCAAATTGTGCGACTTTTCAGTCTAGCGATCACGGTTGTGTATCATGACGAGCAATTAGAGATAAGCACAATTTCAGAAAAAGCGCGCGCACTAGTAAAGCTATATGCCTGGTTAGCAGTCCCGTCACAGGCAATTATAACAACAGAAATGCCCTGACCTCTGGGGTTCCGTTTTAAAAATAATGTATTGGTTTGGGGTGAGTTATGGTTCTTAATCCTGACATGCTGCCTTTCACAGGGTAAAATGAAATGTGTCCCGTAATTCTGCAAACAACTACACAAATGCAGACGACATTTAATATTTAAAAGTGGAAACAACTCCAGGATTCAATGTTTCTAATGATTTTTTTTAAATGACATGGTAGAAAAAAAAATGGACGCCAGTCATGAAACAAACTAAGAAAGGCAAGTCTAAAGAATCTAAATAAAAGTTCATTCTGCACTCATCTTGAATAAACACTGCTCTAGCAGATCTGAATTAAAACACTCCTCAGAAACTGGAGCAACAAATCACATTTTAAACAGCAAACTACTTCGATAAATTTAATATTAATTATTTTTCAGTATTTGAGCATTATTTAATTGCACCAAAATGATAATCATATATATGTCCAAGTAATTTGACCTTAGTACTGTGGATATTTTCTTTAATATTGTTAGCACTGATTTGAACTGTTAACTGTACTGTGAGTCTCCACAGGTTGTTTTTTCTCTCTCACAACCTAGAATCTGACTGTAGGGACACATCAGTGACTGTAGTGACATATCAGTGACTGTTGTGACATATAGGTGACTGTAGTGACACATCAGTGACTGTAGTGACACATCAGTAACTGTAGTGACACATAAGTGCTGTAGGACACATCAGTGGCTGTAGTGACACATCAGTGACTGTAGTGACAGCTAGTGACAACACTTGGTGAAATGTTTGCACTTTATAAAGTGCATTCGATTTCATTTTTTAATTTTGTAAAGTGTGTTTGTAGCATTACTAAATGTAAATCAATAAGTTCTTAAAACTGTTAGGGCTCTAACAACATACTTTTGTATTTATTTTTTTAATAATTAAAAAATATATTTTAATATAGTGATTGTGAATAATGAATCACGTTATCATTAACTGAGAGAATAAATGAAAACAATGCATCGGTAATTTAGAAAATAAAATAAAATAAATCTGCCTGATTTCTTTAACACTGCATTTGTATTTTCACTTTTAGAACAGAGAGAGTATTGATCAAGCTGACCACTAAATGAAATAAAATTATGATCTGAATATGGAAAACAGTCCACTTCAATACTAAAACAGATAGTTTGACCAATCAATGAAAATACCACCACCAAATCAACACCACCCATCTCCCCTCTCCAGAAAACAGTGAGTTGTTCCCCGTTGACCACAGCGGTCTAGCACAAACAGTGAAATAAAAAATAATTTTGACTCAATGCTTTTCCGGTGACAACATATATGATAATGTAACCAGTCTGTGGGAAATAACAACAGATGATCATTATAACATATATGATAGTGTAATCAGTCTGTGGGAAATAACAACAGACGACCACTAAGGCTACTAAAACAAAGGCTACTGAGTGTAGAAAACAGTCCCTGTTAATGAAAAGGCTACTGAGTGTAGAAAACAGTCCCTGAAAATAACACAAATTAAAAATAATACAAATTAAAAATTGTATGCCCATTAAAACAGGTAAGAATATCTAAGCAGTTAATCAATGGAAATTAATACAAATGACCACTAAAACAGTTGAGATAGTGAAAACAGCTGATCAGTGGAAAATCAGTAAATGTGACCACTATGACCAACAAACGGAAATAATACAGAATAATACCAAAACCCCAAAAATAGTTTTTACTAGTTAATCAATAGAAAATATTAATCTATGAATTTATCAATATACTGGTTTATTTATTACCTAAACAACCTCAGACAAGGAAGTAAATTTACACTGAAAACAAGTTATTATATAGTTGCTGAAACTTAAAGAGACATATAAACCCACACTAATATCACAAATGTCATAGTTCAGTTATTATTTGCTGCTTACATTTATTAATTGTGATTATAGGTAGTGTTAATACTTTATATGTCATCAAATAAATGTGGCACTCATCTGTTCGTATTTATTACATGTAGTAAGTAGTGAATATGCTCATCTGTTCATATTTATTACATGCAGTAACTATATGTGTAGTGAACATACTCATTTGCGCCAAGATCCATTGGAAATTGTCAAAATACAGCCTATGCACTATGCCCAATGCCTAAAGTTTTGTAAAGAGTAGAAGGTTGAAAAATGAAATAGAGAGAGAGAGATGGGGGTAGGAAAAAAATCAATGATTTTATTAGCTCACAGGCTTTAAACATTGCAAACTTATCTGCATATGTTGATCAGAATCATACAAGGGTTTTAATATGTATAAATTTACTTTTTTCTCAGTGTGAATGAATGGTTGACACCTATGAAACAAAAAAATATAGAATTTCTAGTTAACAATACAAGAGAACTACTGGCTGAGAAGACATACAGAATTTCTAGTTAAGAATACAAGAGAACTACTGGCTGAGAAGACAGAATTTCTAGTTAACAATACAAGAGAACTACTAGCTGAGAAAATATACAAAACTTTAGCTTATAAGAGGTACAAAACTTATAAAACATACAGAACTTTTAGCTTATAAGACATACAGAACTTCTAAAAGATAAGACATACAGAACTAGCTTATAAGAGAAGAGCTAGCTGATAAGACATACAGAACTTCTAGCTCAAAAGAAACAGAACTTTTAGCTGATAAGACATAAGATAAATGTTTGCTTATAAACATACAGAACATTTAGCTTATAAGACACATGGAACTTCTAGCTAAATAACAGAACTCCTAGCTAAATAACAGAACTTCTAGCTTATAGTTATAGCACAGAGAGAATTTCTAGTTAGTATAACACTCTGAACTTATAGATGATCAGAACATCCATTCACTTTACAAATCTGAATAAATGAGAAGCCACACATTTGAAGCTTGGTCCAGGCATTGCTAGAGTATTTATAATGGTGATGGGGTTGATCTGATGTTTTAAACATAGTTTGCAAATTTCTAAAAATTCTGTCTTTCATTTCCACTGAGAGCAATTGACCAATATTCTTTATCCTGCAATCTTTGGCCTTACAATGGACACAACTCTATCACCAAACATCAAAGCCTGGACACGCCAGAAAGAGAAAGATGTAAAGAAGAGTGTTAACAGAATGGAGAAATACAGGCAATAAAATAACTCTGATTCAACACATATTATGCCTATGGGAGTTAATAGCGTAAAAAGTATAAGAATCTAATTTAGACTTGCAATGATTCATTGCACTAATGCACTTATATCTGGTTGTGTTTGATCCACAGTGTCCCTAATAAATGGGAACATAAAAGATTCACTAGCCATGTAACCACATCACAGTAAACTTTATACTCAAAGAAATGTTCTTACTCAGTGAATGTGTTTGCATGTGCATTGTGTATGTTTGTATGTTCATTGTGTATGTTAGTAGTTGATATAATATATATATATATATATATATATAACAGCAGATCTGGAAAAGGTCATGAAATTCAGTAAAAATTAATGTCAAAATAGACAGGAAAAAATGTTAAATTTGAGGGATTTTTTTTAAACCGTTTTAATTTTTGGGTCGTCTGCAGATGGAAAATCTGAATAATTGCCCTTTTCAGATATTGAATGCAGAAAACGCAGGAGAGAGCAGCTATTGTGATTTTTCAATTTCCACTGAATATAATTGTATTAGTAATAAGTAAACTCTAACCTTGGCCAGAGAGGTAGTATTATATGGAAAAACATTTCATTAAAATACCGTTAAAGATATCGATCTGAAACTAATTGCAATCGATAAAAAAAAGTTGTCATGCATGTATGGTCAAAATATGGTGCATGTTACTCAACAACTTCCGGACTTTTATTGAGTTGGTTATGCAATAATGTGATACATACATCTTTATTTGATGAACCCCAATATTTATAGTCTGTCTCTTTGAAAAAAAAAAGTGTTGGGCTACCTTTATCATCATCTTTCAATAAATTTTTGTTTCGTTTCGATATTCCCATAATTTCATATTGATTAAAAAAGATTAAAAAAATATTGATTTGATTTATTTTTTAAAAACCGAGTCAACTTCATAACTCATAAAACTGACTCTCACCCCTCGAGAAGAGTCGGTTTTCACAAAAAACCCCAATATTTCTTTCGAAATTGTTACTGTTTGTTAGAAATAGACCAAACTTTGCAGGAAGCAAGAAGAATCTATCCTGAATCAGAAACGAAATTCAAATATCTTCAGTATTTTCGGAGATATTCTCATCCCCAATCCCTAACCCCCTAAAAGAGGGTGGCGCAATTTTCGCGCGTGTACAACTTCATAACTCAGAAACCATTTGTCCGATTCTAACTGAATTTGGAGAGTTTGTACAGGTGCAGGGCATCTACAAGCCTGAATTATTTCATAATTTTCCATTAATAATTTACAGAGATAATTAACGCCATTAGTGCTAAAAAAATGGCACATTTTCCTTTTCTGCCATCTTACATAACGTTGCTTGCATACTTTTGAACATTATACTAACACACCTTTGACAGTCTTCGAAAGGGGTGACAATTTCCAATCGCTGGACATCAATTGCAAACTTTTATGTTGGCAATTGTGCATACTCCACGAGGTTAATCAAGGTCACCCATTTCTATTCGGTAAATGCTCGAAAATACAAAGTTGAATACTTTTAAATCTCGGCAACACACATCAGGCTATGAATTAATAAAGGTCTGGAAAACGTCTGCTGGAAAATCATTTAAAACTTATGGCAGGAAGCCTGATATGTTGAGAGAGAGCTATGGCCAAACAAGTAGAGTGTTATAACTCTAATTCTGAAGCATTGCTCATAAATTTTCATATGCATGAGGATTCAATTACACAGCAACCATTCATGACCTATATGCAGTGTGAAAATTACTGTCTAGTTCAAATCCAGTTTGTGTTACCCGGTGTTATTTACCAGAACTCACTGGTAAAAGGGATACAACTGTGGCGTATAGTTAACAATAGTAGAGTTTCTGCCCTTGCCAAAGCTACAGTCAAGGCCAAAATGTTTTAGCTATTGATTTTCTACATGTAGTTAACAATAGTAGAGTTTCTGCCCTTGCCAAAGCTAGTCAAGGCCAAAATGTTTTAGTTATCGATTTTCTGCGTATAGTTAACAATAGTAGAGTTTCTGCCCTTGCCAAAGCTACAGTCAAGGCCAGAATGTTTTAGCTATCGATTTTCTTTGTCTGCCTCAAAAATGTGAAATAATATGCAACTAAGAATTTATAAATGCTTTATAGAAGTGCAAGGGAAGAAGGGAATTAATAAATGCAAATGCTGATATTTTGGCTATACAGAATACATAAGGGCAATTAAAGAAAAAGCCACACAAACAATGAAAATATAAATTGTTATGTGTGACCAACTTTTACTTAGCATTTGGTGAGTTAAGCATTCATGAACCAATCTACATGTGCTTATGGTCTACTAAGTTATTATTTAATATGTGAAACAGACATTGCTCAACCTCCAACTGTTGATATAATCAGTACATTGTTATCAAAAGTATTAATGGATTATCAGTAGGTGCAATATCAATGGATTATCAGTAGTGTCAATGGCTTATCAACAGAATAAATATATTATCATTAACATCACTGATGTACTCGTATTGCCCTCTAAATGTGACTTTCAGTATTCAGTTCGGCATTAATAAGGTATATGTACCAACTTGACCAACTTTAGTATGAATTCATCATAAAAATTCAGTATGCTGGTTGAGACAGAGATTACAGTAATTATTGAAATAAACATCTTTGCTGAGACTGGGATTATAGTATTTACTGAAGTATGTGAAAGAGTATAAGGACATGCAGGTACATTGTACTTGTGCATATGGTGCAAAAAGGGAAATGAATATTATAGTAATTTAGATATTCACAGAGTTTGTAAGGTTCTGGCATAGATAAGTTGTGTATAGGCACTACATTATGTATTAATGTATAAAGACAACTGGCAAAGAATTTCAAATCTCTTTTATTGTATAATTCTAATTAATTTTTTTTTTTAATTTACTTTCAATACCTTCAGCAGCCACAAGGATTTATTAGGCTTATACTTGAATGATTACTGTTTAAGTATTGAAAGATTTATTTTCCTTCCTATTTTCCTTCCTATTTTCCATCCTATTTTCCTTTCCTATTTTCCTTCCTATTTTCCTTCCTATTTTCCTTCCTATTTTCCTTTCCTATTTTCCTTCCTATTTTCCTTCCTATTTTCCTTCCTATTTTCCTTCCTATTTAATTTCATATACTCAACTAATTGGCATTTATTTTCCTTTGACATTATAATTTAAACAATTAATTACATTTAATCAAAATGTCATTTATGTTTCTTTTCTACTGTAAATAAAATAATTATTTAAGTCTTTAAATAATCTGGCATCCACTTCAAAATGTTGGCACCACAAATATGTTTTTAGTAATGAAAATAGAAAAATAATTAAAACCAGAAGTGAAATTTAAAAGGCTTAACAAAACTTCAAAAGCATGCCTGTAAATGTTATACTGTCATCCATTTTGTAAAGTGCTTAAGAGGGCATTTGAGACACCTGAATTCTAAGACTGGAATCTAAATCAAAACAAATTTTTCAAACCTTACAGTATGCCTGACCTGTCAACCCTTGCAATTATTCTTATCAGTGAAAATTATAACAGTAGTGAATTTTAAGAATAGTCAATGAGCTTTTCTATAATCAGAAAATCATGTCCAGTTAAAAATTCAGTTGGGGAACATAATCTAAATAGTCTAACTGTAGCTAGAGTAACTATAGATTCTTGAATAAAAGTTCACAAAGTATTGAAGGAAATATCAAAATAAGTGAAATGAAATAAAATAAAATTAACAAAAAAATAAAATGCTGCCAGGAGAAAATGGAGAAATTTTGAGAAAATTCCAGAAGTGCATTGAAAGAAAATATGGAGAAATACTAATCACCACTAAAGGTGTCTACTCTTTAATGCATACCATGATGTAAAGCAAAACAAACTGGGACCATGGTCTCCTTTCTGTACAAATTATTAAGCCATCGAGCACATTTAACATGAAAAGGCCTGGAGTAACAAATTCATGCTTCTAACCAGATGTAATGGTGCATGTTTCATCGGTACAATCTTATATTTTTCCTCCCTAACAACTTTTCAGAAATCTGCAAAGTTTCATGCACACACTAATTTTAGACTGTTTATTTCACTGTATGGTTGTTTTTGTCAGTGTATTTACCTAAATTATAACCCTCTTTGTTGTCCAATAATAGCCACAACATGCAAAACATTTGTCACTTAAAGGAATCTTACATAAAATTTACTTGAATAGAGAAAGAAGAACTGGACGCATACCTGGTCTAAGACGCCCTTTAGGTATTCATTGTTGGTAGAAAATGTGTGATGTCTGATGTTTTCCCACGACTGTAAAGCCTGAAATTAAAACCTGTGATAGACAACTCAGCTTTTCTATTAGCAATGATTAATTTTCTTAAATCATCATTTATCTTCGTGCAGTAAAGCAAGATCAAGGTGTGACTGAAAATTTTATTGACTGAGACTGTTAATAAAAAGTGGGGGCATTTATGGGCTGTTGTATGTAAAGTAGCCCCTTGAACCTTACTGCAACAATTCCAGTGAATTTACCTCTTTAGGAAGCAATTTTGGTTTCTGTGATGCCAACATCACCTTAGTTGATGGTTATGATTATTATTATTTACTAATCATCCATAACTAATAACAAGTGATGAGAATCTGAATTTATATTATTAATAATTCTCCAGAAGACACCACTCGACTCTCTCACTTGGTGAATATGCAGGTGTTGTAAACGTTTTCTCTTTTCCACAACATTAAAGACAAACATTTACCAACACACATTATTTCTGTAGATGGAAAACTTCTTACAAAAGGAGAAGACAAATCTATCTTTCAATCTATATTTAGTAAGCCACCATCCACTCACTGTCTCTCCAACATACGGCTATCAATATGTGTAAGAAGGTCAATAAATTGAACAATAAATTTATTAAATCAACAATCAAATATACAACATATGAATATAATCAAAGAATGTTGATATTTACATCACATCACAACAATGTTCAATTAATGCTGGACAAGTGTTCAGTTTATCCTAGCATTGACATAAACAGACAATTACATAATCAACTTCATGGATATCATTATGAAAATAAGAATAGAGTTCATACAAATAATTAAAGTCAATTTACATAACCTTTTCAAAGATGGTGGCTGTTGCCTATAAGAACATGTTTCACAATCATGTGGTTTGCAACCATCACTGTCTTTCTTATTTAGGTATCTAGAGACATGTTACATAACTGTTCCAGAATCTTCTACACACTCTCCAACTGAATCATCAAGAGAATCATCCTGAATTTCACATGCGCTATCAAGCACATCAGGAGGAATGTTCTTTAATTTCCATGTGCATTTACTCAACATGCCATGAGAAACATTCAAAATAATCTTTGTGAATTCTCAAGACCAAACCTAAGCCACAATTTCTGTCATATTGATAGTCAAATGGAATTCACAGGAATCAATTTACAGCAATACATTTTACTGATAAGTTGATGGCAGCGCTGGATCCAGATGCAGAGTACAGTAGTCAGTGTAGCCTGACGTGAAAATGAAAAAGGCCTGCCTCTCTGCAAAAGTCAAATTAAGGCAACACTAAATTTTAATCTCCTCATGCAACCTGATTCAATATATAAATACAAGTTCAAGGCTCAAATTCATTATGCATATTAAAAATCAAGTTATGTATCTGAAGTAATTCATACAAAGAAAAGCAGGAAACAAGGTTTTAAAAACAATGTTTTCAGACCTTATAATAATCATTACCAAATAAATATATGTGAGAAACAAATACTAGAAGCAAAAAAGTAATTCACTGAAGTAGTAGGTTATTACATGTAATAACTAATTTAATAATTTTAATAACCACGCAATTGTACAAGCACTTCACTAACAAAATGTATCATAAGAGCTATAAAATTATGTCTTTGCAATATCTTCTAAACGGTACTAGGTTTTCTCTACACCATTACAATAATTACAAGTAATATTTATAATGCAAGTCACAGTATATGCACATTAAAACATTCATGCAAATCATAGTACTTATAGCATTTTTTTAAAAATCGAATGAATCAATAAATTTAAATGAATTGGATGTGACAACAGATGTTACTAAATATTAGTTTACAACTAAACAAGATAGAAATAACATGCCACGTATGTTGAGTAAATAATTTTCTGTGAAATATTTATATCCTAACTCCTGTTCCATCCTTCTGGAGCTTGAGCACATTTTTCTAATAAACAATTCAATATCTCCAAACTGAATCTGAAGTACACAGGCTAAGCTTTTACAAGAAAATCTGCTAGGACAGCAGATCTACAGCACGGTGTTGATGCTTCGGACATAATGTAAACACTTACACTGGAAGTTAACCCACCATCTTGGATGAACACACACAGGTTTTGCAGCCTAATTACGAAAATGTCCATGTTACCTTGTAAAGATCTTTTTTAAATTACTCTTGAAATAAGGTACTTTGTAAAGTTTAAAAAAATACTCTTGGAATATGGTACCTTGGGAAGACCTGGGCAATCCAACCATTCCTCAGTAATCTTCTCCACAGAAAGACTTTCATCACTAGCATGATAAAATAAAAACAAGGAAATATTACTTGAAACATTAATCTATTTAGCTGGATTCTAGAGCACTGTTCACACAATACCAGTTCATCACAATTCTGACATCTGCTACTTTCAAAGATCACTCACTAAACAAGGGCATATAATCACTCACCTCTTGTTTTTAAATTTGAGAACCTGTTGACTTTATCATTACACAGCGACTGTAAAATACTTGTACTTCCAGTAATGAATCTAAGAGTTTGAACTGTGCAAGTGATATGTATCCAGAAGTGAATCTAAGAGTTTGTGAATGGTGCAACTGTGCTGATAGAATATGCTGCTGACAACAAAAAAAACCCAATAAAAATGTCCTGTTAGGACAAGTTTATATTATTATGAGATTCCAACAAATACTTTAGTCATTACTATTTTAGTCATTACTAATTTAGTCATTACTAATTCAGTCATTACTAAGTCATTACTAATTTAGTCATTACTAATTCAGTCATTACTAACTAAGTCATTACTAACTCAGTCATTACTATTTTAGTCATTACTAATTCAATGAAATTAAAGGATCATACTAAAGAGGAAAAAAAATTACTGTCAAGCTTAAGTCAAGAAAGACGATAATTAATTAATTTTTAATTTGGGCATCTTTTTTTTTCATTTCTTTCAAACTTATTCATGGTGTGCCTGACCAATCAGTCAGAAAACTGCAATGAGTATTCATAGCATGCCAGACTGATTGGCAAAACAGCAATTAAAAATTTCTACAATTAAAAAAAATGTGGACACGTATATATGTGTGTGTGTGTGTGTGTGTGTGTGTGTGTGTGTGTGTGTGTGTGTGTGTGTATGTAGTGATTTAAGGGAAACCATCCTTCCAATTATCCTAAACTTTCAATCATACTAGATTTTCCTCCCTTTGACCAGAGCATACGACACAAGCATTAAACAGAAAGATACATTCTTTAGCGACATGGGTTATTCTTGTTGAGACAGGTTAAAAAGTGCATAAATATACATCTTTTTGAGATAGGGATTACAGTAATTACAGGATATACATCCTTGTTGAGACAGGGATTACAGTAATTACAAGATATACATCCTTATCGAGACAGTAATTACAGTAATTACACAAGTATACATCATTTTGGGACAGGAATTACAGTAATTACAAAAGTATACATCATTGTTGAGACAGGGATTACAGTCATTATAAAAGAATACATCTAACAGGAATGCAGTAATTACAGAAGTATACATCCTTGGTGAGATAGGGATTACAAAAGCATACATCTTTGTTGAGACAGGGATTACAGTAAATACATCTTTGTTGTAACATGGATTCAGTAATTACAGGAGTAATTATCCATGTTAAGATGGAGATTACAATAATTAAAGAAGTATACATCTTTGTTGTAACAGGATACAGTAATTATAGAAGTATACATCCTTGGTGAGACAAGAATTACAGTAATTACATAAGTATATAACCTTGCTAAGACAGGGATTACAGTAACTGCAGAAGGATATATATTCTTTTTTGAGACAGGGACTGCAGTAATTACAAAAGTGTGTATCCTTGTTGTAACAGAGGTTTCAGTAATTACAGAAGTATACATCCTTGTTTTAACAGGTATTACAGTGATACAGAAGTATACATCCTTGTTGAGACAGGGATTACAATAAGTATACAAGTGTAAATCCTTGTAACAGGGGGTTGTTTTGTTACAATATTCAGAATTACTGAAAGCCTGATCCAAAATAGGCTACTTAACCTACATTTCTCTTATCATGCGCAAGTTGTGAAACAGTCACTATTGTTGACTATGCAGCTGACTGTACAATAGATCACTCTGAGGGTCAACAACAAATTAAGTGCTACACAATGTTGATATCAATTATAGAAAGGAACTAGAATATAAATTTTAAAAAAAAATAAGGAGTGTAATTTGCCCTCAGAGGAGGTAATCCATCACAGGATACTTTCCAAATATATAACTTTTGACTTTATTCAAATTTAGTTTGTTTACTTGAATTTTTGTATAAACCCTCAACAACATTCATCTGCAGGGAATCAGGAATCAATTAAGGTACACCACAAATGTGTTAAGCTGTTAAATTACATACTGTTCTTTCGACAACATAAAGAAAGAAAAAAGGTATAAAATCAAAGATGTTCAATATTTTCTTACCACTTAGGAAATTTCGTGAAAAACATCTGAAGAAAATCCTGAAACAAACAGCAAAAGGAAATAATAAAAGTAAGCAAAAGTATCAACTATGAATTAAAAAATTAAAGGGGCAGGGGGAATGAACCACAAAATAGGTAGCTCTAACAGTGAGAACTGTCAAAAAAGGGGGAATCTTGCAGCCCACCATTAATTAATCAGATAATGTTCATGAGGAACTTCACATTTGCTGTGCATTAAAACACTGTTTTGTGAGAAAAAATGTATAAAATATTTCATTCCATGATGTTTATTTTTTGTCTTATAAGACATGAAAAAGTGTTCTTAGTGAACTTTTGTACTAACAAGAACTGAAGAAGTCTTCCTGATAGAACTACCAAACAAGTGCCACTAAAGTGTCACTTCCATAGTTCTAAGAATGTTGTACAAGGGTTTATTGTACAACATTCTTAGAACCATGGAAGTGACATATATGTTTGTTCTGACGAAGTAAATTGATGACATTTGCAGAGTTTGTAGTTTCTAGCAGTCGGTAACCTTATTTTTCGAAAAGACAGTGCTTTCCTATATGTTTTGTGTGACATTTGAACCATTAATACACTTGTAATGAATAAACCAGAAGTACATGTCTGTTACATATAAGTATAGATTAAATAAATAATCCTTTGTGGACATTATTTTGTAATTTTGATGGAACATTTAGTTGGGAATATCTGTCTATGATAAAGAAAGTCTCTGATACTAAACCATATCTTTAACAGGAATTATTTTAATATCTGAGGGCAATGACAACCAAATCCTCTAAACTTCAGTAAATGCCTTAGTTTTTACTGAATGAGATACTTCCAATCAAAATGAAAAATGAAGTAGTTTTAAAGGAAGGTGCTGAAGCTGAATTAGACATAGATAGTGTAAAATTTTAAGGCAAGTAAAAATGCTATATTACCTGAGATAACACAAGTTGGAACATATAACATTGAACATACTCCTTCAAGAATGACAGGAATGGTTCTTTGCCAACAATTTTTTCAAGCTTGCACAGCAGAAAGTAACCCTGGCAAGCAAGAGATTAAAATAATGAAATGATTAAATAGTGATTTCACCAATTAAATAATACAATGCTATTTATAAAATTAATGATAATATGTAATTTTATTTCTTCGTTTAAAAAATAAATCACTTCTTGCTTCTAGTTAAACAGATCCCCACACCTACAAGTGAGCTAAGGGGTTCCTGAGAGTCTATCATAGATTAGAAACCATGGTAAGTAGAACTTTTTCTCACACCCTAAAAATATCAATGCTAATTACATAAACTGTCATATGTAGAACCTTTTCTCTCACCTTAAATTATCAATGCTGATTACAAAAAACCCCATAAATAAAACCCTTTTCTCACAACCTAAAAGTATTGATGCCAATTACTAAATAACCATCCTAAACAGAACCTTTTTCTAACACCCTCAAATTATCAATGCTGATTACAAAAAGATTTCATTACTTATATTAATAAATTTTTCCTTTTGAATTTTAAACTGACATCATTTTGATAACGAGTGTATGAAATTATGAGCAGAATGTCTTCACTGCTGTTTAAGTGAATCAACAACACAATCAAAGCAATAACAAAAATATTAATGGTATTTAATATAGTTTTTGGTTTTCAAATCACAGGCATTATTTAAAATGAAAAATCTTATTGACAATTTGTTTTTGAACTACTATATATTTCTTGAGTACATGCTGGTGTGCAGCTTTTGAATGCTGGGGGAAGAGTCAAAATCATATTTATCTTAAAAATCAGTAAGACATTCTACTACTTACTGCCTTTTAGATAATTCACTTTACTGGGATGTGTATCTATGCATGTGTGTGTGTGTGTGTGTGTGTGTGTGAGTGTGAGGGAGAGAGAGAGTTTATGCAAGATTGCAAATATTTTTAAAGAATTATTTTTAAAATATTACAGGGAGCCATTGCCCCCCCCCCCCCCCCCCCCCCATGAGCTATTTCACTATCACCAAATACTGTTCTTGCAAACCGTACCTTTAAATAGTGTACCTGCATAAACTTCTTTTCAGCATTCATTCCATTTTTTATGTATCTGGTGTGTTTTGTACCATCCTTGGCTTCACATTCCTGCCCTTTGTTAGGTCTGCAGTAAAATATAGCCACACTCCTTGAAACAAGTGATAACACAGACAAAATGCAATCAAGAAGCACAGGTTTTGAGTAAGGTGTGATTGTTTCAGGCAACCCTTATCTCGTTAAATTCTTATTTTCTCATTTTTTTATAAAAAATAAAAAATAAAAAAATACATGAGATTTGGATTCTTATTTTTTTAATTTGAAAATAAAATTATTTAAAGCAAAATGTTAATTTTAAAAGAAAAAGCATACAAAACAGTGACAAAATTTGTTTTTAAAAATACAAATTATTGGTAACCCAAACAGGTTGACAGGTATGGAGTGTTCTTATAATGTATATTACTATTTTCTCTTGAAGAATTAATTTTTTACAGTTTGAATTAGTTTTCAACCCTAACAAAATTAACATCAATAGATAAAAGTTTAATCAACTGATGATTCAGCAACTTCATATTTGGGTTTTGTTTTGGTTTAGTGAGGGGATAAGGCCTCTTTCATCAGGAGGATTGAATGGCAACACAAAATGCTTGATATATTTTCTTTCTAATGATAATATCAAATTGAGGTTCCTAAAATTTCCCTGACTTATCACTCACTGTTTTGATATGTTACAATTATTCTTTCTTTTTCTCTTTTGTTTAAGAAAGATTTTTATAACCTTAAAGTTTGTAGTTCTTCATCAGTATTTTCAATCTCTGCTTTTAAAGTGCGAATATGAAGTTCTGCCCTGAGCATCAGGTAATCTTCTGTTTCTTGTTTCTCCATCTAATTTAAAAAAATGTTTCGATGTTTCACATACGTAAATTCTTATTTTTTCAAGAATATAATTCTCATCATACAAACTAGCAACATATTAATAACTTTTTCTAGACCAAGATTTAACAGAAAAATGTTAAATGTAAATTTTTTACATCATAAGTTTCCAATTTTAATCTATTTTTCACAGGAAATAAATGAACATTTGAAAAAAAAATAATGAAAATAAAATAGAACTGAATGCCTACATCTCTCATGAAATATTAAATTGCAATAATTCCCAATGACTGGAAATGTTTTAAAGTTTAAACTTACTACTAAGCTTTATCTATGTAAGAATCTGTCCAGATATGTCCAAATGTACAGGTAGTAAGAATATTCAAAGTAAGCAAACAGATCTAACAGTTATAATTTTCTCAGCAGAAATATAAAATATTTCTTAAATGTCTCAATTATCACCAACAGTACCTGAAAAACACGGGCATGCAATGTATCTTCCAAATAGGTACAGAAACCCTCTGTCAGCCATTCTTCCGTCCAGTCCTTAGGGCCAATGGAAATTCCAAACCAAGTGTGACACAACTCATGAGCCACACGAACACACATACTCCCATCAGGGCAGAGAATAGATTGAGAAAGAAAAAGCAGGCTTGGGCTAAACAAATACAATGAATGAAAATTAGGAGATCCTACACACTGGTAATATCTTTGCTTGCTTTCAGTTCTCATTACCACTAAGAAGAAACTTCTTTTGATTTTAATATTAGCATTATATTACTTTTAAATTGCTAAAGATAAAAAAATAATGAATGTCCCTAGTGATCCTGAGTGATCATGCAGGAAAACAGATATCTCACATCTTGAAAGAAATAGAAAGTGATGGTTGTACTCAAGTTTAAAAGAAGCAAAAGTCTAGTCAAATAAACAGAAGATGGCAAATCTTCAAATTGATTTAACATATATATTTTAATGTAATTTGAAGATTTGCCATCTTCTGTTATTTGACTAGACTTGTGCTTCTTTTCAATACTACTGGCAATTATCTACACTCTTCCAACAGTCACAACCTGACACTACACTCTTCAGCCTCCACCTGACACCACATTCTTCAGTCACAACCTGACACTATACTCTACAGAGGGGTCACCAACACGGTGCCCGCGGGCACCACGGTCGCCGCAAAGACCACATGAGTCGCCCACAGGACTTTCTAAAAATAGCACAACTCAGCTGCAAACTAAGTAAATTTGTTATATTTCAGATGATGGTAGCCCTTCGTATCACTCAGTATCAAAATGGTTGGTGACCCCTGCTCTACAGCCTCCAAGGGACACCACTCTCTTCAAAAAGTCATCACTTGACATCATACTCTTCAGTCACTAACTGACATTGTATTTTCTGAGCAGTCACCAACTGACACCAACCTCTTCAAACGGACACCACCTCACCATACTTTTCAGTCACCACCTGACATCATACTCTTCCAACAGTCACAGTCCAGACACCTCAGGACTATTGCATACATACCTTGCCATACCCAGGCTGTCAAAGCATGCCGGAACAATTAAAACATCCAGTCGATGAAAAGGGTACACACCCAACATATCTTGTACATACAGTATGCATCTAGGTAAGTATGAGCCTAGTGAGGCCACAGTCTCTTCTCGGTGCTGTTCAGGAAAAAACAGCCTAATAGTTGGAGCACCCAAGTCCCTACAACTACAAGCAAAACAATAAATTTTAAGTATATTTTTCCAGTTTTGTGCCTTCTGTGCATGTGTATGTGTTTGTGTGTGTGGAGGTGTGCACATGTGTGTGTGGTGTGGAGGTATTTGTGATTATAGTTAACCATACATGGACATTCTAGTCATTCCAAATGATAACATGAAAACATTAAAAGAAGTTTAACATTTAAAAATAAAACAAAGCCAACTTGTCATAACTCTTAATAACATTTTTTTTTTTTTTAAAAAGAAGCTAGCATACAGAACAAAAATTATCCTAAAGACTGCAGACAGCCTTGTCTGTGTTTAAGGTGCTTCATGAAGGAAAAAAAACACAAGGGAAACACTACATAAGTTAACTGCCTTGCAGTCATGCTATACTAGTATATCAATTATATTCATGAGCTATGTGCCACTGGTTTAAGAGTATGGCCAACACATTTTAAATGTTGGTACTAGTGGGCATAAGAAAATGAAGGGAGGAAATCACAAATATTCATATACACACTATTTCTTGTTACCTTTAGTTATTTCCCTTACATTACTTTTTCCTGACAACTTTCTTTTAAGAAAATATGCTGATACAATAATTTATTGACCAGTTTGCAAATATCAGTGGACAGGATAAAGTACAGGACTTTAAAAAGTCACACACTTGATGATATATTAGTGCCATTGAGGAAGATAATTATTTTTACAGCAGAAATGTAAATACAAATAGTTATTCAGAAAATGATTTTAGTCTGTGGGATCAGGGAAATAAATTATTTTCAATATTTCCAAAAACAACCCAATGTAAACAGCGGTGATGTACAAATAGTAAAGAGCTTATAAAAGTATAACAGTAATGCTCTAATATAAACATAAATAGTTATTCAGAAAATAATTTTAGTCAGTGGACTCAGGGAGATAATTTACATTCAATAGTCCAAAAACAACACAATATTAACAGCTATGTACAAATAGTAAGGAGCTTATAAAAGTTATAGAAGTAATGCTCCAGAACCAAAGGATTCTCTTCACTTTGTGTCATACAACCAAACAGCAATGCTGAATAAGAATGTAGCAAATTAAAGGTATGATACATTTAGTGTTATTTAAATGGACATTTTAAATTTAATTCTAGTTCTTTCAGTGTTTGTTGTGATTTTTTTAGTGTGCAGAAATGGTATTTTTCATAGGCATGCAGATTAAACTTACAGGGTAAACATAGTTTATATTTAGCAATAAACAATACAAAATTCATCTTCACGCTCTCTATTAATAAGTTTGATATAATATAAACACCTAACAACCCTATCAATGTGTCGGTTCCACAGCATTTACATAAAATCAAAGGTGGTTTAATTATTTATTTTTTAAATCATTTTTCTAGTCAGCAGAGAAAAGGTTAATAACATTATTTAATTTGTAAATCATTTTTCTAGTCAGCGGAGAAAAGGTTAACAACATTATTTAGTTTGTAAATCATTTTTCTAGTCAGCGGAGAAAAGGTTAACAACATTATTTAGTTTGTAAATCATTTTTCTAGTCAGCGGAGAAAAGGTTAACAACATTATTTAGTTTGTAAATCATTTCTCTAGTCAGCAGAGAAAAGATTAACAACATTATTTAGTTTGTAAATAATTTTTCTAGTCAGCAGAGAAAAGGTTAACATTATTTACTTTTTAATCATTTTTCTAGTCAGTGGAGAAAAGGTTAACAACATTATTTAGTTTGTAAATCATTTCTCTTGATCTCTTCTCAAGGAAGGGTTAACAACATTTATTTTCTAAAAAAAGTATACTTCCTTGGTTCTACATTTATATGTTCCAATCCATCATAATTTTAAAATGGCAAGCCTGCAAAAGCATAATAATAAAATGGGCCTAATGGAATTTGTTAATACATCTATGCTAATTTTTCTTAATGATGTAAAATTTTAAACAAGAACAGTCTTAGATTAACATTTTCTTTTCATTTTCAGAAGAGAAAATGGTGCATTAATACCTAGTATGAAACCTTACTTTAACAATTACTACAGTTTTGAAAATACAGAAAAATAATGCTAAACAGATTAAAACATGAATACCATACCATAGACAAGTGGCAGTCAAAGATGAATTAAAAGCCTAAATGTTGTCTGTGTAAATGTGTACTCATTGAGATTAATGACACAATTAAAACATGAACACCATACCATAGACAAGTGGCAGTCAAAGATGAATTAAAAGCTTAAATGTTGTCTGTGTAAATGTATACTCACTGAGATTAAAAATGAAAACAGGTGTCGTATAGTAACAAACAAAAATAAAATTGACAAAACGTTTAACACATCACTATCATTTAGTGTGTTCTCCATAAGGCATAAGGGGATAAAATATGAATATATTAAATATGTAATATGTTTGATGAGAAATAAAGCTAACATAAATATACCTAAAGTCTCAGTTCCATTTTGCCTTAAAAATTTTTATATATATAATAAATACACAATGATGTCATTTTTACAAATTTTACTTCAGAATTCAATCATTAAAGGTTTTTACTGTATGATATTTTCATCAGTGTATGTTGTTATTGAAGGTTTCAATGGATTCAGTAAAATTCTTACTCAAATTCCTGCAAAGACAGAGGTGTCAATTCCTTTTCATACCAGGATCCAACAGCCAAAGCAAAAGTACATGATGGCATAGGAAAGACTGTGTGGTAGGCAAATGTAATCTTGTCTGAAAGTGAAAAGTGATAATGCTACCAATTTACATTTAAAATATCATTTTAAAATTATCAGAAAAATCAATCACTTGCATTTTAAAATGAAAATAACATATATACTGGCATGGCTTCTAACCCATGTTTTCACAAAATCTGTAAATATCTGATGATAAGCATATAAGTGACAGAAGATCAAAGATGTTGAGGTTGAATGTATATGTGAGTGACATTTTAGTCAGATAATTACACTAAGCTGAAACTGGTCAATGGAATATATTGAAATAATATTGTATACGATCACAAAGGCAACATAGCCACCAGTTTGGGAGTGTAGTGAACAGGCAACCAGTGTAGAAAGTGCAGAAGCAGTGAACAGTGTAGAAGAAGGCAAGAGAAAGAGCATACCAAGTAGTAGGGGCTCTTAAAAATTATCTAACAGCTGTGCATACCTACAACACAAGATTATATAACATCTTAATTATTTTAAATTTATCATTAAAAGTAAGTGAAGAACCTTTTCTTTTCTTACAATAATGAAATCTACAGTCTATGAATTTGGAGTATGAAAGATGAAGGTTACAGTGAATGTGTCCAAGCACCAATGATTCTGTGATGGCAACACCACTTAGTTAATGGATATTATTATAATTAATTAATCAATCATCCAAAGCTAATTACAAGTGATGAGAATCTTAATTTATTTTATTAATGATCCTCCAACAGACACCACTTGTCTCTCACTTGGTGGATATGCGGGCGATGTAAACTTTTTCTCTCTTCCACAACATTAAATAATATTTACTGTCACACAATCTTTCCGCAAGTGAAAAACTAAAGGAGTAGACAAATCCAACTTAAATCTATATTTAGCAAGCCTCCATCCACCCACTTTCTTCTCCAACATAAAGTTATTAATATGCATAAGAAGGTCAATAAATTTAACAATAAATTTATTAAATCAATAATCAAATAAACATGTGACAAATACAATGAAATAGATTATTTGACATCAATATCTCCATGAAACCACATTTGCATAATTCCTTCATTTCACAGTCTTATACTAAAATACAATTGAATAATATGTCACAGGTTAGTTCTATCAGAGAATAGAAATGGAGTTATATAGATAGGTGATCATAATCTTTATACATAATCTATTAAGCGCTGCTTCGACTCTATTTCACTTGCTTTTGCAACAATGTCACAATGTATGTGTCTACATGTGTCTCTCTCCACACATGTAGAAAACACTGAAACACTTTTATACTTTTGAAACCAACATAAGCATTCTCTTCACCATGTCAGTTCTTTCAAACAGAACATGATTACAGTAATTCTGGTAAATTCACTGTACTAGAATTTTCCGATGTACTCAGCATACTTTGCCACGATACATTAAAAGTGTATAGCTTACTCCCATATGCTTACACAAACCACAACAGACATTTCCTGCATCTTCCCAGTCATTCAGGTTTACAATCAGTGAACCAGTAGATTCAATAAACATGTGAAAGGCAAGCTTTGTCTCTGAAACACATAATCAGGGGACAAGTGCTAAGTTTTTCAGTCTATCACTTCATAACTCCATTCTACCTTACATTCCAGTCTCAACTTACAGTTTCCTGCAACAGTATTCAGTAGCCCATGGCATAATAAATTCAGCAAATCAAAACAATGTCAAGTATCAACATACAGTTTAGTTCAAACATTTGCAGAAATAAAAGTCAACTCACATAGTATATCTCTACACAAGTACAACATGTCCATTCTCTCTCAATCAGTCAGTTTAACTCACCATCAAGCTAATGGCCACCTTTCAAAACTGGACTTTCTTCTTGTCACTCCAAATTCAAAGTGATTAGACAGTAGATTTCTCTACAGCAAGTAAACCCATTTTTAATATAAAAACTTACTGGCTGGTCTCATTCTTATAACTCATAATAAATGGATAATAAAAACTACTCACTAGTTTCCATTACATCAGCAAATGTAGAATATTCTTACCTTGAGCGTTTACTTCAAACTCAGACACTTTCAAAAGTACCATCATAAGGGGTGCCCAAGATCAGGTTACTCTGACAATTTAACAATTTATATAACAAGTAATTTTAAAAATAGGGAAAGCAAATTTACTATGTCACAGATTCCAAATATTGTATGCTATAAACAATTTATGAATTTTACTCAAAGGAAAACATTTTCTAATATACTCATTTCTTTTAATTACAAATATTGTTTTATAAAAATTAGAAAATCACAATTCAAATCAAACAAAAATTAAAATAATGTTTTATCCTTTTTTAAAAAAAAAAATATAAAGAAAGAAATACAAGCAAAAATATTACCAGAATTTACAGACACAGTTGGCTCTGAATCCCCTGTCATAAGAACAATCATCCCTGAGTCTACAGTCACATTTGCCTGCCATGTGGGCAATGCTGTTGGTGCATCCTGACTTGGGAACAAGGCCCTATTACTTAGGAAGTGACCAATAGTAAAAACACAAGACCTGCAATAATATAATTGAACATAATGCAAAATCAACAGTTTAATATACTTATAGTTTAAATATCATAAATGGATGAATGAATTTTCATGCCTAGCCAAGTATATGTATTATAACTACCTCAAAATACCTCTTTGATAAGCAAAGTCATGTGTGTAGTTCTAATCAATTTTAATTATATAAAGATTTCTTATATATTCTAATAAGCTTTAATCATCATAAAAGAATCACCTTCCATCTTGATTTTTAGTCCATTTTAGTGATGGCCCATCAGGTCTGGTCGAGTACCAAATCTGAACAGCTTGAGGGAAACCATCCACATTGGAGACACCAGGCACAGAAATGCATATGCAATGTTCCTCAACCAAAATTTCCATAACGCAAGTTGACTGTATAACAGATTCCATGGAGATTTTACCATCACACAAATTATTAGTGAACAGTTGTGTTTCATTCTCCAACATTATCTTGTCTTCATGACTGAAAAAATACCCTACTGCTTTGTGAATGTTAAGTCTATAACAGTCAAGTACCATTTTAAAATCTTTTGCTTGTGTGTCCTGAATACTGCTGATATTGTAAGCATCCCCTTCTCTAAAGTGTGGCTGCTTTTCTGACAAAATCCTTTGAGTTTCATTGATCACAGAGCTAGTTTGCAAATCATTAAGTGTTACATATGTTTTTGACGCAGCATCTGACAATAATATATTTTTTGTTGAAAAATTACTTGCATTTTCTGACATATTTTGATCCTTAATATCTACAGTGTCTGACAAATATGCATCTCTTGTTAAAACAGGAAATACATTTTGTGGTATATTTTGACTGTTACCAGTAACATTGTCAACCATGACAGTATTTGTTCTCACAGGATGACAAAGCAATATAACAGAACCTTCAAATTGATGTTGTTCCATTTCACAAACAAGATCTAAGATAAAATGTTTTACCATAATTTCATTAATGTTAGCAGATATAGGCATATCCTTGTCCAGTGTATTATCTGCCATTGCTATTGCTTGTGGAGGGAAAAATGTTTTGCATCTGGTAAAGTCAGTTAATCAAAGTTTCATTGCAGCACAATTAAAATCAGTATTTCAGAAAGGTGAAAATCTCTCCCTATATTAAAATAATTATCTGCAAGTGTATTTACAAAATTAATGACGATGAACTAATCTTACTAATACTGTACTTGAAGATATGCAATTCATGCTTATTTAGCTGTCCTTTTCTTAACAGCCCCTTGTTTGTCTACTTAATTTACTTGTCCCTTATTTAATATTCCCTTGTTACTGCATGAACTTAACAATTTTATAAGACTCCCTTGTTTACTACATGAACATTCCCTTGTTTACTGTATGAACTTACATTTTTATAACACGCATTTATTTATGTAATTTTTGTTAATAACACGCTTATTTACATTACTATATGCACAAAACACATTTTATTTGGTCCTAACTATATAGCATTGCTCACCGAGGCACGTAAACATTCAACAACACAGCACACTTGTTTACATGGTCCTATAATAAAAGTAATTTGAACTTATAATTTTATATTGCAAATTACTTATATTTATTTCGTTGTATAACACATTTATTTAAATGGCTATAGGCCTACTTATTTACGTTTTCGCTAATAACAATTTTCACGTTCCTTGAGTACACGTTTAGCTTCAATCTAGCTTCTAACACACTTCTTTACACACTTATTAAATAGCATTAACAATGGGCAAACAACTCACGTCTGAATGCATGGTTTTGTAAACAAAATACACTTAATTCATATGCTTGGGTTTGTTTTAAACTAGTGTACATTAATGTATCATTCCAAGTCCAATTGTATAGGCCTATATTCTGAAAGTGAATGAAATGTCATACTATTGAACATTACAAATGGCTACATTACATAATAGTTCGACTTTTTAAATTTTTATTTTCGCCTTTGTCTTAGAGCATTGTTTAATATTATGTTTTTTACCTTTACTCGAACGCAATGTGATATATGATTAACAGTAAAAACAGTAATTTATATTATGTACTTATTTTTTTTTTAAATGTATCCTTCTAAACAATTCGTTTTTTTTTTCTTTTATTACGTATAAGGTTCTTTTTCAAGATCTTGTGTGATGCTTTATTAATTTATTTTTCACAATCATGGTAATTAAGCAATGATAAACCAGTTTATTTATTATCAATCCCCGTTATCCAACTCGTCTAGACTCAGTATAATTTTGCGAACTTCCGGTTTTCGGTTTATGGTTACCCAAACGCTAAATAAGCTAAGACCTTTGGCTAATAAAGCTTGTGCGTGCCTGACAACCGGGAGAGAACTAATTCATTTACAACCCTTTAATTTGTGCTTGTCCTAAGAGTCACAGTCTACAAAAATGCCAGCTGGAGAGAAGAGAATGAAAGGCGACATTGAAGAGTTCGCTAAACAAATGAAAAAACTTGTCAACAACAAAGATCTTCAGTAAGTTTAACCAAAGCTTCGCTGATAGTTTAGAAATGGAATGCATTTAAAAAATCAAGGATATATATTTATTATCGGTAGCTACATTACTTCAGAACGTAAGAGAGGTAACCTGTTTCTTTTTTATGATGATATAATGTGTGTTGTGAAAGTATGTTTGATTATAATTCTGCAACTCTTCTGAATCAATAATTTCAATTTAAATTATCGGTATAAATTGATCGATGTAAATCAACTAATGATGAGATGTTTATATGTGGTGGTGGTAAATATATAATAATCTGTAACATTCAGTAAATTATGTTCAATCTTGCTCTGTTTATCTTTTCTTTCCAATTTCAGTGATATCCAGTTTCTAATTGGGCCAGGTAGAAAGAAAGTATATGCACACCGATGCATTCTTTCAGGTCGCTGTGAAGTTTTCCATGCTATGTTTGTGGATCACACACAAAAAAATGGGCCAATTGAGAAAGATGTTCCATTTGTTCTTTCGGATATGTCTTATGAAGTCTTTTTGACCATGTTGGAATTTATCTATACAAATTGTGCCATACTGTCACCGATAATTGTGAGTCATTTGCCTGAACTTCAGTCAAAAATATTGTGTGTGAATGTGAACGTTTAAAATGTTACTAATAACTCTCACTTTATATAATATATTTTTCCATTTACAGTTTTTCTTTCATTTTTTTTGTGGGAGAGAAAGTTGACAAATAATGGGTTTTTTGTACTTTGTTGTCTTTTGTATATTGTGTTATGTATCAGACAAAATCAAATGTTTTTCTTAAGTATCAGAGACGATCAAATGTTTTTGGAATGTATCAAACAAAATCGAATATTTTTGTTATGTATCAGACAAAATCAAATGCTTTTTGTTTGAAAACAATGTATAAGCACATGAAATCTTACCATAAGAGCAGAACATCAGTATTAGTGTATACATGTCTATTTATTCTATTGTCTTATAATTTGTATTCATCAGTGTTAGTGTACACATGTCTATTTATTCTCTTGTCTTATAAATTGTATTCATCAGTGTTAGTGTATACATTCTATTTATTTTATTGTCTTACAAGTTGTATTCATCAGCACTAGAGTATACATGCCTATTTATTCTACTGCCTTACAAGTTGTATATATTGTGACACCAGCACCACCTAGTTAATGGTTATGATTATTATTAATTAATTATCCATAACTAATAACTAATTACAAGTGATGAGAATCTTAATTTAAGTTATTAATAATTCTCCAGCAGACACCACTCGTCTCTCTCACTTGGCAGATATGTGTGCGCTATAAGTGTTTTTTTCTCTTCCACCACATTTAATGTCACACAATATTTCCATAGATGGAAAACTTCTTACTAAAGGAGAAGACAAACCCATATTTAATCTATATTTATTGAGTCTCCCATCCATCCACTTTATTTTCCAACATACGGTTATATGTGTAAGAAGGTCAATAAATTTATTAAATCAACAATCAAATATTCTTATAACAAATACAAAGAAAAAAGATTACTTGACATCCATATTTCTGCAAAGCTATGTTCGAATAATTTTTATACCACACAGTATTATATCCTAAAATACAAATTAAAATTTTAATGTAAGTACAATCACAGGATAGTTCTTATCTGAAAACTGAAATATTGTTATTAGAGATAAGTGATAATAGTGTGTACATAACCTGATTTAGGTGCTGTCTCAATAGTCCTTCATGCACTTTTGTAACAAAGTCATAGGTTAATGTTCACATCAATTATTATGTCAATTCCTTGTGACTCTCTCCTCATGTTGCCTATCACTGATTTGCTATTAGTCTCTTGAGGCTAACTTCACCATATTTAGCTCCCTCAAGCAGAACAACAATTGTAGCAATTTCCAGTAACTTCCTTGTACCAGAAATTGTTCATTGCAGTCAGCATACTATACTTTGTCATCATACATAAGTGGAGTGCAGTGTATCCTTTACACTTAAACACTGTAGTAGACACTTTGGGCATCTACCATGGTCATAATGGTTTATAATCAGTAAACCATGAGATTCTGATAAAACAAGGAAAGGCTGCTTTGTCCCTGTAAAAATATAATCAGAGAACAATGCTAAATTTCCAGTTTATTCCTTTTTAACTCCATTCTTTTTTACATTCAAATCTCAATTGCAGTTTACTGCAACAGTATTTATTAGCCCAATACACACATACAGCATAATAGTATTATGAGCAGGTTCACTAGAGACAATTTCAAGTGTTTAGCATACCACATATAAGCATCTTAGTTCACAATTTATAGAAATAATCATCTACTCACATAGTACATCTCTACGTAAACCTAGTATAACATATCAATAGCAAAAATGTATGAAATATTTCTAAGTCCATTCTCTCTCAGTCAGTTAACTCACCATTAAGCTAATGGCTGCCTTTCATGACTAGACTCTGCCACACCAAATTCAAAGTGATTAGACAATAGAATTCTCTAAAGCATTTAAGCCCAATGGCTGGTCTTGTTCTCATAAATCTTAACCCTTGGATATAAAAACTACTCATCCAGTTGGAACTGGTTTGCATTGCATCAGCAATTTCTAGCATATTCTCAACTCAAGCATTTACTTCAACTCTGACACTTACAAAAATACCATCATCAGGAGTGCTCAAGATCAGGTAACTTCAACAATTTAAAAATTTATATACCCCAATTAAGTTTAAAAATAATGATATGCAAATTTACTCCACCACATTATCAATATAAGTGCATACATGCCTATTTATTCTATTGTCTTACAAGTTGTATGTATCAATATTAGTGCATACATGTCTATTTATTCTATTGTCTTACAAATTGTATGCATCTATATTAGTGAATACATGTCTATTTATTCACTTAACTTACAATTGTATTCATCAGTACTAATGCATGCATTTCTGTTTATTCTCTTGCCTTACAAGTTGTATTCATCAATATTAGTGCATACAAGTAATGAAGTATGTTTATTCTCTTGCCTTACAAGTTGTATGTGCGCTGCCTACACCAAACATACTGTCTTTAAAGTCTGCACTGTTATATATTCCTATTTCTATTTTTGCATTTACTCTATTTAATACTTATCTAATCCATTAAAACTACCATTAATACTAAATTTATCTTCTTAAGGTCTGCACATATATATAATTTTCTGTTTCTGCTCTCATCTCATTGTATGCTTATCTAAACTGCTTACACAAATTTGTGTATTTTATAGAAATCACATCATTACACAAATTTCTATTTCTTCTCTTGTTTTCCATATATGTTTCATTAAATAACTAAAACTAACACTTTTTGAAAGGTTCATATTATTATAAATTTCAGTTCTTACTTTTGTCTTATAGGTTGTTAATTTAAAATTAATCTCATATAAGGCATGCACAATACATGGCATTGATTACAATTGTCTTCATTTGCATTTCTGTCTGCATTTATCTAAATAAAAAGTGTAATATCTATTTAAATACATGCATCCTTATTTTACTTTCAGTGTCTGCCATTGCCTTAAAAATACACATTATAATGGTTGGGTTTAGATAAGCCATATGCAATGTATGCAACATCTGCTGGTAATTGATATTTGTTACATTTATAAATCAAACTAGCATTATTTTGTTTGCAGTAATGTGAAGACTGTGGCAGTTTAAATTCAGTAGCTCAATACCACATTTTGTCATTTTTCAGTTTTAGTATAGCTTTCACTATATGTGTATCCAAACTATACACACATACTCTCTCTCTCTCTCTCTCTCTCACACACACACACACACACACACACACACACACACACACACACACACACACATACACACACACATACACACACACACACACACTCATAAAAATACTCATGCATGCACTCACATACAAAAGCAAATATATTATTGCATATCTGATGTTTTATTTGATTGTGTTGCAATATTCAGGCCTGGCTTAAGGTTTGCTGGGCCCTTGGTATGCTCAGCAGGAAACACTCAAGTGTTCTCCTATTCCCCATCCCAATGCCCCCAAAACACAGGGCCCAAGGTGGTGGACTAGCTTGCCTTGCCCTAGGGTCAGATCTGGAAATATCAAAATGAAATCAAAAAGCCAATGAGTTATCACTGTGTCACTGTCGGTAACCCAATAGTTTTGTTGTAACATTCAATGCTGCTAAATTTAATGCAAGAGAAACAATCTCTTGTTACATCTCAAAATTGCTTTTTCAAAACAGAATATTTATTAAAATTGGATATTTGCTGCATGGATAAATGTTTTTTCACTCACATGCATGCACACACACACAAATATATGAATATGCATTTATGTATAGTGTGTGTGTGCTATTGTGTGTGTTGTGTGTGTGTATGTGTGTTTGCGTTTATAGATTTTTCTCTCTCTTTTTTTGACATTTGGTTTGCTTACTGTTTTCTTTTCAGTCTAGGTAGTTTCAATGAATGGAAAATAGTTAATAATATTGGATATGCACATTTCTCTGTAACTGTTCAACTGTTGTTTTTATTTCTGTAATTTATTTACTCCAGGCTATTGATGTCATGGCAACAGCTCTTGAGTATGGTTTGGATGACTTAAAATCAGTAAGTGAAGCATTACTTAAGTTTTACAGACTTTTAAGTGAAGAATAATTTAGTTTTGCAGACTTTATTTTAAGTCAAGCATAGCTTAAATTGTACAACATACTTTTAAGTGAAACATTGATGTAACAGGTGATGTACAATTAAGAAGTATACTATATTTCCAACAGTATACTGTAAATCTAATTCAGATCAAATTAAAACAATTCTATGGAAATGTAACATTTTGACAGAATCAAAATCTTTAAATGTTAACTCTTGATGTCAACAGTTGTGTAAAGATTACTCATGGTTTACTCCTAATGTCAACAGTTGTGTGAAGATTATCAAGGATATGCTCTTGATGTCAGCAGTTGCATAAAGATTACAGTGTTTACTCTTAATGTTAACAGTTGTGTAAAGATTACTCACTGTTTAATCTTGATATCAACAGTTTGGGTGAAGATTACTCAATGATTTCTCTTGGTTTCAACAGTTGTAGAAAAATTACTCATTGTTTACTCTTGATGTCAACAGTTTGGTTGAAGATTACTCATTGATTACTCTTGTTGTCAACATTTGTGTGAAAATTAATCATTTTATTCTTGATGTCAACACTTGTGTGAAGATTACTCAATGATTACTCTTGGTTTCAACAGTTGTATGAAAATTACTCATTGTTTACTCTTGATGTCAACATTTTGTGTGAAGATTACTCATTGTTTACTCTTGTTGTCAACATTTGTGTGAAAATTAATCAATTTTACTCTTCATGTCAACACTTGTGTGAAGATTACTTAGTGTTTACTCTTGACGTCAACAGTTGTGTGAAGACTATCTAGTCTCCTCTTTGGATGTAAACAATGCCTGTGATAGGATACAAGCTGCTAACACTTACAAACTTGATGACCTCAAGCGCAAGACACTTGAATATATTGAGCAGAATACAGAGGTATTATTTATTTATTTAAAGATTTTATTTTACTGCTGTATTTCTTCATGTTTGTATTTAGTCTAGACGTTGTAGGATTGCTGATGTTTTAAGCCAGTAAAACAATAAATTAAAATGGAATGTCTGCTACCATGTCAGTAGACTGTAATGGTATAAAAACTGATTCAACAATAAAATATAATATTAGGAAAAAAAACTGTCTCAAAAAGTTACTCTAATTATATCATTGCTCTCATTAATTATGTTGTGCTCTAGGATATAAAACATATATTGTCTAATAGATTTTAGCAAATGGGTATGTACTATATTGTGTAAAAGTATTTTTATGTATTGAACTATGTTTACAATATCATTAGAAAATGAAAATGCCTTGCATTGTACTAATAGTATCATGCTATATTGTGTTTGGTTATCATCACATATGGATGGGTGTTGTGCTGTGTTAATGATGTCATCACCAGATGGGTATGTCTTAAGATCAATCATGTTAACCAGCATATATGCTGAAGGCCTTAACAGTATTCTCAGCAGATGGATATATATGTTAACGGGACTATGATGTTGCAAGATGATGATGATGTATGATGTGATGTGTGTCTTTGGTTTTATCTTCTTGTTTGAGTTTATCTTCTTGTCTTCTGCATACAGTGCCAATTGTACAAATCAATCAAATGAGGCACACAGGTTCTTTTATTAGCGATCAGCACCTGTCATCGTGTCATTTATCCAAAAACAATACCTAAACAGATACATAAGACAAAGGAGTGATCATGACCTAATTTACAAACCCAGCCATGGTCCTACTTATAAAAACAATAAACGATATACACACATGCACACACACAGAGATGAGTCAGCATGCACTATGATACGCGCATGTAAAACATTAACTAAATAACAGGGGCTATGCACATCAGCAGACTGCAGTGAACAAACACAAAATAATACATTGAACTCACGGGTGTTACATATATTATAGTATGTAAAAGTATCATCAGCATATGGATATATACTGTATTGTGCTAGAGAGTGTGTGTGTGTGTGTGTGTGTGCGCACGCATGCACACATGCTAATAGTATCCTAAGCATATGTATATATCCTAATAAAACCTTTAGTACATGGATATACTAATTGATTTTAACATATGGCTATGTACTGGGGTCTTATTATATTGATATGTACTGTGTGGTCTTAATATATGGATATTTACTGTGAGGTTTTAGCATGGATATGCTATATGTGTGCTGTCAACAATAAATGGTCTGAACATATAACTGTATACTGTGTGATCTTAATATATGGATATTTACTGTATGATTTTAACATATGGATTATATACTATAATTATGGTCTTAACATATGTCTAATGTACTATGTGGTCTTAATATATGGATCTGTATCTTACTTGCTAAATGTATATATATGGGTCAATGTTCTTAAGCAGTCTTAAATTAATTGCAGAACACATAGTCAATAATATGTAAATTATGTTCAAAATATTAATTTGGGAATGTGAAAATATATTGTCAATGGAGGTGTTTATTAATATTATTTAAAGATCACAATTTCAGTTACATTCAAGATGCTATATTTGCTTAGTGCAAAATATATTCAAACAGTTTGAGTTTGCAAAGACAGCAATTGTGTTTTTAAGCTGTAGAAACAATAGGTTTTTGTAAAGACTTAAAAGTTCCTTTAACTTGCATAAAATAATATGTTTCTGTAAGAACATTAATTACACTTTTAACCTGAGTAAAATAACAGGTTTTCATTTGAAAGGGTATTAATTGCTGATAACAAAAATTGAAAATGTGTCTTTTCACAGATGTTACTGTACTTTAATCTGCATTAAATAATGTCTTTGATCAGATATCATACCTTAGATATAAGGCTCTAATGCCACATAAATATATTGTCTTCAAATAAAAACCTCTGCCCAAAATACAAAATAATTTTATAATGAATAGCATATGATTTTTAAGGTTTGAGAAGAAAGTATAGTAAAATGTGACAATAACAGTTGCAATCCCTATAATTTACTTTAATATATTACACTTCTGAGTCAGTAATCTAATGTATTGATGCTTTTTTCTTCTTCATATTATTGCAGCAAACTAAAGTTGTATCAAAAGTCTCAATATGTCATTGTTTTCCTTAGAGGTTTCTAACAATTCAAAACTTATAAAATATGTGTAATGATATGAATTACCAAATAACTGAACATAGGTAACAGTATTTAAATTTCAACAATTAGCAACTGGTCAAAAATAATAAAATCTACTTAATTATGGAATTTAGCAAAGAGATGATTTTTTCATTTATTTATGCTTTAGTCTTTGCATATTCAGTAAGAATTGCAACAATATTTACAACTATGATTATGTCTTTTAGGAGGTGTTTAAATCTAAAGGTTTCCAGGAACTGTCTGAGGAGACACTGTGTTTCATCCTGTCCAGCGACGCTCTTATGTTGGATGAAATGCAGATTTTACAGCAGGTCCAGAACTGGGCAAAGGTTAATGCAGTAAGTACATTTTATTTTAAGAATACAAAACACTACATGTAATATATATATATATATGTATGTATGTAACTATCATATTTCTCATTGTTCATTTTTCTAACAATGAACAGAACTATGCAGCAATACAGAAAATATTGTATACAACCAACTTGAAAGGTGTTTCCCTCGGTCTTTTTGGATGTAAGAAAAAAGTAATTCAGTTGAGTATTTTTTCAACCCTCTTACTGCAGATTTTGCAGTCTGTCTAGAGTGGAATAAAGGTTATATATCAGTCAGTATATTTTTACTTAGTTATACCGACATAATAAAAAACAGTTTAAAAACATAAACATACCATATTGAAGATCTGGTCTTGACAGCTAAGCAAAAGTTTGTGCTAAAAAATATTTTTACCCTCACATTGTATATTTTTAGTCTTAGAACTGTGCAGAAAGATCTTTATGCTAAAAAGAAACTTTTAACCATAAAATGCTAGGGTTAATGTAATAAGTACTTTATTGTTCTAAACTACTATATTTTGCATGTTTATCAGTCATTTCAGAGGAGTAAGATTAATGAAGTAAAAACCTGTTTATTTCATCCCACTGTATTTGCATATGTATCAGTGTGTCTAGAATGGGTTATTTTTAAAAGCCCACTATATTTGCATACATACAAGCCAGTCCAGAGCTGGGCTGTTTTTGTAAATCCACTATATTTGCATATTTTTCCATCAGTGCAGGCTGGGCAATTGTAAAAAAAATTACTATGTTTGTATATTCTTCAGTCAGTCCCAAAACAGGACAAAATCTAATGGAATACATTTTCTTGGAAAACACCAAGCATACTTTTTGGTTTGCTGCTCAGCAAAAACTAATATTAGTACAGTGAACCAATACCTGTAGGTTTCTATAACATTTATTTGTGTAAACAAAAAATAATGTTCAGTGGTATCTTATCCTGTTTATTCAAAAATAAATTACAAACAAATTGTTATTATATAATTGTCTGAGGAAACATTGGGTAAGGTGATGGATTGAAACAATGAGTTATGTCTTTTAATATTAATAAGCAACGTGAAGCTTTACTTCACCTATACAGCTGCATGTGCTTACCATTGTTTCATCATGTAGTCTGTAATATGTTGCTGCCATAGCCCTTGAAATGAATGGTTAAAATAATGATGGCTGTATAAAGGTGTTTTTTTATAGTAAGATATTTGAAGCATTATGCTTTTTACTGCAGAATGCAAAAACAGAAAACACAACTTCGGGTCTGAAGTGGAATTTTACCAACTTCTGCACTCTTACAAATGTTTATATTGAAATAGAGCAATTAATAAATGTAATTTTTTATACTTAAGTTCAAAAGTGCAATGATATAAAATTTTATACTTAACTACTTCTGTAACTGATACAAACTGTATATACTGAAGTAGAGCATTACACTGGTAAAAACATTTATAGTGAAGTATAGCATTATGCTGTGGCAGAGTAAATTTGCCTATCCCTATTTCTAAACTTAATTGTTAATAAATTGCTAAATGTCAAAATGACCCAACCTTGGGCACTGCTTGTTCTGATATTTTCAAGTGTCATAGTTGGAAGTAAACAACTCAGGTCAAGAATGTGCTGGACTTGTTGATGTGATCTAAACCAGTTTTAGGTGACTGAAGTGTTTTTATTATCCAATGGTTAAGATTTACAAGAACGAGACAAGCCAAAGGGCTGGGATCGAAAGTTTACCTTCTGTAAAGAATTATGTTGTCTAATCTCATTGAATTTGGAGTGGCAAGAAGTCTAGTCATGAAAGGCAGAAGTTAGGCTAATGGTGGGTTAAATGACTGATTGAGAGAGAATGGACTTATTTCATGCACTTTGCTATTGATATGTTACACTTGTGTTTTACATAGAGATGTATTATGTGAGTAGACTAACATTTCTACAAATTGTGAACTAAGATGCTTGTATGTAGTATGCACAACACTTGACATTGTTTCTAGTAATTATGTTCAAATATGTTGTATTTATTATGCTATATGCATGTATAAGCTTAATAATACTATTGCAAGAAACTTAAGTTGAGACTTGAATTTAAGAAAGAATGGAGTTAGGAAACTTAGTGTTTATTCCCTGATTATATTTTAATGGGAAGAAGCAGCCTTTTGTGTTTTTAACTGAATCTCTCAGTATATTGATTTATAAACCACTATGACCTTGGTAGTCTCGAAAAGTTTCTACCCCCAGTGAGTAAGTGTATGGATACACACACTCTGTTGATGTATGGTAGCAAAGTATGTTGACTACATTGCAGAATTTCTGGTACAAAGAAGTTACCAGAAATTGCTTCAATTGTTGTTCTGCTTGCGGGAGCTAACATGGAGAAGCACCCATGTTAGCCTTGAGAGAATATCGGTTCATCAGTGTTCTACAATGTGCAGAGAAATACATGAAACTGACAATTAATTCCCTTGTGACAATAAACTTGTCTTTGTTACAAAAGCATGCAAAGACTGTTTTGGTTTCAACTAGACAAGGTTACGTATAAACTATTTCTGCTATAATCTCTGTAACTCCATTTATATTCACTGTTAAGAACTATCCTGTGATTTATATTGACTCTAATCTGTTAAATTATATGTTAGGATATAAAACTGTATAAATATTGAAATTATTTGAATGTGGTTCATGGAAATATTGATGTCAAGTAATCTTTTCTTTGTTTTTGCTATATGTAGATTTGATTGTTGATTTAATAAATTTATTGTCAAATTTATTGACCTTCTTACTTGTATTGATAACCATGTGTGGAGAAGAAAGTGATGGAAGCTGGCTAAATATGAATAAAAGATGGATTTATCTTCTCCTTTGGTAAGATGTTTTCCGCCTATGGAAGTATTGTTTGACGGTAAATGTTTGTTTTTAGTGTTGTGGAAGAGAGAAAACCTTTACAGCACCCACATATCTGTCAAGTGAGAGAGACGAATGGTGTCTTCTGGAGAATTATTAAGAACGTAAATTAAGAGTCTCATCACTTGTAACTAGTTTTGGATGATTAATTAATAATAATAATAACCTTTAACTAGGTGGTGTTAGCGTCATACACTGTTACAAACCTTTACACTGAAGTAGAGCATTGCACTGATGCAAGTATTTTACGCTGCAGTAGAGCATTACACTGATGCAAGTATTTTTTGCTGCAGTAGAGCATTGCACTGATGCAAGTATTTTATGCTGCAGTAGAGCATTACACTGATGCAAGCTTTCATACTGCAGTAGAGCATTACACTGATGCAAGCTTTCATACTGCAGTAGAGCATTACACTGATGCAAACATTATGTTATAGAAGAGTAATACAACAACGATACAGATTTTTATAATGAAGTAGAACAATGCAGTGATACAGATTTCTGTAGACAGAGCACATTATTATTATAAGCTTTATTGATATTTAACCAATTCAATGAGATACACTTCTGTTCCTAGACAGAGTACTGTACTCAACATTGATAACAAACTTTCACACATTTATATTGAACTATAACAAAGTCTTGTACTGAGTAATAATTCACCAAGAAAAATAATTTTATATTGAAGTAAGACAGCACAATGACACTTCAACAAACTTTTATACTGAAACAAAGCAATTCATTGTTACAAACTTTTATATTGAAATAGAACAATGCTCTGCTACAAACGTTTATTTTGCAACAGAACCATGCTCTGTTACAAGCATTTATATTGAAAAGAGTCATATCATTTTGAAAACTCGTACACTGAAATAGAGCCATATCATTGTTGAAAACTTGTACACTGAAATAGAGCCATATCATTGTTGAAAACTTGTACACTGAAATAGAGCCATATCATTGTTGAAAACTTGTACACTGAAATAGAGCCATATCACTGTTATAAACTTTTGCATTGAAATGGAGCCATACACTATAACAAACAGTTATATTGAAATAGAACCATGCACTGTAACAAACAGTTATATTGAAAAAAAACATACAATGTAACAGACATTTATACAGAAATAGAGCCCTATCACATTAAACTATTTTACTACTAATAATATAGAGTCATACACTGTTACAAATTTTGCTACTAAATAAACTTTATAAAGCTATACACTGCTGCAAATGTTTCTACTGAAATACACTCATACAAACTTTTTATACTGAAATAGAACATATACTCCCACAAAGTTTTTTAAAATAGAAATAGAGCAATACACTATTATAAACTTTTATACTGACACTCTTACAAACTTTTAGAGTGTACACTAACTATTACACACTTTTTCTTACTGACAGGACAATACACCGTTACAAACTTTTATATTGAAAGACTATAGAGTCATATACTGATACAAATTTTCCTACTGAAACAGAGCCATACACTATTTCAAATGTTTATACTGAAAAAGAGCTGTATATACATTACACAAGCACTGTTCTGTTAGGGAAGAAGAGCAATTTAATGATACATTTTTATACTGAAGTAGAGCAATATAGGCATTTAAGCACAAAAAAAAGATCAAAACTCAAATTTTTCTTGAATTTCAGGTTGTAGCAGGGAAGGAAACTAAAAACATAGGAAGAGAGGCTGTCAAATACATTCGCTTGCCACTTCTGTCATTGGAAGAGGTCAAGCAATTAGAACAAGATAACCAGGCTGACATGTTTTTGCCAGTAAGTAACTACATTATTTCTAATAATTTTAGTTTTTACAAGATTAGATTATGCCTGATCAACAATAAATGGTTTCAGAGATAATTGTGAACTCTGCAAATGGACACTGAACACTGTCTTCAGTATTCATTTTCACTCTTCCATACAAGGGTGACAAAAGTGTATCTTACAAGAAGTAAACATTGAGTGAATGTGAGTGAAAATATCAGTTTAATATTTCCTGTAATAATACTGTTATAAATTAATATATACACACTCAATGTTTTTAAAAGGATGTGCTAACTAAATTAAATTTATTCTTGTATCTTTGCTGGTGCCATATTAGAAAGCTCTAAGATGATTTTTCTTATAGCTTTTCTATGTTAATTGCATGACAAGGTTGATTTTATGGTATTACTTGTCGCCAGTATTTAAAAAATATTGCAAAGGCATTCAGTGAAACATACTCTGCAACTATGAATTAGTTAGCTGAAAAAATACAAACTTCTCATTTTATCTCAGCTTCAGCACATTTGTAAAGTGTTAGGGTAGCATGAAAGATAAATATCACCAAGACTTTAGGATAAATGTTTAACATGTTTCATTGAATTCCTCACAAATTTTGATAATTTTATGAGAATATAATTTAATAATATATTAAGCCAATTGGCATAGACAAACACAAATAATGTGGGTGTTTTATGTCCTGCTGCATTTTCTGCATAAAGGTAATCGCAAATCAGTTTTTTCAAGAGGGAAGAGCATACACCAAATAAGAAGAGTGATAATGTGTATTAGTTAAAAACTATACTATTGCTACTTCACCAATGAAAACATGATTATACATAATTTCAAAATAAACAACTAGCAAAAACTAAATTTGAAAGTGACAGGAAAACTAATTAATTCTTTGATTAACTAACTAAAATAAATTTATTTGCTTCTGTAGCACTTCATTGATAATTCACAGTGAATGCTACTTGGTTGATTGGGTTGCAGTTGATTGGTGAATTGATTGGACAGATGGTTGTATAGATGGCTGGTTACATGGATCTTGGTTGATTATTTGGTGTTTTGTGCAAATGCATGTCAGTTAATCAAGACAATTGGAAATTTTAAAAAATGTACAGATATTTTTTTTCTATTACAGATGGACTGCTTTGCAATTGCTTGGAAAGTTCATGCTACAAAACAAGTAGAGAAAGACAACCCTCTCACTACCAAACGCAAGGGCACTAAGCAACGCGACCATCACCACATTCTAAATGGTTAACATAAATAATCAAATTTAATTGACTTCATTAAGGAAATCAAACATTGACTTCATTATGGAAATGAATTAGGAAGAAATGATTTTTTGGTCTCTCTATATAAATATAATTATTATATAATTATACTTTAATTCATGTTTGATCAATAAGAATAATTGTATTACATTTATAATACTTTGATTTTGTAATGTTAACGGTATGTTATTCAGATGTCAGGTTTTGTTAATGATTTCTATTTTTTTATTATTTTAACTTTAATTTTATTATTAATTTGTTAGTACTAGCTTGTACGGGTAGTGCACATTTCAATACTTTTGCTTCCTTCTCGAAAAAACAGTTTTCTAAAACTGTAATTGTGCCAATGGAGCCAAAATGTGTGTTCGAATAGTATTTTAAAATCTGTAATTGTGCCAGTAGAGCCAAAATGTGTGTTTGAAGAGTTTGTATACTTTCACTTTAATTGAGATGTTTATATCTACTAAAACACATTATATAATGTGGCATTTTGTATCACTGTGACATTGCTTTGTAGTCAGTAGAAAACTATTGTCTGATACATAAACAAATTTGAAAGATGGACATCATTATCATAAATATTTTGAAACACTATTCAGTATTTTGAAACACAATTTAATTTTTTACAATATAAATATTTATAATTAATTTAATTTTAAAATGTTAACCTGAATAGTGCAATCACTTTAGATTTTTTTTAAATTATGAAAAAAAAATTCCAATTAATTCCGTGTTATAATTCATTATTGTATATTGGTTTTTTAAAGCTGTATCTCAGTGTATTTTGTAGAGTTTATAAACCAAATGAAATAAAATAAAAACATCTAGTCTTATTGCTGTCATTATATAAGAACCGCAATTTAGACAGTTGACAATTTTCTAGTGTGTTTGTGTACCTACCTGCCCACGCGTGTATATATATATGTTGTGTGCCCAAGAGTGTTGTATATGTTTGTTGTGTGTGCGTGTATGTTAATATTATCATATTCTTTACATTCTTTGGATAATACTTCGAATAATAATTCTAGAATGTTTTAGTTAAGAAATTTATTTTACAATCAACTAAAGTTTTACTTCTATGCTTCAATCCTCCACAAATACCAACTCACAGAATGACGTCAATTTCAAGTGCTTGGGCTCTTCTGCCTTTACAATATCTTATGCAAGACTTCCACAAATATCTATGTAGTTTTATTTTTAATTAAATTAAATTAACATCTTTCGTCCCATGATCTCCATTCCTTGTAGCAGATCCAGAAAAGGCGGGTGGCGGATGACAGAGTTGATCACATCCGTCTTTCCCTTCTAATGTTTACAAAAGAGCAAACAAATGAAAAATAACAAAATCCAACAACTCTACGGCCATCACCCTAATACCCGTGCTAAGTTAAAATTAGAAATTTCTAGACGCCAGTGTTGACAGACGTCATCCATGTTGACTTCAAAAGATTGATGCAGAAGTTGGTCAAGGCCGATCTCTTCTATGAGACCGCTAAAAATTGTCAACTTTCAGATTTAATGAGGCATGCACACTCAATTATAATTGACATCTATTATCTTCTGATATTTTTTGTTCTAAAGTGTTTTATCGCGGTCCAACTGAGGCATTAAAATCAAGATGCTATGGTTTTCACAGTTCAATGAGTTCTGTTGTCTAGTTTCTAGTAGAAAAGATTAAAAGAGTAGAATGCGAGAAAGTGACTATTGACAAGACTATGAGAAGAAATCCACCACACACACACACACACACACACACACACACACACACACACACACACACACACACACACACACACAAATGAAGACAACAGAAAAAACTCGAAAGTGAAAAGAAAAAATCAACATCGTTTTGTAATGTTCTGAAACTTATTCTGATTCTTCAACAGAATTCAGGATTCCATGCCCCTGGTGTACAGGTTGGTGTCCTGAAAAGTATGTTCGTACTTCCCATGCAATGGTAAAGACTAAGATAGATAGATAGATAGATAGATGCGGCTAATGCAATGTTACATATTCGATCTATGCTCAACTGTCCATCTTAAGAAATTACTGTCTTCATAATTTCTTAGCTTCTAAAGCAGCTCTTACTAATGAATGGTGGCTAACATAATTCACTTGAATTTCATAAATTTTATGTCGTCATCACATGGCGTCGCCAACATATGACGTCACCACATAGACCGTCATTTTGCTGATGTCATCAGGTCATATATGTGTTTGCGTCAAGATCTGTCATAAATAATCTAAATACATGTATGATAATCACATTTATATAATAATAATGTGAATTAGTGGGAAAACTCGTTGTTGGGCTTTCTGAGTGAAATTCCTGTCAAAATAATCTAACTTAATTTGATTTCGGTCATTTTTCGGCAAAGCATTGTGCAGTAAAAGTCCTAAAACCCTTGCAACCTTGTCTCCTTTATTAAAACAAGTAGATTGAATTAGAAATGCGCCAGCATACCAGGACATATCCAGTTCTCTTCCGAGAGAGGAATTAGGTCGAATCTTCCGGATGAACTGTCTGTTATACTGTTCTCAGCTTTCGAAGGATGATGCGGTCCAAAGGTAAAAGAGCTCTAACCTTCCGAAAACATCCACTTTAGTCTTAATGGCGTGCTGCTGTGAATCAAATGAAGACACGATTTTTGGCATAGATCGACGTGAGTTTTCTGATATCTCTGATAATACAAGAAGGGACGTGATGGAACGAAGATTGTCAGATTTTAAGTACCGTAAGATTATTGGAAACGGATCTTTTGGCAAAGTGTATTTGGTGGTGGAACGGCACACTGGGAAATACTTAGCTATGAAGGAAATCCGCATTCGAACGTTGGCCCGTCTGCGAATAGATTCACTTCTGGAGAACGAAGAAGTATTTATGTCTAAGGTTAATGTTTGTGCATTATTCTTGTATATTTAGTTTCTGATTTCTCTCTCATTTCACGTTTTTTGTTTAGTTTTGTATGGTTATCTTAAAGGGTGGGGGTGGGGGAGAAGGATATTAACACAAAAATTTTTGAAGTGATTTATATTATGTTTATGTGTAAGTGATATGTGTATTTGTGTGTGTACATGAGTATGTTGTACAGTATATGTGCTAAATCAAATATATTGATATTAGTGCTTAAAGGTAAGATAGAATTAAGGATAACTTGGAAAATCAAATTACACAACACCTAGTACTAACAACCAACGCACAATAAACTTTGTATTAACAACTATTGTAGAAAAAAAACTATTACTAACAACTAAGGTACAAAACACATAATAAACTAACAACTAATGGACAAAATATCGAGTACTAACAACAAATATACAAAACACATAGTACTAACAAGCACTATACAAACACCAAGTACTAACAACCATTCCACAAAACACCTAGAACCAACAACCAATGTAAAAAAAATTCCTAGCACGAAGAACGAATGTGCAAAACATCTAGTACTAACATTGTACAAAACATCTAGTACTAACAACCAATATACAAAACATTTAGTACTAACAAACATTGTACAAAACAACTATTACTACTGACAAAACATATAGTATTTACAAACATTGTACAAAACATCTAGTACTAACAACAAATATACAAAACATTTACTACTAACCATTGTACAAAACATCTAATACTAACATTGTACAAAACATCTAGTACTAACATTGTACAAAACATCTAGTACTAACAACCAATATACAAAACATTTAGTACTAACAAACATTGTACAAAACAACTATTACTACTGACAAAACATATAGTATTAACAAACATTGTACAAAACATCTAGTACTAACAACAAATATACAAAACATTTACTACTAACCATTGTACAAAACATCTAATACTAACAAACATTGTACAAAACATCTAGTACTAACAAATATTGTACAAAACACATAGTACTAACAACCAATATACAAGACTCCTAGTACTAAACCAACACTTAATTACGCCCGGCTTCAGGGGCCGGCGCAAGGGTTTCATGCGCCCAAAGCGAGACTTTGCCCCCCATTTGTATTCTGTACCATCCATCCGCCTATCTATCCATCACCCTGCCCACCAACAAACTTACCTATTCCCCTGTGTAGTATCTGTTCTGATGGTTGTCGGTGTACAACACTATAGATTATAAACGTCATATCAACTCCCCATAAGTCTCCGCAGTTTACCACTGATAATTAACAGGAGACGAACAATGCAAACGTTACACACGGACTTGCAAAAATAAAGCGTAATGATAAAGAACTTAACAAAAAGACGTAGGAAGGAAATAAAAAGTATTTATATAATAAAAAGATTTAAGAAATTTGTCATTTATCGAATATGGGGGACGACCCCCTCACTCTGTTTCTAAATCTAATAGCGAAAGAATCACACTTCTAGATAATTTTAATATTTCTCTGAGTCCACACCTGTGAAATAAAATTAGAAATGATAGAAAGTGTGAAGGTGAAATCATCGGAAACAATACTTCGGAATATTTGCGCTTGTCCTTCACTCCAAGTTGCTCGTGAAGCCAAATTAAGAGCGCTGACATGACAAATGATGATCAGGATAAGAAAATCTTAGCTTGTGACATAGCTATTAATGGTTAGCTGGATAGAAGGTGATAGCCATGGTTTCGATTGCTTAGCACAAAGTAAAATGGCGGCATATATAGTAAATGTGAAAGCATAAAATGTTCGTATCATTTTCATTTAATCCAAATTTTCAAAACATAGTTACAATTTTACACTTCAGTAAGAAATCTTTTGACAGGGCTTGTTTCTTTCTGTAAAGACTGTTCCTCGCGTAAGCAGATATAATTATAATAATCATTCAATGAAATATACAAGAATATCTGTAAATGCTTTCCTGTACATGTAATAATTAATTGTGTTTAACCTCTGTAGTAAAGATCTAGTTAAGATACAATAAGAAATGTCAAATCTAAATAGCATCAGCAGTGAACCAGTTCATTAAAAATATATCACTAAAAGACACATACAATTATTTCTTTCTTTTCATTATAACAGGTAAATATTAAAAAATAATAATAAATTAAAAACATCACTCTTAAACAGAATTCGTATCATATTTATGCGCAGATGGCGAAACTGTATAGTTTCCTTACTCTCTGCTTCACACTTACAACCGAACGAACTGCGCGTCACTTTATTCAACAGTGATATGATAAGAACTTAGTCGATAGAAATACGACACACATTGCCAAACACAATAGAATGCGAAATATATGTGGTTAGTTAACGTTTGAAATTTCACTATAAAACAGGGACAACATCAGGTGCTGTTATGAGGGGTGCTTCCATACACAAAACAGATGAAGAGCATGTGGTTGATTGAAGTTTGATATTTTACCTCAAAATCTCAACAACATGAGGTGCTGCTGTGTTTTTTTTTCTTACACGCAAACAGGTGAAGAGCATGTGGTTGGTTAAAGTTTGACATTTTAACTTTAAAATCTGATAACATCAGATGTGGTTTGTTGTTTTTTCTTACACCGCAAACAGGTGAAGAGCATGTGGTTGGTTGAAATCTTCCGATGTTTTGAAACGCCTTCCCGACGGTGTATTCTCATGGAACTTCTACCCGGGCCTACTTTGCTGCACTTTATGAAATCGAAAGGGAACATTCCAGAACAGCAGTTGAGAACGTATGCCGCTGAAATGCTGATGGCTATCATAGTAGTTCATCGTAATGGCTTCATGCACCGTGACATCAAGCTAACGAACTTCTTGTTCAGTTTCAGTGGGCACGTTAAGCTGTGCGACTTCGGCTTTTGTGTGCAGTTTCTGGCTATGGATATTTGTAAGAAGGTAAGCACGGCTTTTGTGTGCAGTTTCTGGCTATGGATATTTGTAAGAAGGTAAGCACGGCTTTTGTGTGCAGTTTCTGGCTATCGATATTTGTAAGAAGGTAAGCACGGCTTTACGTTGTAATGGTAGATTTTGTTCTGTAGTGTGAAATGGCCTTGAAAAGTAAAATATAAACACGTTGGTATATTTGCAGGATTGAGATCCACGATTTCTGTCAAAGCAACAGAAGCAAAACTTTAGTTGATTGTAAAATAACCTTTAAAATAAATTTCAGAACATTCTAGAATTATTATTCGAATTATTACCACAGAATGTAAAGAATATGATAATATTAACATACACGCACACACAACAAACATATACAACTCTGTTGCGCACACAACCTAGGTATACAAACACACTAGAAAATTGTCAACTGTCTAAATTGCAGATTTTATATAACGACAGTAATAAGACTGAATGTTTTATTTTATTTCTTTTGGTTTATAAACTTACTACAAAATACACTGAGATACAGCTTTAAAAAACAATATACAATAATGAATTATAGCACGGAACTAACTGGAATTATTTTACAAAATTTAAAGAAAAAGTCTAAAGTGATTGCACTATTCAGGTTAACATTTTAAAATTAAATTAATTATAAATATTTATATTGTAAAAAATTAAACTGTGTTTCAAAATATTTATGATAATGATGTCCATCTTTCAAATGTGTTTATGTCAGAAAATAGTTTTCTACTGACTACAAAGCAATGTCACAGTGATACAAAATGCCACATTATAATGTGTTTTAGTAGATATAAAAATCTCAATTAAAGTGAAAGTATACAAACTCTTCAAACACACATTTTGGCTCTATGGCACAATTACAGATTTTAAAATACTATTCGAACACACATTTTGGCTCTATTGGCACAATTACACTTTTAGAAAAATGTTTTTTCAAGGAGGCAAAGGTATTGAAATGTGCACTACCCGTACAAGCTAGTACTAACAAGTTAATAATAAAATTAAAGTTAAAATAATCAAAAAATAGAAATCATTAACAAAACCTGACATCTGAATAACATAACGTTAACATTACAAAATCAAAATATTATAAATGTAATACAATTATTCTTACTGATCAAACATGAATTAAAGTATAATTATATAATAATTATATTTATATATAGAGACCAAAAAATCATTTCTTCCTAATTCATTTCCATAATGAAGTCAATGTTTGATTTCCTTAACGAAGTCAATTAAATTTGATTATTTATGTTAACCATTTAGAATGTGGTGATGGTCGCGTTGCTTAGTGCCCTTGCGTTTGATGGTGAGAGGGTTGTCTTTCTCTACTTGTTTTGTAGCATGAACTTTCCAAGCAATTGCAAAGCAGTCCATCTGTAATAGAAAAAAAATATCTGTAAATTAAAGAAATATATCTTTTGTAGTGAGCACTCTTAACAAGATGGCCACCTAAAGTTACATTTTTTTAAATTTCCAACTGTCTTGACTAACTGACATGCATTTCCACAAACCACCAAATAATCAACCAAGATCCATGTAACCAGCCATCTATACAACCATCTGTCCAATCAATTCACCAATCAACTGCAACCCAATCAACCATGTAGCATTCACTGTGAATTATCAATGAAGTGCTACAGAAGCAAATAAATTTATTTTAGTTAGTTAATCAAAGAATTAATTAGTTTTCCTGTCACTTTCAAGTTTTTGCTAGTTGTTTATTTTGAAATTATGTGTAATCATGTTTTTATTTGTGAAGTAGCAATAGTAGAGTTTTTAATTAATACTGGCTCAATGTATTATCACTCATGTATTTTCTTATTTGGTGTCTGCTCTTCCCTCTTGAAAAAACTGATTTGCTATTACCTTTTAGCAGAAAATGCTGCAGGACATAAAACGCCCACATTGTTTGTGTTTGTCTATGCCAATATGTTTAATATATTATTAAATTAGATTCTCATATAATTATCAAAATTTGTGAGGAATTCAATGAAACATGTTAAACATTTATCCTAAAGTCTTGGTGATATTTATCTTTCATGCTACCCTAACACTTTACAAATGTGCTGAAGCTGAGATAAAATGAGAAGTTTTATTTTTTTCAGCTAACTAATTCATAGTTGCAGAGTGTATGTTTCACTGAATGCCTTTGAATTTTTTTTTAAGTACTGGCGACAAGTAATAACTAATATAATAAAACTGAACCTAAAAAGTAATATTAAAAAATCAGATCTGATATATATATCAGTGGATTATGATTGTGTAGTGTGTACTTTGATTTATAAAAACAAAATAATAATACTAAATAAATACAAATTAAAACAAAATCATTGATTAGAATTTTTTATCGAAGTAGTTTTAAGTGTGATGGCAAACTATTGTTGACATCTTTTAATGATTGTATTATATAAATGTGATATTACAAATTAATATTTTCAAGAATGTTTATTTTAAGCATTTAAAATATGAAAGACTTTACCCTTACCCAATACTAAAAACAAAAATTATTATAACAATTGTCTAATAACATGAATTAAATATGATTATATAATTTACAATGTTAACTAGGGCATATTTTTTAAAATAATAAATGCTTTCCAATTCGTAATCTTCAGAACTGTTCTGCTGGTATTCACAAAATGGTCGCACTTAAACTTCCGTTAGCGACACATTGACAGTGTGTTACGTTTCCAGTATTTATTTAAAGACCCTGCTTAGAAAATTATAGAACTTTAATTTACTATTTAAATTAATTCCCTCTCTTTAACCTAAACAGACTGGTTGCTCAAATCATCATTCGACTAGATTAAAAATGCATCTTTGTAGTCTAGATCACAGATTTACGAAACTGATAATTTGCGTACTTTAGCTAGATTGGAAATCGTTAAAAACTCTCTTAGATTCATATGCATTCATTACGTCATTCGTTTAGCTCAAACAGCCCCCATCCAATCCGCATCTTTTGGTCTATATGCATACAATTTACTACAAAAAGAGGTTCTTAACAAAAATGAAATAGATTTAATAAGTTTAACAATTAACAGCAACGATTAATCCCGAGCGCGATGTCTTAGATTCTACTCAGAGACTCTCTCTTATTCTACCGTCCTTGTTATTTGTTTAACGAGAATTGTCTTGCCAAATAGTCATTTGATTCTGGACCCTAGTAGATATACTTAACTACACTCTTGGTCGCACGTGGGGTTCAACTGGTTAGAACTGGTCCACATCACTTGGCTCATCGTCAGTACTGCATAGCATAACAGTCAATCGTCCACTCAATTACTGCATCGCTAATGTACTTGTGACGATCGTTAACACGTGGTTAACACAGGTACTTCTGTATAGTTCACGTATGGGTCATGAAGACACCCGAGTCGGTATACGACTCAAGAAGTACGAAGGTAGAGAGGAGTAACATAAGAACCCGGCTGAAACAAAGGATTTTGGGCTCTGTAACTATTTGCGTCTATATTCGCAAAACCCAAGCACATGTTTCTTTGTTTGAGGTTCTGAATTTAGAATCTTTGACTATCGTGTCGTTTACAATTTAAATATGGTTATATTTAAATATACATTGTGGTTCACGTGTGTGTTACATATAACGTTACACGAACGTATGAATTCTCAAATATTTACAGCATTAAAAATTAGAATTCACACAAAGGATTAATTCAAAATGAAGCATGAATGCTTTACAATTTTACACGAAAAATTATATGCAAGAACAATTTGAATTACAAAGAAGAATTCGCCACGTGCACAGACATACTGGCGGCACTAGTGAATTTAAGATTTATATAAATTAAAGATAAGAAAAAGTTACAATAATTTATATACAATAACTTTTAGATTTGTCCTTTTACATCGAAACACGTGCTTTGGCTAAAATAGCGCTAAGCTGCACAAAATACATACATCAATTCAATTACAAAATACAATCAATAAATGCAATAAATATAGTAAGAAGTAGACGTGTTATTGTTACCTCTTAAAAGTAGATTTTACTGTTCTAGCGCGGGTTCATCTTCTCTCATATGACTCTGGTACGCGGCGGGACGGAGCTAATGTTAAAGCTGCCTTGTATGTCTGCCGGTCTGGGAGTGAGTGAGTGTTTTTGCGCCTTATGATCGTATTTTATGAAACTGCATTGAACGCATCACGTGACCGTTCACGTGGTATGTTGTTGATCTCGAAGGTGCTGGACACTGGCCTAAAGTTATGCAACAATCCGACCTTGCTAGAAGCCTCTAGATACTGATGTATCACGGGTGAATTTCAACAAAGGTCCGTTCAAAATTTTAATTTTGAAACGAGCAATTGGGTCACGAGGCCATGACACAGAATTTGTCACACATCGTCACACAGTGCTTGCTATCATTGTTGTTGTAGATGTTAAGTTGGCGGAGGGGGGGTAGGCGCTTCCGGCTTCCGTCGATTTCGCGTCTTGCTACCATTGAATGTCCTCCGCGTTTATATATCGCTCAGCGCAGTAGATTCCCACCAGCGGGTTTCGCTACAATGACAGACATTCGAGGGGAATATCTCAGGGGAAAAAAATGACAGAAAACAAGAGAAAAATCTTTGCCAACGCTTAATAAGCAATGATTGAATGACAACTGAATTACCCTCGGTGTAAGTCAGTAATAGAAAGAGGACAAGAATGAGACAAGCAGGAAGACATACAAACAATTTGGATTGAAAGTCGTAAAATAGAGAACATTAGAGACAATTGTTGCAGAGAATAGAAACAGACTTTTAGGAAATAGAAAGAGAATGTCAGAATACTGATTCGTTTGTTATTCTTTTAATATATTAGTGATTGTTATTTCTTTCTATTTTCTCCACATTATTTAAATTTGAGTGTAGCGACTGGTACTTTAGTGTATTGTAGTAACTGTGTTTGTAATCATCTTTGTGTTGTCTGCATTCTCAATGTTTAATTAGCGCAAGGGGGGGGGGGGGGAGTGGGCGGGCGATAGGCCAACTTACTAGTAATGCACAGACCGGCATCATTGTCGACATGCGATCTGGCATTTTGAATACAGATTAAGGAACAAATGACAAATACTTAGAATTAAGAACATTATACATGTCGTCCAAGATAAGACAGAAAGGTGTCCACTTCGCAATGGGTTATGCATAAACGGACTGTCTTTGACTCAAGAATGTAAAAATTAAAAACCAACACAGCTTGACAGTTTTATAGAAAAATACCAACATACAACATGTATTCAAATACTGGTGTAAAATAAAATTACTTAGTAACGTACAGTTTTATAGAAAAATACCAACATACAACATGTATTCAAATACTAGTGTAAAATAATATTACTTAGTAACGTACAGTTAGTTATTCACTTGCATAATTATTTTCATATGCTACAATTACAATTACCGAGAATGACTAATAGAATTGTGAATAAGAGAGATACATAATGTTATATTTCTTATAAACTATACATCTGCTCAGTCGTAAGAGAACGTACTCTAGATTCCTCATCATTACAGGAATAGATTTTTTTACACATTAACAATCGTTTTTTTGAAATTTATAATAAATAACTTTTTAACCTATGACCTAAATAGTAGAGAACATTCTCGTCTGACAACGTTGCTTAATAAAAAGAGAAAGAAAGTCAGTCACTCCGTTAAGCTGAAATGAGCGAAAACTGATATGCTTGTATGTTATGTTAAGCTGAAATGAGCGAAAACTGATATGTCTGTATGTTATGTTAAGCTGAAATGAGCGAAAACTGATATGTCTGTATGTTACGTTAAGCTGAAATGAGCGAAAACTGATTTGTCTGTATGTTACGTTAAGCTGAAATGAGCGAAAACTGATTTGTCTGTATGTTATGTTAAGCTTATCTACGGTTATGTAACCGGGAACTACCAATGCGTTCCATTAAAAAGCAATGAAACTCTAGTACTTAAAGTGGAAACTAAAATTTTAGTCTGAAAAATGGGAAATGAAGATTGCAAACATGCGTTCCATTAAAAAGCAATGAAACTCTAGTACTTAAAGTGGAAACTAAAATTCTAGTATAACAAAAGGGAAATGAAAAGTGCCAATAGGCTATATTCAATATGTACACAGATGAAGCTCGATGAAATGCCAGAAACTGAAATTTAATACGTCACGACAAGCCTAAACTAGAAATACATTAGAGGAAAACCACTAGACGCCAGCACGTAATGTAGTAGGTAAACTTTGAGTTAATTATGAATAAAAACGCCCACTCCTATAAGACGAAATTAAAGTGCTAACATCCTAAACTGCGACACACTTTAAAAGTGCGCGATCAGTTTCAGTTCTGAGCTGACGAAAGAAAACCATTGCTAACAAATTTGCCTCTAAATCCACGAACAGGTGTTCCCCCCTGACGAAGACCTCCGAGCAGACATTCCCTCGTCCGTGCTGGCCACCCGTCGCGAAGTGATCCAGCAGTACCAGTACGTGTCTTGGATCCCCCATGGCACAACGTATTACTGCTCCCCGGAAGTGATCCGCCTCTCCATGGAGTTTCGGGCCTTCGACAAGGACAAGCCCTACTCGTATTTGTGCGACTACTGGTCGTACGGCGTGTGTCTCTACTACCTCATCTTCAAGCGATTGCCGTTCTTCGAAGACGATAAATCACTGGTGCTTTCCCTTTATCTTTCCCTTTTCAAGTGTGATTAATGCAAAAGTCCAGAGGTTTTTTAATTGTTGAGAGAGAGTGTTTCTTTTCTTTAAACTTCTTGAAGAAATGTTACTTATGACCTAGTATTTTAGCTAGTATCCTATTATACTGGCTGGTTTTAAAATGCAAATGCCAGTAGTCACCGCTTAACTGGTTGGGGGATGGGGGGTGGATGGGCAGCTGTAAGGGTGGAAGAGTGTAATATTGCACTACAATGACATTTTTCAAAGCGGTTTGGTAAGATTACAAGAATTTTACTGTCCCCTGGCTAAAAGATGAAATAATATAAACAATAATTCTAAGTGTTTAGTAAGAATGCAAAAGAACGTAAGAACACTGCTACATAAACAGTACTAAACCAAAGTTTATAAACATTGCTACATAAACAGTACTAAAGCAAAGTTTAAAAACTTTGCTACATAAACAGTACAAGGCCAAAGTTTAACATCATTGCTACATAAACAGCACTAGGCCAAAGATTAAAAACTTTGCTACATAAACAGAACCAGGCCGAAATTTAAAAGCATTGCTACATAAACAGTATTAGGCCAAAATTTAAAAACATTGCTACATAAACGGTACTAGGCCAGAGTTTAACAACATTGCTTCATAAACATTACTGGGCCAAAGTTTGACAAAGTTGCTACATAAACAGTACTAGGTCAAAATTTAATAACATTGCTAAATAAAAAGTGAAAGGCCAAAGTTTAACAATATTGCTACATAGACAGTACTAGGTTAAAGAACAACATCGTTACTTAAAAAGTACAAGGCCAAAGTTTAACAACATAGCTGCATAAACAGTACTGGGCCAAAAGAGTTAACAACGTTGCTACTTAAACAGTACTAGGTCAACATTTATCAACATTGCTTAATTAAAATATGCAAGACCAAAGTTTAATAACTTTGCTACATAAACAGTACTAAGTCAAAGTTTAACAACATTGCTACATAAACTGTACTATCAAAGCTTAACAACATTACTACACAAAAAGTACTAGGTCAAAGTTTAATAACTTTACTACATAAAAAGTACTACGTCAAAGTTTAACAACATTGCTAGATAAAAACCGCAAAGCAAAATCGAATGATTCGGATGCTCAGCCTTGGTGAGGACAATTACAGTATCACAGTGCCATGGAAAATATACAATGTGTAAAGATGTATGAATAACGTATCTTGAATTAAATTTAAAATCCGAAAAATTAAAGAGATTTCGCCTATGCATCGTTGTCAAATAGAAAATTAATGAGACTACCGTTTTCCTCTTCCCACACCCCCTCCACATCTTGCATTTCCCTCTGTACTTTGCTGAGGTTCGCTAACTTCTATTTTATTTCAATGTTGCCTCGGGTCGCAAACATTATCATTCACTAACTTCTGTTTTATTTCAATGTTGCCTCAGGTCGCAAACATTATCATTTACTGTTTTATTTCAATGTTGCCCCGGGTCGCAAACATTATCATTCACTGTTTTATTTCAATGTTGTCTCGGGTCGCAAACATTATCATTCACTGTTTTATTTCAATATTGCCTCAGGTCGCAAACATTATAATTCACTAACTTCTGTTTTGTTTAATGTTGGTTGCCTCAGGTCGCAAACATTATAATTCACTAACTTCTGTTTTGTTTAATGTTGGTTGCCTCAGGTCGCAAACATTATAATTCACTAACTTCTGTTTTGTTTCAATGTTGCATCAGGTCGCAAACATTATAATTCACTAACTTCTGTTTTGTTTAATGTTGGTTGCCTCAGGTCGCAAACATGATAATTCACTAACTTCTGTTTTGTTTAATGTTGGTTGCCTCAGGTCGCAAACATTATAATTCACTAACTTCTGTTTTGTTTAATGTTGGTTGCCTCAGGTCGCAAACATTATAATTCACTAACTTCTGTTTTGTTTAATGTTGGTTGCCTCAGGTCGCAAACATTATAATTCACTAACTTCTGTTTTGTTTCAATGTTGCATCAGGTCGCAAACATGATAATTCACTAACTTCTGTTTTGTTTAATGTTGGTTGCCTCAGGTCGCAAACATGATAATTCACTAACTTCTGTTTTGTTTAATGTTGGTTGCCTCAGGTCGCAAACATGATCGTTCACTGGCGAAAGACACTGACGTTCCCTGGCGAGAAGCACTTGCCCGCAAGTGCCATGAAGCTTATTCGTGCACTTCTCTGCGATGCTTCAGATCGTCTAGGAGCAAACGGTTTTCAGGAACTAACTAGGCATCGATATTTTCGGCACATCGACTGGAAAAACTTGGGATCGAGTACATCTCCTCTGTTGTATGCAACATTTTAGTTTTCTTTTTCCTGTACACTGTTTTGTCTGTTATGTTCTAACATGCAATGCAAAACCAATTACAAGATTCGATGTCCCAGTTACCTAGCCTTCTTGATGAAAATAAATTGTTAGAACAACGTCAAAGCCATCACCAATCAGATAATGTTTTTCATACACCTAGAGACTTACATTAGTACTCCATTACTAACGTAGTGTAGTGGTCTTTTTTTTTTATTTTGAAACTTATGTACTCTCTGTTTTACTTGCTCATATTTTTCTTTATTTATAAAAAGTTAATGACTTCGAAAATACTGTTATTCTAGTACAAATACTTTTTATTTAGGTCATTTATGGTGCAAACGTTGTTTAGCTAGCGTCTCTACTTAACTAAATAATTAATCATATAAGCATGTTTTTATCGAGGTTAAAAACAATTCTACCCGTTTCAGAACCATTGGCTGACCAAACTGAATAGCCATTAACCAAGGTAACAAGCTAAACTTTCACTTCTCATAATGCTTTCTTCCATTTATTACACACATTTATTTAACTTCACTCCATATATCAAGGGAGGTAATGAATATGTGCAAGTAAGGACGGCTGGGCAACAACGATGCAGCTAATTGGTGTCAGCAGTGGTCGCCATTGGCTGGTCTCGTTCTCGTAAATCATAACTATTGGATAATAAAATCCACTCACCCAGTTGGAATTACAGCAGAAATTTCTAGCATATTCTCAACTCAGGTTTTACTTCCAACTCTTAAAAAATACCGTCATAAGGAGTGCCAAGGTCGGGTTAATCTGACAATTTAACTTTTTATATAACAATTAAATTTTAAAATAGGGATCGGCAAATTTACTCTGCGACAGATAGTGATATACTTCACATAAATTATGTCAAGCATTATAGGATAGTGACGATTACCTCACATCAGTTATGTCAAGCATTGTAGGATAGTGACGTATACCCCACATCAGTTATGTCAAGCATTGTAGGATAGTGACGTATACCTCACATCAGTTATGTCAAGCATTGTGGGATAGTGACGTATACCCCACATCAGTTATGCCAAGCATTGTAAGAGATGGAACACTCTTCCCAATCCTGCAATACCTAGAAATTGGAATGAGTTCATTCTACACTGCTAGACAGAATTGAAACCTCAAAGTACATACTAGACTAGAGTACTAGACACTCACTTGTGATAAAGCCCTTTTTACGCGACATTCTGGCAAAGAGAAAAGTTTATTTTAAAAAGAAATAAATGCAGCATTCTGCAATTACACTTTTATTAAAATTCTAAAATAAAAAATGAAAAATGTCCATACAATGCAACAAATGTTTCTAAAGGACTGCCTGAGTTTGGTGCCAGTTCTACAAGTTAGTTTTTTTTTAAAGTTTAAGAGATATTGGCCATTCGTTTTTATACGTTTACATCTTGTGTCGAAATGTGTAAGAATGCCTGTGGGTATTTTTGTATATATGTATGCATTAAAATACACAAAAGTACGTGTGCATACGTGTATGGATAAATAGATGAATGCACGGACGATAAGGATGATATTTATATGGACAGGTTGAAAGATAAGATAAAATAACTTATATGACCTTTCAAAAACTATGGAAAGAGAAGAACAAAAAGTAATATTACTTTTGACATAAACAAAATATAAAATACAATAAAATATTCGGGTTGTTGGCTTTTTCTTTCGCAGATACGAATGGAGTTCAAGTGCGATGGACACAACGAAGAGGGCCTCGTGCCTCCCAAGCCTTTGCTGTTGGATGCCAGCCAATCAGAGGCAAAAGAAGGACACAAAAGCCGATGCGGTAAAGACTTACGCTAGCACCAGGAACCCTGCCGAACCTTCTCACTCTTTTGATGGCCATTCACTGAAAGAATTGATGACTGGCCCAATCAGTAAGAATGTTGTCATCACTGACACTGGTAGCCAGTCATCTTCGGAAGAACCTTGTAAGCCGGACCAAATGGCGTCAACTGTACGCGTGGAGGACAAAGATTTTGACCCCGCCAAAAGAGACAAGCCCTCTAACGTCATTGCACGTGAAAGCTCGGTAGATCCAAACACATTCGAGGTGATAAAAATGAAACAACTTTTTAACTGGAGTAACAACACTCGGTGGAAGAAAGCAAAGGAGCCAGTCACAGAAAGGAGCGCGTCCGACGAAGAATCGTACAAGGCAAAGTCCGTAGTTAGTGAAAACAATTGTGCTAGTTTGTCGGCCTCGTTTCGGTGCAGAACCGAACACAAGTTAAAGAAAAAGTTGAAACCTGTCGAGATGTTCGGCTCCATTTCAGATGTTGTACAGCGGACAGGTTGTTTGGATACGTCTAGCAGCAAGTCACTTCACACACATGACATACCCGGTCACGTTGGTGACGTCATCAGTTGCAGTGATGACAAGAAAGTGTCGGAACCCACTCGTGAGTTGGCGAAGTTAATTAGTACAGTTTCAGCAGAGAGAGTTGACGATGTCGGGCAATTTCAAGAACCCGTGTCCCACCACGAATCATCAATAGCTATAAAATCTCATTCAGACATCAGCAGCCATTCAGCTCAAGAAAGCATATAATTCATAAATTGCTGCAAAGAATTTAGAAAAGAAAACAAAAGTTGCTGAGTGGAAAATTTAGAGACGTTAGCTAATAAATGATTTTAAAGACAAAGTAGAATGTGAAAGTTAGGGTGAAATGATTTTATAAACAAAATAGAGTGTGACATTTACAGTGAGATGATTTTAAAGTCAAGTAGAGTGTGAATGTTACGGCGAAATGATAAAGAATGTGTAAGTTACGCGAAATGATTTTAAAGTAGAGTGTGAATGTTACGGCGAAATGATAAAGAGATGTGTAAGTTATGTGAAATGATTTTAAAGTAGAGTGTGAATGTTACGGTGAAATGATAAAGAATGTGTAAGTTACGTGAAATGATTTTAAAGTTAAAGTAGAGTGTGAATGTTACGGCGAAATGACAAAGAATGTGTAAGTTACGTGAAATGATTTTAAAGTAGAGTGTGAATGTTACGGCGAAATGATAAAGAATGTGTAAGTTACGTGAAATGATTTTAAAGTTAAAGTAGAGTGTGAATGTTACGGCGAAATGATAAAGAGGTGGTAGTGTGTTCACTGTTACCGACGAACTCCTGTTGACGCGAACGCGAGGACACCCCTGAACAGAGGAAGTCAAATTGTCCAAATAGTGAGAAATTGTCGCTGTGCAGTGCCAAGGATTGTGTTCATGCCTAGCTGCACGTGCATCAAAACCTGACGGACAATTTATTAGCATTACGACCCAATATGTTTGGAAACTTGACGACAAGACAGTATTTCTTGTACAAAAGCTGCTTGGTATTTTGTACCTGTATGCAGTTTTAATTTTCATATTGCGAATTAGTGTAATCTGTAATTCATTTTTGCACCAATACTAGAGAGTGCGTTGCAATGAACGCGTCTGTACTCTTAACTTAATGCGGGAAGAATTGAATTGTTTGTAAGGAGACAACACTAATTAAGAGATAACCTTAGACTACAATGATATCAGAAATATTGCTTTGTATTAAAGGGGTGTGCCTTAAATAATTTATGAACTAGACATTTCAATTTTGTGTGTGTGTGTGTGTGTGTGTGTGTGTGAGAGAGAGAGAGAGAGAGAGAGAGAGAGAGAGAGAGAGCAGATTTCGCGCTTTATTTTGTTAGATGTATATGTATGGCCGAATTTCACTGTACAGCTACTTATTCTTGTTAGATGTATATCTATGGCCGAATTTCACTGTACAGCTACTTATTCTTGTTAGATGTATATCTATGGCCGAATTTCACTGTACAGCTACTTATTCTTGTTAGAAATGCATAGGAATTGATTTTTCTGTATTCCTATTTAATCTTACTAGAAATATGTATGGCCAGATTGTTTTTCTGTATACATACCTAGATGTGTGGTATGGCCGGATTTTGCGAGATTCCCACTTAGTCTTGCTAGATGTGTGTCTGTGTAATGGTACAAGGGGCAGCTTCCCCACAATTAATTTTTCTTTGAATCTTTGGAGCAAGTTACTGATAAACTCAGATAAAAAAAAGTTTACCTCTCTTTGATCCCTTGAGTTAAAAACACCTCTATTTACACTCACCTCTATTTACACTCACCTCCATTTTTACACTCACCTCTATTTACACTCACCTCCATTAACACTCACCTCTATTTACACTTACCTCCATTTACACTCACCTCCATTTACACTCACCTCCATTTACACTCACCCAAACTCAATACCAAGTAGGTGAGTGACCATGCTGGCACTTATATAACTTGGCCAGATCTCTGTAAGCTAAGCTGTAATCATTAGCCGAATATTTAACCAACTGATCCCGTGACTGTCTGACCGACTGGACCGGTCTGCAGAAGAAGCCTGTGCTAGCACGCCCCAAACGTGCCAGATATTTCAGGGCCGATTCCACCACCAAAATTGTAAGACAAAAAGCGCTTTCCCAGATTAAACTGATAAAAATGGCTTTTGCTGAGAAAGGTTAGCCAGGTAAAATCCATGTGCATCATATTAAAAATAAGCCAGGCTATCTGTTTTGATATATTGGTTAAATTATGGTATATCTTATCTTATGATAGAAGGGTTTTTTTTTTGCTTACATTCCTCTCCTCAAATTATGAAGAACGTACGACAGGTGCTTTAAGCCCACTTGATACATAGGGAAAAGAGTTATGTTTCCTTTCACAGACTCACCACCAGCACCACCCCTCACTCATTGAATACACTTTGTATGCCAGGGATTCGCAATTTTATCCCCGACTGGAGAAATACACAGACTGCTTACTGCTTTTGTGCCCAGTTGTACACCAAATTTCTGCAGTCCAGTTTTAGATACTCGCCACTCTATACTCGGCAAAGTCCAGTTTCAGATTACTCGCCACTCTATACTCGGCAAAGCCCAGTTTTAGATTACTCGCCACTCTAGAGTCGGCAAAGTCCAGTTTCAGATTACTCGCCACTCTATACTCGGCAAGTCCAGTTTTAGATCACTCGCCACTCCACACTCGGCAAAGTCCAGTATCAGATTATTCGCCACTCCATACTCGGCAAAGTCCAGTTTCAGATTACTCGTCACTCTTTACTAGGTAACTCATCACTCTATACTCGGCAAGTCCAGTTTTAGATTACTCGCCACTCTTTACTAGGCAAGCCCAGTTCCAGGTAACTCATCACTCTATACTCTTTCTCTAGTGACGCAGACATTGGTTCTGAAACGTTAATGTACACGTACTCCGTTTATTGATTTGTACCGGTATTGTCTTTCTGCAGACTTCTGTATATATTTTTTTTCTATCAAAGTCAATATATCCCTAAATATGTAATAGCATTTCTGTTCATTCATTAATCGCTTGTATCATGTCTGGTTCGGGTTTGGGGCCGCGGTACCCATTTATTAACTAGTAATCCACTTTTAAATGCTACCTAACACATGGTATCATTCACTGAAATGTGGTGAGACGTGCTTTTGCCAAGTTAGCGTTCATATTTGCTCGTTTAATTTATTTCATCAAACATCCAATCCCGTAAGCCCCACCATGGCAGAGTTTTGCCCATGATCATACTTAACCTTTCTAACTACTTAACCTTGTCGGATTTTGTGATATAAAAAGAACGCAAAATTATTTTTTAAATGTAATTTATTTATGTGATACTCATACTTGCTTTGATGTGTAAATGCGTACTTGTTTAGTGATAACACGTCAGATGTATACACATTTTTTCCTGTGACTTCTTTTCTGTGGCTTTTTTCCTTGTGACTTTTTTCATGTGACTCTTTTCCTAGCAAAACTTGTGACGTTTTTCCTTGTGATTTCTTTCCGCTCACCGATCCACCTAAATACCCAAACTTTAAACCAGTCAAATTTAAATAAAAGACAAATTTATAAACAAAATCAACCACCCATCAGCTATATTAACCTCATCACAATTCCAACAGCTAAAAGCAATAAGTACCTAAAAAAATAAAATAAGAAAAACAGCAACTAGCGACAGAACAAACATTACAGAGAAAACATGGCCTCCTTCCCGCCTCTCAAAATCAGCCTTCACCTCCCAACGCGAAAATCGGCTTCGGCCTGCAGCTCTCCGCATAAATTAAGTAAGCTTTTAGGTTGAACGTGCTCATTAGCCAGAATCGATTCTAATCGAAAGTACAAGGCAAACAAAGAGCTTGCAAGACAATAGAAGGCTTACAATACAACAGAGAGCGTATCAGACATCATAGTGTTTACAAAGCAACAGAAAGAGTTGTAACGAGACAATAGAGGGCATAGGCGAAAACGAAGTGGTTACAAGACAACAGAGGGCGTTCGAGGTAAGAAATTACAAGACCAGGGCGTTAGAACAAGACAACAGAGGGCGTTCGAGGTAAGAAATTACAAGACCAGGGCGTTAGAACAGACAACAGATGGCGTTTGAGAGAAGAGAGTACAAGACCAGGTTGTGAAATCAAGACAACAGATGGCGTTCGAGATAAGAGAATACAAGATCAGGGCGTGAAATCAAGACAACAGATGGTGTACGAGATAAGAGAGTACAAACAAGGGAGTGAGAACAACAGAAGGCATTTAAGAAGGCAGAAAACGTTCTAGACAACTGAGGGCGAAAAGAAAAACTAGCTGATGTCAAAATAATGTCAACGGAAAAGTCAAGAGAAATGGCTAATGATAAATATATGTAAGTCCGCGTAACTCTGTATGTCAAAGCGCGGTGGAATTTGAATGAGAGTAATAAAATACCTTAAGCTAAAGCTGAAGATGTCAGTATAGAATATTAGCGTAGTTTGTTTACTGGTTGAACAAATTGTGACGATAACATAACTTAAGGCCAAAGTAGGTAGGCCTAATTCAGAGTAGTGTGTGGCTTCTTCCCTGTTTGAACAACTATGGCGATAACACAACTTAAAGCCAAATAAGGTAGGCCTAATTCAAAATATTGTGTGATTTCTTCACTAGTGCAGCAAATTTTGTAAGTGTCAGCATATGTCACAATGTCACACGCTAGAAGTCGAAACACGACCTTGGAGCTCGTCACGCCCCACCCCTCATTTTTAGTTTAGTTTGTCTTTTCTACTGAATACTGGATCCAGGATCTAAATTATCCCAGATTAAGGATCCTTATCAGTAACGTGCAGTTATTTATTTGGTCAACACATGTGAGACGGTTCATTTCTGCATATCCAGGTAGATAAAATGGAACGGCATTCCTAAGTGCATTCTTGAAGTCTTTATCTTTTGTTCCATGGGGGAAGCTGAGGGTTGGTCTGCGGAGTTAAGGAATGAACTGTATCTACACAAAGCCCCGGGGCAAGACGATGTCATGGTACATGTAATAATCTAAAGCTGTTCTGGATTCAGAACCCAAGTGATATGTTGACATTTGCGTGGCAACCTAAGGGAGCTAACCGTGTGAAGAGGGATTCAACACCGATTATCTCTACTGACAGGTCACCTGTATTATTTTCGAACCTTGATATTTTCTTGTTCTTTTTCAGGGGAAAAAAAGCATGTTTAAAAATATTTTTAGAATCAAAAGAAATTTAATGAAAGAATTAATACGTTCGTGTTTTCCTTATTCTAGATTATAATAATTTGTGCTAGAGACTGATTCTTGCCAATAAGTCATTATTTAAATTCGTGAAAGATCGTGAAAGACCACTTATTAACCCTGTCTGTGTGATTCATTGAAGTTTATAAGGATAACATCAGGACAGTATAGATTTCTTATTGAATTATTGATAGACTGCTATAATTCTGAGTCGTTTTTTTTTTTTAAATAGCAGACATATTTATGTTAATTGTGTCGATGGCTTCATTACATAAGTTTAAAATAAAGTCTAAATTTGTCTTCCAGGTCAAGGATACAGCGTCTGATTTATTTTTTTTTTTGCACAAGGAACGTGTTTGTGAAATCACATTGTGCGTGTATTTGTGTGTGGTGGTGAAATGACTGGTTGGTGAAGTGTACACGTTTATGAAACTGGAGCATCACTTGAATATTTTTGCTTCAATAAATCCTTCACTACTGTTGTATACAATTTCTTGTATATCTAATTAACACAAATGACAGGCCGTTCCTGTTGTGAGGTTTTGTACTGAAAAGGCGGCAAGGACACCTTTTTAACGAAGAGTTATATGAATGGTGTAATGGTTTATACGAAAGCCTAAATTTAACTCTAACACAAACTAAATGTATGAGTAAAGTTTTATAATCTGGTGGCGTTCGTTGGTGGTGACGGGAGAAATATAAAGAATTTGATCCAAAAGTAATTCGCCTAATCTCTAATTAGGTAATTAATTTAATAACGTTATTATATTGGTGTTAGTCTCATTAATAAGGAAAATTTACTTTGCTTAATTTCTCTTCTTTCTCCTTCACTTTGTTTTCTCAGGAGAATATTTCTAGACAGTTTCTAAATGCCTTAAATAGCTGCTTACGTCATACAATTAAACTATTTCAGATGGTTACCTCCCTGTTATGCCTCAGTCACTCTGCAGTCAGATTCAAGGAAGAGTAATTCTCTGCTTCTGTCTGACTGGGTGAAATATTCTAGTAACAAAATAACAGTATCTCTGTGAATAGCTCCTGCAAAACTAGGAAGAAGAAAAGGTAGTGATTTTTGTGAGTATGGGTGGGCGGGGGGTAAGAAAATAAAGGGGAAGTAAGGCTGACAAATTTTGTCATAATCACTAGAAACACGCTGATGCGTCTGTGCTTGACTTAAACCTCGTCGACTGTAAAAACAGAAGTAACCAAATAATACTATATATAGCACAGTATAATTATCCATAACTATTCCATTTTTAAAATTTATATTCATTTTATACAATTCATTATGCCCCAGATTTGTATCTCTTGCCGATTTGTTGGAATTTTTTGTCACCCCACCAACACACACATTCGATGTTTGAAAAATTCCAAGTTACTGACGGCCTTGGTGTGGGGTTGTTTAGAAGTCTGTTTAGTAACAGTAACTCTCACATGAAATTTTTTTTTTTAATGAACGGCATGTACTTAAGTTAATTTTTCATGTGCAAATGTTTTAACTTCGTATCATGGAGCAACATTTGAACATTTAAAAATGCAAGTTCACTTCCTACAGTAATGTAGAGTATACAGTACAATGTCTGATAAGTTCACTTCCTACAGTAGAGTACACAGTACAGTGTCTGATACATTCATGAAGCATCACTGGTCAGGATCAAGAGTCAGAATTGTATGCTGCAAAGCCGAAATCACAAACAGCATTTATGTTTTTTTTAAACTGTTGTTCTTTATGTATAAAGTTTGATTATTTATTTATGTACTGCTGTCACAGTTAAAGGTGTGTGTAAGTATAGGGTTAATTATTTATTTATGTACTGCTGTCACAGTTAAAGGTGTGTGTAAGTATAGGGTTAATTATTTATTCTTTATCTAATTTATTGACGCATAAATTGAGGTGAAGACCAATTCTGTGTCGCCCTTTCTCAGAGCATGTTCCCTTTCCCAGTGTATGCCAGAGTGCGGTCTTGGAGCCTGTTACGTGTGAGTGTGTGACAATGTGTTTCCTTTCCCAGTGTATGCCAAAGTGCGGTCTTGAAGCCTGTTACGTGTGAGTGTGTGACAATGTGTTTCCTTTCCCAGTGTATGCCAAAGTGCGGTCTTGGAGCCTGTTACGTGTGAGTGTGTGACAATGTGTTTCCTTTCCCAGTGTATGCCAGAGTGCGGTTTTGTGTGGCGTGTTACGTGTGAGTGTGACAATGTGTTCGACAAAGATTTTATTCCCAACTCTTACGATATCTTCTAGCATTTCAACGCCGTCACCTCAGATCTCACATAATCAAAAGTAATTTTTCTGTTCAAAAATCCCTGGGTCGCATTAGGGGTCCATACTCTAAGCTCCACGGTCGTCTGTTTCGAGCAGTACGTGCAAAATGTCGCTTGTTCCCACGCTGCCTGTCTCTGTAGTGGAAGCAGCCATTGTGCTCTGCGGCTCTGTGATCGATAGACGCCATACGGCTCGAAAGTTGAATGATGTACAGTGTTTTGGAAGAGTGTGAACCGCAGAAACAACACGTTTTGACAAAGCGTAGCAAGTGGGCCGAGTTCCACTGTTGTGACAACAGTTGGCGAAGCCGTCTAACGTGGAGTTTGATTCCCATCCGCAAAAATTGTCGCGCAGGCTAAGGACTAAATAATTGGCCGCGGAAGGTTGGCACTTGACTCTTGTACGAAACTGCGAAATTGGGTCGCGCAGGCCAGAGGGTAATGAAATCAAGGTCGGTGTAGCTGTCTTTGAGCAGGTTCATTCTGGTACGGTGTGGTTGTTCTTGGAGAGGTTTGTAACATTGCTGTGGTGGTTGTGGTTGTTTTGAACTGCGTTCGTGCTACTGGACAGGTTGTGGTTTATTGCTAAGAGGTTTTTTAACATTGATGTGTGTCCGGTGTCATTGACAAGCGGTGGGTTGTTGTTTTTATTGAAGAGGTTTATGACAAACACGATGGCGGATATCTTTAGACGTGCTGTTTTTGAGTGTGGTTGGCACTGCAGACTGTGGAAAAAATATTGCACCTCTTTCATCAATTTGTTTCACATCTAACTCGACATGGGTTTAAGGTGTGATAAACAGCTTGGGTCAGGCCGAACATAGTTTAATGAATTTAGTTTTAAAGAACTGAGCAAAGAACATCAAGCAAAGAAATAAAACGTCATGGAAATAGTGAAAAGTGTCTCATTCATTCAGTGAGCAGTGAAAATTGTCTCAGCCAGAGAAAACTATCTTGTTTATTCAGTGAGCACACACAAACTGTCATGGAATATTTTTCAAAAATCAACTTAAAAGCAGTGGAAAAGGTCGCCACTTTGGTGAGCACAACCAAAATATCATGAAAACTTTGAGACATCGCCATGGAAATAGTCAAAAAGGACTTTGCAGTTTTTGGTGAGCACGAATAAAAAGATACAAAAAAAATATTCCTAAGCACAGCGCTATGACAATGACGAAGAGATCTTAGCAGGTGAGCACAGAACACACCGTCCAAACTTTCAGCAACTTCAGCAAGTACACGCGAAAAGCTTTGAAATAATGTAGGAGGAGAAGATGTGTTAATAATATATAGGAGAAAGCATAATGCTATAAATAGTCCAAATTAAAGGTGCCTTGACAGCTGTAGTCAGTGTTCACAAACCAATACAGAAGCAGTGTTAAGCAATCTAACATGTTGGAATCGTGTGATTTATGCTTAAGTATTAATATCTTTTCTGTTTTATTAATAATGTTTTCTTTCTAAATTTCTGATTTGGATTTTAAAAGCACTGACTGTGTACTGCTAACTGCAGAACAAGTTGTAAGAAAATTGTAAGGCGGCTACTCTTGTCAACATGACACCATTCGAAAGCCAGGGAAACGTGTAAATTGCAGAAATATCCATTGTTGGAAAGCAATCACTCTCCCAGCAAAAAACGAGCAGGCAAAAGGAATTTTATGAAGACAAGCAAACGCCGGTTCCTGTCAATTGTCTTGTGTGTCGATATTTGACTTTTTAAAAATTAGTTTCAAAAATCAGGAAGTCCAGCACATTTGAAAGCGGATAGCGGAACCAATAATTTCTTAGACGTGCGTAAACCTTGAAGTCTGCGGATTTATTTTTTTTATTTGTGTGTATGCCGTTTCATTTAGTTTTCTTTCAAAATATTTTATACTACTGACCTGCTTCAAGATCTTAGATTTCTAACCACTTAAAATACAGAGAACAATCAACCGTTGTTTGGTAATAGTAACTTTTTCTCCCATTTGAAAAAAGTCATAAAATAACATAAACCGTTTTCATTTCGATCACTTTACTCTCGATCTTATGAGGTTTTTGAATTTATTTATTTTATTTTATTTCTTGGTCTTAATATTGAGTTACGGAATGGTTGTGATTGGCTAGGTCAACACACGCCTCCGGTGAAAACAGTGTCAGGGTTCAGGAGAGACTGGAAGCTTGCCGGATATGGCCTAGATTACCAGACACTTCTGACACTGTCGCTAGGGGACAAGCAAGCGTCTTCAAATTGCGTGAGTCTTTAAGAGATATGCATTGAGACTACTGGCATAATAAGAGCCGTAATTCCAAGCAGGGCTGTGGTGCACTGCTTCGCTGGCAGTCGGAATCGCGGGGACCGGCTTGGATGGAGACAGGAGAGGTAGCCGAAAGTATTACCGATCCGTTCAGGAGAGTACCATTTCCAAAGGCGTTACCCAGCTGTGTCCCGCGCAAGCCAATGGTGCCAGCACTTGCTGACGCTGTCTACGTCAAGATGCAGATGGAGATGAAAATTGACTAAGTGGAAGTCGACAGAAACAAAGGAAGAGACGAAGACAGCAAGGAAAATATGGTTATATCAATAATGGCCCTATCGATAAGAAACTTCCCATCTTGGCGAGTAGCGACACACGCCAGTTGCAGCCGCAGCAGTGACAGTTGTGCGTGAATGCGTGTGAACATGGTGGTTGTGACGAAACCTTAAGATGCCAAGTACTGGAAGAAAGTAGGTCGTTAGTACCGGAACGTTGGCTGCGTGATTTCTTTGAAGGAATAACTGAAATTTTCACGACAGTTCTTTGGGATAAAAATACGCGCATGCGTGGAGTATGTGTATGTGTGTGTGTGTGTGTGTATGTGTGTGCGAGCGTGGCATGATTGTGTGTGTGTGGTAAATAGTATAGCGACGTATTTCCATTGATACTTCTTGCATCTTAGTCTTGTTTGTTAATTTGTGGATTGGTTTTGTGTTTTTGTTAACCATTTTGAAAACCAAATCTTTATATTCCGTCTGAGAAAATTTGACATCTGAGTAATGGAAGAAACAAACGTTAACACGTGTCTGCTAGAGAGCTCGTGAAGGCAACGTTTCAAGTCATTCTTGGATTTCACTTGTCAATAATTTGTCAGCCATACTCACGTTTGTGTGCTAAGTTCACGCCTGTGAAGAAAGTAAAATGCACCTGACCCAAATTACGCGATTTAAGAGGGAAAATGTAATTTTGCTTAATTTTGTTCTAATCACGTAAGGAACATTTTGAATTTGGAATATACTTTGAAGTACTTGTGTGTATACGTCAATGGTCTGCTTCCGGTTCTAATGGCTACACTGATGCAGGATATATATGAACAGGAGCCTCTTCTATGGTTTCAGTGCCCGTATCACAGGGTAAGTTGACCTAATTCAGCTTGTGGTGAGCATGGGTGCTATTGAAATGCACTGATTTAGACCTGACATATGAATTACACTATCCAAGGATACGGAATACACCATTCTCTCGATGTCATGGATTACAGGTATCTCTGCAGACTGCAAATCGCCGAAAACAATGTACAACAAAGGTATCTTATTACTATCAAACAGCCAACTAGATAAAAGATTTTTATTCATTTTTACACAGCCGTCGGCTTGATTGCTTGGAAACAGTGTCAAATGACATGCAGGCAGGCAAAACGAAAACCAAGATAAAAATGCTACTCTGAAAGGGCGTCGACTGTTCAAGATGGCTTATGGCTAATGTGGTTAATGAAATAAATTTTAAAAAAGGGAGGGCGGGGTGGAGAAAACAATATACTGGATTTTGTTTGGGTTTTTGGGGGGCCATTTACGATGTTGAGATTTTCTTTCTTGGGTATGCGCAGAAATACTTTGCGGAAGAAAAAATAAATAAACACCCGAACACATGCTATTCGTCTTTCAGAAATTATGCAGCTTGAGAAAGGAGTCGAAGAAGAAGCTATCGGTTAAGTGAAAAAAAACTTCTTCACTGTGCTTAAAACTGAGTCTCACAAGAACGACAACTCTTGGCAGACCACAACGAGGATTTTAGGAGTTCCAAGATCGTGTCGTGGATGACAACATCGACAAGCACGTGCATCGGCGCGCGCGCACGAGAGGGGGCGGCACGAGCCGCCGAAGCGAGTTGGGAACGTGGGCAGCGAGCTGAGGAGGTTGGAGGGAGTCTACATGCTGGTGGAGTGGGCGCTCTGTCTGACCTTTGCTCCACGCATGCACATAGGCATGTTCTGTTGCGGCCGCGCGCAGGTAAGCCGACTGGTATCTCGAATAATGACTGCCACCGTGTATTTTTTTTTTAAATCTTATTTTCATCCACCCAACCGGTCCCTCAACCTCCCACACCTACACCATTCCATATGTGTAGGCTTGCACCAGACATAAATCGGACGTCATCAGAGGTGGCTCTCCGAGTGTGTAGTTTCCATCTGATAGCCGGTGCTGTGCACGCTGGTGATGCGAAATGTTTGCTTGTCTGATTATATAAATATACATTTACATGCCTCACGTCGGTCACTTAAAATATATATATCAAAATTCATCCAGCTTTCCCTTTATAGCCATGAGATAGGGACTGCAGTGATTGAAATCCCCAGGGCTAATGCTTCAACTAATTAGCAAATGTTTGGTTGGTAGGAATAGATGAGGCGATTTAGATTAAAGAGTCTTGCAGATTTTCACATCACCATTTTCTTCCTCAATACACTGCTCACATCAATTATGCCTTAATGTGTCATATTCATAATTACGTAAAAGTTGGTCTCCTTGACAAATCATTTATAATTTGCCATATTCATAATTACATAAAAGTTGGTCTCCTTGACAAATCATTAATAATTTGCCATATTCATGATTACGTAATAGTTGGTCTCCTTGACAAATCATTTATGCCTTACTGTACCATATTCCTAATTACGTTAAAATTGGTTTCCTTGACAAATTAGTTAGCTATAATGTGCCATATTTATGATTACGTAATAGTTGGTCTATGTGACAAATCAGTTATGTCTTAATGTGCAATATTCATGGTTAAGTAATATTTGGTCTCCTTGACAAATCAATTATGCCTTAATTTGCCATATTCATGATTACATAATAGCTGGTCTCCTTGACAAATCAGTTATGCCTTAATGTGCCATTTTCATAATTACATAATATTTGGTCTCCTTGATAAATCAGTTATGCCTTAATGTGCCATATTCATAATTACATAATATTTGGTCTCCTTGATAAATCAGTTACGCCGATTTCGCTACAGGCGAGAAAAGAGATATGTAGGTAGGATTCATGTGATGTATTTTTGTTTATTGCTGTCTAAAATATACTTTACCAGATTTTGACCAAAACCATATTTATTTTTCATGTGCTTGTTTACTGACTTTTCCTCTTTGGGTTACTGTTGTTTAATACTGCACAAACAAGCTATGGTGCTGATTCCGTGTAAGATTTATTAATTTATTATCGTCTACCTCATATGCCACTCATTGAGGCTATAATGATGAGTAGAGTTTTATTTATATTTTTATTTATTATTGTTCATAAAACGTATCGTGCCGTCGACCCCTCCCGTATGTATTTACTATGACGTTAAATAACATAATTGACTTCCTAACATTTCCATTGGTGTCTTAAGACAATACAGTTATCATTCTACCATTGTTTAAATTGATATTTAATATATATGCGTTTGTTCGTCTGTTTGAATTATTTCACTGATATTTTAATGCATTGTGTGTTTTTGGTTTTGTGAGTGAGTGAGTGAGTGAGTAAGTGAGTGAGTGAGTGAGTGAGTGAGTGAGTGAGTGAGTGAGTGAGTGAGTGAGTGAGTGAGTGAGTGAGTGAGTGAGTGAGTGAGTGAGTGCATATATTCTTGATTGGAATTGCACCAAACGGGACGTTAGATTTGTTGTTTATAATTTTTAAGTTGTACTTCATAGACAAATATATTGCAGTATTTATTTTTTATTCACTTATTTGAGCCCAGTTATATCTTTTTAGTTTATCAACATCGCAGCAACTTTGTAATATACCTCGGTTTTTTGTACTCTACATCTCTAACCACCTTATAATTGTATCGAGTGTTTCAAAATACAAATTGCCCAATATTTTGACAATATGATCTGTCTATCTATCTATCTATCTGTAATCCTCTCCTGGTTCTGGTAATGGTTTCATGTAGAGAGGAGCTAAGCCATGTTGCACCGTTCTGTGAGTAGGGGATATGATAGTGGAAACAAAAGTCGTATTTATCTCTATGCCTAAGTTTGGGGATATCTTTCTATTAGTGTCACAGCCGTATTAATATCCTCACTATCCTATGCCACCCCCTACCACCACCACCCCATTAAAAACGCATTAAAGCAAGGTAGTCAAAATAATCAACAATGTATTTAATAACATTTAATTAAACATTTCATACTTTCATAGCAAGAAAACATTCTATTTGTGACAAAACGCCACCCTAGTTATTGGTTAGATTATTATAATTATTAATTATACATACTAATTACAAGTAAAGAGAATCTTAATTTATGTTATTAATAATTCTCCAGAGAACACCACTCGCCCCTCTCACTTGGCGGATATGCGGGTGTTGTAAACGTTTTCTCTTCCATAACATTAAAAAAAACATTTACCGTCACACAATACTTCCATAAGTGGGAAAAATAATCCATCTTTAATCTATACTTAGTGAGCCACCATCCACCCACTGTCTCTCCAACATATGGTTATCAATATGTTTAAGAAGGTTAATATGTTTATTAAATCAACAATCAAATATACATATAACAAGTACAATAAAAAGATTATTTCACATCAATTCTTCTACACAACCATATTCAAATAATTTCAATATTCATACAGTTAAAGAGAGATAAGCAATAATAGGTTGTACATAACCTTGTCATTGATGCTGCTGCAATAGTCTTTGTGTGCTTTTGTAATAATGTCACAAGTTCCTTGTTCACAATAGAAATATCTGTTCTTCAGGTGCTCCTCTAGCAAGTTGTAGAATGTTCCATGAGCTGCTGTTCTCTTGAGACTAATCTGTACACTCCTTACCCATATTAGTTCCCTCAAGCAGAACAACAATGTAGCAAATTCCATTAACTTCCACTGAAATTCCACATTATAGATAAGCATTCTTTGCCATCATACAATTAACAGAGTACAGTGTATCTTTACACTTACACATTGGGGGTAGAGATTTATTGAATCTATCACAGTCCTAAAGGTTTATAAATCAATAAAATACAAACCAGGGAGAAAATCCCGAAATTCCAGCAACACATGTTACAGGAAGCAAGTAAATCAATGGCTAATAGAGAGAAAAATCCTATAACGGAATAAAAGTTTGTTTTCAATGTTTATAAAATAAAGCAACGACAGCGACAGCAGTACACAGAACAATTTGCTTTACTCTCACCCACAAAGACGTGATATGTAATATGTTACCCTTGAAACATTTATGAAAATAGTTCAGACAAGCAGGTCAATGACCCAGATCAATTCCCAGAACAGACAAAATTGAGATGTGAAAGTCAATGACATAAATGACTGAAGAAACTAAGAGAAGAGGCTATATGAAAACAACGAGATCACCTTTTTAAGAGCAGACAAAGAACAGTAAAGGTAACAATGAAATAAATGACCCAAGTACAATCAAAGAAAAACTTAACGAAAACTTAAGGAAAGCAAAGGGGCTCATTGACCTATCAACGGATACAGAACTAGGAAAAGGAAAACAATTAAATAGTGACCCTCACCAATAAAACGACAGACTCAAAATCTAGTTTAAAATTGCACTGAGATCAATGTCCCAAGAAGAGACAGAAAAACAAGTTAATGAAAAACAATTTGATCAGTAATCCAGCAGCGATCCATACGCCGCTTAATTAAGGAAAGCAATGAAATAAGTGGCCAGAATAATAGAAAAAAAGGAAACAATTTAGAACATTGGGATCAATGACCGAAGATCAGACAAAGAGTACTTTAGGAAAAACTTCATTTCCAATATCTGGGATTAGACATTGGACTACGAAAGGGAAGCAATGGGTTAATGTCCCAAGAACAGCCAAGAAACTAGTAAGGTGAGGGAAAACATGAGATAAATTACCAAGAACAGTAAAGAAACTAGTTCTAGTTAGGTAAAGGAAAATCTTAGATTAGGACGGCCAAGAAATTAATGACACGTTAGTGACCCTATGCCAAGCAAACTAGGAACTAGTTATGGAAAGCAAAGACATTTATGACATGCTGGACATGATATTAATGAATGAAAGCAATGACATTTTTTATGACTTGTGCTGGATATGATATTAATGAATGAAAGCAATGACATTTATGACTTGTGCTGGACATGACATTAATGAATGAAAACAATGAGATCGATGTAATAGAAATGATATTAACTCAGAAAAAAAATAAAATGATCCCCTCTAGTGGACCTGGTATTAACTAATCCAAGCTATGAAACTGACGGCCATTACGGGACAAAACTGAGAAAATGACCTGTAATGAATTTGATATTATTAAGGCAAACTATGGGGCAAGCATTAACATTAAACATCTAGACTTTAGATCAAAGTGAAAATTATGAACCCACCACAGAATTTCTCAACTGAATACAGTCACTTAAGTTCGTTGACTGTTTTAATGTACAACTTTACTGATTGTAGACATGTCCATCAGTGCTTGTCAGGTTTCAAAAGGAAACAGGCACTTGTATTTGTAACGACGATAACGTACTGGTATACAGAATTAACAATGAACTCGACAGTCGATAACGTACTGGTATACAGAATTAACAATGAACTCGACAGTCGAATTTATAGGGTAGGTGGTGGTTGAAAACGAGGGCAATTGTATCTTACTGATAAGGCTCGGAATTCCAGCCCAGCTCTGGCCAAGAAAAATAGGAAAATATTCTTAACTGCTCTTCGTCTCAAGGTGGCCCATTTAGCGGGTTTTTTCCTTTTGCCATATAGGATTAATTCAGCCATGTGTGCTGTAAGGCGAATTTATCATATTTTCCATGCTAATTTGTGACAGTTGAGAAAGCAGTTTCTTGTTTGCTATTCCAGAAAAAAATCGTAGGCAAAGAAATTATCTCATATTTTCTTTCGCTCCCTTTGTTCTAAATCTTTATTCTTGAAATTTCTTCTTAAAGTCATCGAAATCAGCGAAATTTGTAAAGCAGGCTTTACAAAAAGGTTCAACTACTCAAGCAAAGTCAGACATTTAAAAATATTTGTTTGACTAGAGTTTTTGCAAGGTAAACTTCCTACCGTTGCTGAAATGTTTTATTCGTCGATAACATTTCCGTTTGCAAGCAGCCTGAATAACATTAATGCCACGACCTTAGCCTGGTAAAAAATCCAATCTATTGTCAGTGATTCTAAACGACTACGTGCTTGTAATGAATATTGCCTGTGTCCAAACATTTCTTGATTAACTGCATTTGCTTATCTCCAGTCATCAGTCACTGTGATCAGAATGTATTAAAAACCACTTAACTCGTAAAAATGAAGTTTGTGAGTACTCTAATCAGCTTGTTTCTTTTTTTGCCTTCATATTTTACCCAGAGTAGATGCTATAAATGAAATCAAAAGCATGTGTATTCACTGGTGCTCACTCGACATGATCTATTGTAGTTGTCATCCTTCTGGTCTACCATTGTGTCATTGTGTCACATCGAAAGGTCGAAACACTGAAGCTAGGATTATTTATCGAACACCAAGAGCCGAACATGTTGCCATTGTGTCCTCCACCAACCTTCACTCGCTACCTCTTCACAGAAAATAAGAGTTACTTCTCTTTGTTATGTGAGACTCCTGCTCCACCTAGTTAATGGTTATTATTATTATTTATTAATTAATTGTCCATAACTAATTACAAGTGATGAGAATCTTAATTTATGTTATTAATAATTCTCCAGAAGACACCACTCGTCTCTCTCTTGGCAGATATGCAAGCGCTGCAAACGTTTTCTCTTCCACAACATTAAAGACAAACATTTACCGTCGAACAATATTTCCATAGGTGGAAAACTTCTTACTAAAGGAGAAGGCAAATCTTTAACCTATATTTAGCAAGCCCCCCTCCACCCACTTTCTTCTCCAACAAAAGGTTATCAATATGTGTAAGAAGGTCAACAAATTTAGCAATAAATTTATTAAATCAACAATCAAATATGCATATAACAAATACAATGAAAAAGGTTACTTAACATCAGTATTTCCAGGAAACCACATTCAAATAATTTTAATATCTATAGTCTCATATCCTAAAATACAATTCAAAACATTAGTGTCCAAATCACAGAATAGTTCTTATCAGATAACAGAAATGGAGTTATTAGAGATAAAGGATAATAGCTTGTACATAACCTGGTTTAGGTGCTGTCTCAATAGTATTTTGCACTTTGTGTATATTGTTCACATCATTTCAACGTGTTTCCCTCCTCAAGTTGTAGAATACTGATTCATTGCTATTCTCTTGAAGCTAATCTGGCACTCTGCTGCAATAGCTCCTCAAGCAGAACAACAATTGTGCAATTTCCAGCAACTTGCTTGCACCAGAAATTGATCGATGTAGTCAGCAATATTGGTCACCATGTATCAATGTAGTGCAGTGTATCCCTTCCACTTACACACTGTAGTTGATATTTCTTGTGTCTACCATGATCGTAGCGGTTTAAAATCAGTAAACCAGGAGATTCCAATAAAACAAGGAAAGGCTGTTTTTTTCTGTAAAATATAATCATGGAACAAATGCTAAGTGTCCTATTTAGTCCTTTTCAACTCCATTTTTTCTTACATTCAAGTCTCAACTTACAGTTTCCTGCAACAGTATTTATCAGCCCGAACAGCAGGTTCGCTAGAAACAATGTCAAGTGTTTAGCATATTATGTATAAGCATCGTATTCACAATTTGTAGAAATAATAGTCTATCTACATCATACATCTCTACATAAAATTTAAGTATAACATTTCAATAGCAAAATGCATAAAATATTTCTAATTCCATTCTCTCTCAATCAGTCAGTTAACTCACTATTAAACTAATGGCCGCCTTTCATGACCAGACTTCATGCCATTCTAAATTCAAGTGATTAGACAATAGAATTCTCTACAGCAGGTAAACTTTTGATCTCAGCCCATTGGCTGGTCTAGTTCTTGTAAATCTAAACGATTGGGTAACTTTAAAATATACTCATCCAGTTGGAACTGGTTCGGGGATTGCCTCAACAATTTCTATTCTCAACTCTAGTCCATTACACCAACTCTGACACTTACAAAAATAGCATAATAAGGGGTGCCCAAGATCGGGTCACTTCGACAATTTAACAATTTATAATTTAATAATTAAGTTTAGAAATAGGGATAGGCAAATTTACTCTGCCACATTATGCTTCATTGCCTAGTTCCTGCCCTAAACACTTGTCATATCTGACACAAGCATACAATGCTGCCTCCAGCTTACGTCCATCATCATACATGCGCATTTTCGACGACTGGTTCCAGCCCTAGACACTTGTCATGCTTCATACAAACATTTACTCTGCTAGAAGCTTGCGTCCATTATCAGACGCGCATTTTCAACATTTCGACTGTTTCCAGTCCTTATAAACTTGCCATATTTCATACAAACATTTACTCTGCTAGAAGCTTGCGTCCATTATCAGACACGCGTATTTTTTCTACATTTCGACAGCAAAAGTACAAATAGTAGATTAGTGTTCATTTGTTTATTTGTTTTTCAACTTCCTAGAATGTACTGCCATTTGTAAATAAATGTCAGTTGTGTGTTTCCTTTATATGTTTCCTGTTTGTCAATTTGTCAATTGCATGCGAATTCTTCAGTTGTTTGAGTTTCGTTTCTTGTGGTGGTGGAGGGGGAGTTAAGTTTGTTGTTGTCTTAACTATACTTCTGTTATGCTATGAGAACTTTGTGTGAACATTTTTGTTGTACATTATAATATAATATTTTTAAGCGTTGTAAATTTAATATTTTTGTTAAGCGTTGTAAATAATATTTCCTTATAATTATAGTTGTATATATAATAATTTTATTAAGCATTGTATATATTTCCTTAAATTTGTATATATAATATTTTTGTTGTACATTGTAAACAGCACAAAGTGACTAGAGTATTTATTATTTTTTTTAAAAAGCTCTTTTTAAGTCATCATCATTTCTTATTTAAGTGTCTCTCGTGACTCCTTGCCCTTTTCGACGCTCCCCATGCCAAGCGTCACGTGGTTAATTTTTGTTTTTATCAGACAGATAGATTAATGGATCTCTGCTCTGGGTTCATTGAAAGCGTTCGTTGATTTCGCGTTCGGAAATGTTTATCCTAACTTTAACAAACTGCAAGAAAGAATATTTGCCATCCAGAGTAAAAAAAAAAAAAAAGTGTGACAAAGTGTGACGTGCTAACCTGATATTACGTGATAAAGTAGCATTTTTTTTCAGCATTCTACAGCAAGTGTAATAAGAAGTGTAATTGTTTTCGTATCTAAATCCTTTTTAGCATATGATTTCTTCTCATCTGCGATTCGCTAATTGCTAAAGGAAAATGTTCCTTAAAGTTATTTCGTGAATAGAAATATTATTTGTTTCCAATCCTTTTATTACCGCACTGTTTGTTTTTAGCAGATTCATTCTTTTCTTTTTTTCAACGCAAAGCTGCATTTATTTATTCATCGGGGTTTTTTTTTAAAGTAGTGTCTAATGATATAACACAAATTTGCATTAATTATTTGTTTTGTTTGTTTCAAGTAGTCTTTTTTTACGCAAAGCTGCGGTTTTTTTATTTATAGTGATTTTTCAAGTTGTATAATTTTATAATGCAAGGTTATTCGTTGTGTTTGTTTCAAGTTGTATAATTTTAGAATGCAAAGTTGTATTTATTTATTCGTTGTGTTTGTCTCAAACTGTTTAATTTTAAGACACAAAGCTGCATTTATTTATATTTTATTGTTGGGTGGTTTTCAAATTGTCTGATTTTATAACACAAAGTTGCATTATTTTATTGTGCTTGTTTCAAGTTGTTTAATTTTATGACGCAAGGTTGATTTATATTTTAGTTAAATTTTTATTGCACAATGCTGCATTTATTTATGTATTCTGTTTCTTTCAAGTTTAATTTTATGACGCAAAGTTGATTTATTTTCTTGTTGTGTTTGTTTCTGATTGTCCTGTCATCGAATCGATTTAAATTCAGATTGTACTGTTTTGGATCACCAGCTTGTGAATTTGTCTTTAGTGAATCTATCTTTGTTTCAAGTTGTCTAGCTGATGACTTACAGTGGCATTATTTATTTATATGCTATTTTTCAAGTTGTCTACTTATGACGTAAAGTGGCATTATTTATTTATATGCTATTTTTCAAGTTGTCTACTTATGACGTAAAGTGGCATTATTTATTTATATGCTATTTTTCAAAGTTGTCTACTTATGACGTAAAGTGGCATTATTTATTTATTTGCTATTTTTCAACTTGTCTAATATGACGTAAAGTGGTATTATTTATTTATTTGCTATTTTTCAAGTTGTCTAATTTATGACGTAAAGTGACATTATTTATTTATTTGTATGTTTCAAGGTGTTTAACGTAGGACCTCAAGGAGCATTACTTATTTATTTAGTGTGTTTCAAATTGTCAAACTTATGGCGTAAAGACACATTATTTATGTATTTGGTATGTCTCAAGTTAAAATTGTACGTCACAAAGTTTATTTATTGAGTTTGCTTTAATTTATCTAGTTTTATGACGCAAAGTGTCATTGTTTATTTACTGTGTTTATTGTATGTTAAATGTTTATGACGCAAAGATGCATTTATTCATTGTATTTGTTTCAAGTTATCTAATTATATGATGCAAAGTGGCATTTATTTACTTGGTTTGTTTGTTTGTTTGTTTGTTCGTTTGTTTGTTTCTGATATTCATGTCATTAAGTCCGTTTAAACTTTCAAGTTATACTGCCGCTGCCTCAGTGAGTCTCTTTTAGCATGCACTTCAAAAAAGCTGTCGGTTGTAAGAGTCCCTGAGACGCCATATTGGTTCTTCACTATGTCCTTTTAGCAGATGCAACACTTGTAATAATCGAGTGTTTACATTTTAAACATTTTAATTGATCTGCTTTCGAAAGAACTTTAATCTCTGTCACCAGCACAAGCAATCTCTTCTTTCTTTCTCTCTCACCTCTTTCCCTTTCTCTCTTCTCTCACCCCATTTCGATCCTTCTCATTCTCCGCGTCTTTCGTAATTTTACTCTCGTTTGTTTCCTTGACAACGTTCTTAGTTCAGAAACCCAGATTTTTCAGGGTTGCAGTATTGTTAAGGTTATATCTAAGTGGGTCATAAACAAAAAGCAACAACCAAACGGGGAAAGGGAAATGCAAAGGAAAACATAATCAACATTTTTATGCAAAGCCACTTGTAGGTAGAATTCTTTTCGTTGTTTTATTTGTGTGCTTACATATGTATGTGTGTCATTGCTTATGTAGTCTTATGTCTGTATGTATGTGAAAATGTATGTACATATGTGTGTGTGTGTGTGTTTGTAATATTCAACTATATACGAATAGGCATACGTATATCAATAAAGGCAAGTTTGCAACATAACGAGCTTTTCTTAACTAATGGACTCGACACATCACTGGGTGAGTGATTTGGTCATTTTCTAGAGTCACGAATGCATTATATACTAAGACTGGACTGTCTTCTGCCTTAACAAGCTGCTGTCCGAATGTAGAATTTAAAACAAACCCAACCAGCAAACCCAACTCATATTTGCCTTCTAGAAATGTAACCAAGAAATATTGCAACTCGAATTACCTTTGACCTTTCAGCTATCGTTAAACATGTTTGTGCTACCCTTCTCAAGCTCGTCTGATATTTCAAACAATGCAACTGAATATTTAATTTCTCAGCATAAAAAACATAAAAGATAAATTAATTTTGACAAGCAATACAATTAAATATTTTATTTACTTAATATAATAATAAAGCGTAAGTGATAAATTAATTTCAATATGCAAAATCACATTATGTAATAAAGCCCTCTAAGACGTATGTTACACGGTTTAATACGGGTGTTTAACGCGCGGTCCACTAAGTTATGTTCTGTGGCCATCGGAACCACATTTACTCGATAATGGAATTGCCTTTAATTAGAATAAATCCACCCACCCAACCATTTTGCTTTCGCTATGAAAGGAAAGAAAAAACAGCGACCGTTGGTGGATGGGTGTGTTTGCAACAGAGGGAGGCTTTCTCGAGACTATCTAAAGTTACTGGGAGAGGGCGAAGAGTCAGGATGCCACATCAAAGAATGATACGATTTGAAAGGGAAGGCAAAACCCCAACCAAACAGCCAACCAGATTTCAACTTAATCGGCCTTGTTTTTTGTGCCTAATACATCTCTCTTTTGGGGGAGGGAAGAGGAGCTTCGATACTGGACTGCTCAGAATTTCTTGTCAGCATTGTCCGTTTTGTATATCCCTTTCCTTGGCCATCTCTTCCGTTGGGGTGGTGTGGGGGGGCAGGCCTGACCTATCTACCAACCAGACGTCGCTTTCCTCTCTGTCGAGGCTGTTAAAAGTTTGGAACTGTCCACAATGAGATATTTTAGAGTTAAAATCGTTAAATCGTGTGGTAGCCCGCACACTTGTCCACAATAATAGGAGGCCCTTTGCTCAAAAAGATTGGACACTCCTGATTTAACATTTCCACATGGGAACGGTGATGTCTTCTCGTATACATACGAGAAGACAAGTCTTAGATTATTATTATTAATGTAGGGGGCGCTTTCGGCTTCCGCCGCTTTCGCGCTGGCAAGTCTTAGAATCAAAGCCGGAGTTATTTATTGGTTCATAGTCACGTGATAGGCATTTCTTTTTTTGCTGAAGCACACTAACTTTTAGAGTTACCTGCTGACCCTTGTCACGAGTGAAGCAAATTAATTTTTACTGTACAATGGCTTTAGATTTATCTGCTAATCCAAATAGTCACGTGTTATCTTCAAGATGTCGTCAGCGTAAGAAAGTGTTATGAATGACGTAACATAGACCAGACGTGACCTGGAATTTTTTAATTTTACTGTTTGATACTAATATTTATACTGGTGCTTTAACCACCATTGATAAAGGCATATGTTTTGTTTGTCTCATTTCCACAGAATCGTGTTAAGGAATATATTCAGAGCTAAATAAATGCAATTTTAACATGTTAAATAACGAAGAAAAGAAGAGGGTTTGGATGGAAAGTGCTTTTAGAAAATCATAAAAGGATAAATGTGAGAAAGATATTTCCATAATGGAGTTAACATAATGTTATCTTTTAATTTGTTATTTATTTTTGACCTGTCAGTCATTCAGTAAAGCACATTATAAGCTCTATAATTTTATTCAGCACACAATGCAGGTTTAACTCGCTTAATTTAGTCTATGTATAATGGTGACAAATGAGAAAACATGTATTAATTACAACAAAAAAATAGTTTTAACATGTAATAAATTAATATTTTCGTTTACTTGTGTGTTGGTTTCTAATATTTTGCCTCATACCTTTAGGAGAAAAGGGAAGGTGGGCAGGGACATGTGACGAGGAGAAGAGAGAAAAAACCACCGCAAACCGCGTGGCAAATTTATGGACATTGTGTAACTGCGCACAGTTCAATGTTTTAGTTGGTTATTTGCAAACGGCATTGATATACTGATTAGTAGTTGACGCTAGAGTTATCTGGCATTAGATTCCGCCCATCCACCTACCAGGAGATACCATTACCCGCCATTGATATTGGCCACCAGGTGTACAGAATGCTAATTTTATCTTGTCTGCCTCACTTATTATACACACGTTTGCATACACCAAATATACGTGCATACTCCTTCTCTCACTCACTCTCTCTCTCTCTTTCATTCTCCCTCGCCCGCTCACTTAGCTCTCTCAATCTTTCAACCCTAACCCCTCACTTTCACTCTCTCTCACTCATTCTCACTCGCTCTTTCCCCATTCTCTCTGCAATCATCACATGACTATTGCTCTTCTGAATGGAGCACACGAGCTCTATTTCATTCCAATAATTTGTTTCGTGTTCAAAAACCTTCCTATAAAATTAATCTCAACAAGCCTGCAACAAGAATCCAGCGAATTGTTTGCTTCTCTACAAATACTCCCCTTGGAAACCGTATCTAAGTCAACACTCTTGTCCCCATACGCAAAACACAGTCCACCACAATACTTAAATTCCAGTTTTGCTTTTAATTATAGCAGGTATTCAAGTTGCGCCTATCGTGTATGTTATACGAAAAGCTAATTTAGAAGTCTTCAAAGCAAGCATGAGCTGTAAACATTCATCTCTGTGGAAATCCCTCTAAACCTTAGAACGTAAAGCGCACTCCATTCGCACTTCAGGACGTTGGTATTTTTAAAACTTACAAAGAAATTTTGGGCCTTTTCTTTCAGCCGTGTATACGAAAATGTGTATTAATGTATTTAGTTTTAGTATTCTATGTAGTAGTACTAATAGTGGTGGTGGTGATGGTGGTAGTAGTAGTAGTAGTAGTATGCAGATTATAGCAAGGGCAATTTGCAGATAGGTTAAACATTCTCTCTCTCTCTCTCTCTCTCTCTCTCTCACACACACACACACACACACACACACACACACACATACACACAACAACAACAACAACAACATCAACAACAACAAAATTATTTCACTCTTCTCTTATCCAGATCTTTTGATATTTGACATGAAGTGGCATTGTCAAGTCCACAGCTCTGTAAATGAATGGACTGGACTGTACAAGAATTAGTCTGGTAAACTTCCTGCCACTTCCATCAGCTTTTGTTCGTGTCTCGGTATTATGTTCGCCATTTGTTGCTGTGATCTATCAAGTCCAAGGTCAAGGGTTCCACGCCGGTATTTGAAAGATAGGCTCTTTTGTGTCTAATGTCGTTTGTTCACGTGACACACTGCCTAGCCTCACAATTGCTCGTTGCCTGCTTTGGACTTATTAGAGGGCGCCAAACAGATATGATCCTAGTAACCATCGCATCACCGAAACAGAAAGAGATACACCACTACACCACAACAATCGCTCACATTTTCCAGCTAGACCAGACAACTCTGTGTACACACAAGTGGATCACGTGGACGGGGTACATCGACGCTAGCATATTTTGTTTTCTGGAATTTTTTCTCCGTGTTTTTGTAGCGTGCTAATCACAGAGAAATTATGTGGCACCGTGGCTGTAAAAACATGTATGAACAAGCCTCTTGGACCTCTCTAAAGGGTAAAGGTGGGTGGGGGAAGAACGTTAATTATATTTCGGCTGGAAACACTGAAACCAGTGTTAGAAGTCAGTTGCTTCATCTTGGTCATTTTGTGGTAGATCACATTAATACAGGAGCTGTCGATTTTATTTATGCTGGGGTTATTTTTGTTTTGTTCTTAAGACCGTGACACTAATAAGCTTGTTCTATTATTTGATGTGAGTATCATTGGGAACACGCCTTGATCGGTACGAAAGTCACCAATTCCCAAAGAATGTTTCAAAGGATGACATTCGAGTTGTTTATTTTATTTACGTCTGAACACACTTTTTCTTTCTGAAATTTCTGAAGCTTGCTGGCTAGGATTTAGATCAACAAAGACACCCTCCATTTTTTACGTCGGCACGCTCCGACCTAATTCGATCGTTTATACTCGGAAGTGTGACTTGATTTCAATCTCGTTACACGACATGTTGTTCTTTTGAAATTAAAATGCAAACCGATCTGCAGAACAAAAATGCAAAAGGTGACATTAGTGAGCTCCTCTCACGGCTCAATTAGAAAAATGTAAACGTTTACAATGATCTCCCCTTGCCATACAAAAATAAATAAAATAAAAAGGCTCGGTGACTAACATGGTAACAGTGAAAGCCAGCCAAACCAAACAAACACACTAAAATAAAAAAAAATAAAAACAACTCTGCGATCTGACGCTAATTGCTCGGAGAGTGGCGAATTATTTTCCGCTTTCTTTCCTTTTTTGTTTCAGTGTGCGTACGAACACGCAAACTTTATGCATATTTCATGGCGAGTCACCTTGTTAAACTCGTTTCTGGCGAGGTCTTGTTCTGGGACGCGCGCGCACATGCACGCGTATGTAAAATCATGTATATTCCTTTGTGGCAGTGCGCTAGTTCTTGCTTTGTTCCTGAAACAAGATAGGTGGGTTACCCCCTTCTCTGCACCGATATGTTGTTGTCGTTGAATGTAGGGGACGCTTCCGGCTTCCGCCGCTTTCGCTTTTGGAGAGGGGGGGGGGTAGAGGGAGGGGTGTGCACCGATATGACTTGTGAAAGCGTGTTTTATAAGACGAACGCCCAGTATTCTATTTATAGATATTGGTCCAGTGCGAGGTTCACATCTCAGTTTTTTTGATTAGTAGCTTCGTTGCTCTGTTGTCTTTCCTTTGCTTTGCTGAGTAAATGGAAGTCATTTCTTTTTATGATTGTGTGTGTGTGCGTGCATGCAATTACTACGACCACAGGTACAGCGCTAAGTAATGTGTATGTGCATTATTTACTGTACATATGTGTATGTTTGTGAATAAAATATGAGCGGTGGGCGCGGGACTAAACTGAAACTAAAGTGTGTATCTGCGTGTGTGTTTGTGGTGTGTATGTGTGACTGAGTATATTGTCACTGTGTGTGTATGTGTGTGTGTGTGTGTGTGTGTGTGTGTGTGTGTGTGTGTGTGTGTGTGTGTGTGTGTGTGTGAGTGTGAGTGTGTGTGTAAATGAACTTGTATCTTTTTTTATTTTATTTTTTTTGCATAATACACCTGTCGTGTACCATGAAATAATACAACAAGCATGTAACATGAAACATTTGAATTAAAAATTATGCGGAACTAAAGGACATTTCTACATTCTCATTTACCTTATGTCAGCTGTGGCATTCAACATGCAGTGTTTCCTGCAAATTTGGTTTGTTTGTTTGTTTGTTTCACCACACTCATGTTTTCTGCAAGAAAAACCAGGGCCTCTTTGATGGGTTTTGTATCTTTTATATTTTAATTTTCTGTCAGTAAATACGGAGAAAGGGGTTTACACTATTTAAATTTGGGTTTCTTGCCAGTAAAAGCAATTTTTATTGTAAAACCATTCGTTTCGTTTTACTGCCAGTAAGACCGCTTATTTTAGATCATTTCGTTTTGTTTTTCTGTCAATATAAATATTTATTTTTAGATATGCCTTCGCCCTGCTGCAATGCGTGTTTGAAAATTGTTTTCTTTTTAAATCGGTCAAAATAAGTTATTCCTGTTTTCCAGAAGTCTATTTTCTGATCAAAGAGAAATTTGGTGCTATTATGGTGTTTCTGTTTTCGATGCTTTTTAAAAATCTACATTTTTACTGCATGGAATAATTCAGATATACTTCAATTTATTAATAATGGAATATCACTGTTTTATTGACAGATAAAATGCTGTCAGCGAACTTCTACATTGGCAGACATGAGAGCGAAAGTGTTGTACCAGTGGTCATAATCGTTGCTTAGCAATTATGCAGACACACGATACTGGTAAAGTACAAGGGCATTTTAAAAAAATTAACTATCATTTAACTCACGTGAAATAATGGCTTGATTTTTATCAAAATCTTAGTCTGGTGTCTTTACTGGAAGGTATTTTGTCTCTGAATGTTCACTTGACTATTATCCATCTATGAACAGTTTTATTATATTTCAAGAATATACCCGCTACCACAACCAATACTTCTATTTCCCTTGAAGTAAACATACGGAAAAAAATGGATTTTAATTCATACAAACCTCATCAAAGAATCTGTATAATAGCTCATATTATTATTGTATTGCTGATAGTTGTTTAGTATTACGTTTATATTACAGGTAGTTTGTATTACAGGTAGTTTGTATTACAGGTAGTTTGTATTACAGGTAGTTTGTATTACAGGTAGTTTATATTACAGGTAGTTTATATTACAGGTAGTTTGTATTACAGGTAGTTTATATTACAGGTAGTTTGTATTACAGGTAGTTTATATTACAGGTAGTTTGTATTACAGGTAGTTTATATTACAGGTAGTTTGTATTACAGGTAGTTTATATTACAGGTAGTTTATATTACAGGTAGTTTGTATTACAGGTAGTTTGTATTCAGACAATTTGATTTCTGTTTTCATTAAAAAACAGTTCTTCAGAATTATGATCATATTACGGGAAGTAATGATTGTTCGATTTATGTTCGTATTATTATTTCGTTCAGGATTATGTTCAAATTACGTATGTTTGCCGACAGTTCGTATTATGTTCGTACTAGAGATACTTCGTAATACAAAGGTTTTTCAGTATTGTGCTCACATTACAGATACATTGCATTTCATGTACGAGTGTGATGGAGTAAATTTGCCTATCCCTATTTCTAAATTTAATTGTTATATATATATATTGTTAAATTTCAACGTGACAAGACCTTGGGCACTGCTTATGATGATATTTTGGGAGTAAACAACTCAGGTAAAGAATATGCCAGAGTTGGATGATTTAATCTAAACAAGTTTTTAGACGGATGAATATTTTTAATTATCCAAAGGTTAAAATTTACAAGAATGAGACCTGCCAAATTGGCTGAGGTCAAAGTTTACCTGTTGAAAAGAATTTATTTTCTAATCACTTTCAATTTGGAGTGGCCAAGGTCTGGTCATGAAAGGCAGCCACTAGCTGAATGGCAAGAAGCATAATTTTTTTCCTAGAATTTCCCAGCTATTGATTTATAAACTGCTACCACCATGGTAGATTCGAGAAGTCTCTACCACCAGTGGTAAGTGTAAGGATTCACTACACCCTGTTGATATATGGTAGCAATGTATGCTTGACTACATCGTGAAATTTCTGGTTCAAGGAAGTTACTGGAAATTGCTACAGTGTTGTTCTGCTTGATGGAACTAATATGGGTGGAGGAGCACCCAGATTAGCCTCGAGAGAAAATGGCTGACATAAATTCTACAATATGCTAGAGGATACATGAAACTGGCAAATCTATTATAAACAATAAACTTGTTACTTTGTTAGAAAGTGTTTGAAAAATATTGCGGCAACATCTAGACAAGGTTATGCACAAACTATTATTGCTTATTTCTCCAGAACTCCATTTCTGTTCTCTGATACTGATTACCCTGTGATTTATATTGACTCTTATCTGTTGAATTATATATTAAAATATAAGACTGCATAAACATTGAAATAATTCAAACACGGTTCGTGGAAATATTGGCGTCAAGTAATCTTTCCATTTAATTTGCTATTTGTATATTTGATTGTTGATTTAATAAATTTATTGACCTTATGCATATTGAAAATCATTCTTTGGAGAGTATTGGATGGGGGCTCGCTAAATATAGATTAAAAACGAATTTATCTTAGTTTTCCACTAAGAGTTTTGGGAAAATATTGTGTGACAGTAAATGTTATCTTTAATGATGTGAAAGAGAGAAATTTTTTACAGCACCTGCATATCCGCCAAGTGAGAGAGACCAGTGGTGTCTTCTAGAGAATTTATTAATAACATAAATTAAGATTCCCATCAGTTGAAATTAGTTATGGATGATTATTTGTAATAATAATCACAACCAATAACTAGGGTGGCGTTGTGTCACTGACAGTTTGTTGTACAGTTCGTTTTATATTCATCTTACAATAGTTCACATTATAGAGATTTAATATTATATTAAGTAGTAGATTCGTATTGCAGATACTCCAATTTAAGTTTCTGGAAGATATATGTCTGCATAACAGGTAGCTCGTCATATATATAATTCGTATTTTGTTCGTTTACAAAAGTTTGTTATTCAATTCATATGGGATTTAGTTCGAACTCGATATAATAATACATGTACACGTTATCCAAATAATTTTCATAATATTTATTGGATATATGAAAAAGAGAGTTCATGTTCACTTGACATATAACCCTGGGCCATATTTGTCAAACTGTCAAGGACTCCACAGGATGTTTGCATGGTAACATTCTGGTGTGGTCAGCACATGTTCGGACTTTGACCATCTGGGTTAAAGGTCTACTATGAATATTAACGTTTCTCCTGGGTTTCTAATTTGTTGTGATGTCTGCCATTCTTGCACTAGTATTGTTGTTGCTTAAGTCCAACATTACTGTACGTTTGTGATTTTTCTCTCCAATTAGAAAAGATTTGCACCATGGTATCTGTTTTCAATCTTGCAAGCCTTTACGAATATCTTTACTCCAAGGTACTCTCTCCACCACCCCATCGTTGCCTTAGAAGAGTTTAGTAAATTAGAAAGTGGACGATATAGCTCTCTCTTTCTTTCTCTCTCTATATATATGGTCTTTTTTCTTTCTTTTCCTTTTTTTTTTTGGGGGGGAGAGGGTTCAGAGATGAATCGTGCCAAAATTGTTGAATGCATCGCTGTCTGAAATTAATCTTGTGGTTGTTTCACTGTTGGTTTTGATCACGAATTGCTATTGGTAAGGTAAACATAAGTATTGTCTGAGAATTCAGTATATTTCTAAAGTCTGCATTAAAGAGTGTTAAAGACAGCATTAAAATGCTATTAAGAGATTTTATCTGTGGAATTAAAATATATATTAACGTGTTGCCTATGTATTATCGTCCAGACGGTCAATCGTGTCTAAAAGTCATCCAAGTCGTTCACAGGTACTCAGTACCTAAACCGTACCGAATTCACTCAGAAACATCGTCATTTTCACAATAACAAAAATAATAAATAACATATATACATTTTATAAATAGCGAATGCAGTCAAACAATTTTTTTCTTAGATTACCGCCAGGTAAGCCAAACATCACATACTGGTTGACAAGAACCCAAGCTGCGCCAGAGACTGTTCTCATTCAAATCTCCGTCACAACAATAGCGCATTCACATTCAACATTCAATATTATTAATTAAGTGGCCTTCACCTCGGTCCACTTCGGTTAAGGGTTATCAACGTGAGGTATTGTGAGCGAAAACACAATCCAGAATTATTGCTATTGACATGCCAGGAATTTCACAATAAATTCTGGCGCTTGGCGTGTGTCATATCTGCAGGACTGTGAGTTGAGAAACACTGTTTGTTTGTTTTTTGTGGGTTCTTTTTTAATGGTCATGCTTGACAACGTTATGCTGCATACGTCCCTGATTCTGGTCTCACAAAATAGTGTAGCAGGAGTAATTTAATTTATGTGTAAGCGCATTTTTATGTTTGTTTTGCTTTCCCACGCACATTTGACTTCCAGAACAGAAAGATTTCCAGGACAGAGTGTATGTCAGCGCCTTTTCATAACTGAACGGTTCCAAGGTGTGAAGTGGAGCAAAAATCATTTACGAACCCGAGCTGCTTTGTGTGTTAATGTTGCATGACTGCATTGTTTTTCAAGATTTTCTTCTTTTAAAACAACCACATAATTAACCCTTGAAAAAAGTGTGTACTCTATTTTTTTTAAAAACGAATATTTAACCGGTTTTCTACTTTTTCTTTTAAAACGTTTTAGGGTGATCATGAACATGGGGGGGAGGGGTAGTTTTCTACGAACCTTAGCAGCTGCATTGTGCAGAACATATATCACTCTGGTTTAGTTTCTCTAGCTGATTTTTACTGATCCAACACTATGTAGATGTACAAATTAAAAAATTCCTTACCGGGTATGATATATGGATGTCCATTTGGACATCTCTGTCATGTAGTGAAGGTCTACCCTCGCATTGCGTTAACAAACTAATTTAGCTTTTATAATAATAATTATAATAATAATTATTATTATTCGAAAACCCAAATTCCTAATGCGCATTAACTGTCAAAAAATGTCCTCCACTCATCTCATAAATTTATTCATCTTTGGTTCTTAAAGTCTCGAGTTTACTTCATGTACCCGTTCACAATGCACAAAAATCCAACTGGTCAAATATTTTGAATTTGGTCGATATAAACGTTTTGTATTTCAGTTGTTTAGATTGCTTAGTCTTTATCAGACAAAATTAACCTTTGACACAAACTTCAACGATGGACTTTACTGAACTTCAAGTTCCCAAACTCATTTATTTATTTTGTATATTCATCACTCATGACCTCACTCTACTTCCGGTCGGTTGTAATAGTAACTTCTACCTATCAACAAGAGACAACTTCTTATGCAAGTTTAATCAAATTACAAACTGCTCTTCGACCCCGATTTGTCGATTTCACTCTCACCACTTTATTTTACCATTTAATTCCTTCCTTTATTTTTTCTTTTATTCATAAGCTCTCAGTTTGCTCTTCATCTTCTCTCACATAACATTCCTCTGCCTTCCGTCCTTGAACCCACATCCACACTTTAAAACATGATTTATTTGGAACAAATCATATTATTTCAAAATGATTAATAAAAATAACTCTTTTTCCCCCGCAGCACGTTTACGTCCGTACGTTCCGTATGCTTATACCCACCAGATCAAAGTTTCGTGACTTTTCCTTATCAATAGGTCATTAACTTGAAGGGGGGGGGGAGAGTTCATGTTCGTAGTGTAAACAAAGTTATATACCTCAACATCTTCTACTAAAATGCTTGTGTTGTACATCCAACGAGTGAAAATGCTTTGTCTGTCTCGATGCCGTTCAAGAGGGATTATTTTACAAATAGTAAAACGTTCTGAGAATTCTGGAATAGTTAATGATTGTCACCCAGTCGCGAAGTGCTAGTACTGGCCCGCCAAGCTGTGCCGACTTCGAGTAGTTCTCGACTTGTAATTAAAGACCGAATTTGTAGGAAACAGCTCTTGGAACATCTTAATTACTGATCGATAATTTAAAAAGAGCTTGGCTGGGTCGATATAAACGTCTGTAAGGGAGACAAGTCTATGTGTGTAGGAGTCAGTCTTGGTGCTATTTTTAGAAATCTTAAGTGACTGAGTGCTGTCAGTCTTTATGGTTATCTGTGTGTGGCGGTCTACAAGATTATTTTTACATGCAGATATATTCTCGAAAAATAAAGCAGCTCGAGATATTTTCTATGTTAAATAATAATAATAATAATAATAATAACAAGAAGTAAATAAACAGATCGATAAAGTAAATACGAGATACCAGGAAGTAAATAAACAGTATTGAAGAAATCGGCTTTTAATAATTATACAGAAATACGTCTACAGGTTCCGAACAAGAGTCTTTCTCGGGATCATAGTTATTGTAGTATGTTTACATATTGTATAGTTATTGTAGTATGTTTACATATTGTATAGTTATTGTAGTATGTTTACATATTGTATAGATATTGTAGTATGTTTACATATTGTATAGTTATTGTAGTATGTTTACATATTGTATAGATATTGTAGTATGTTTACATATTGTGTAGATATTGTAGTAAGTTTACATATTGTATAGATATTGTAGTATGTTTACATATTGTATAGTTAATGTAACATGTTTAAGGTCTTTGTACTTCGATCCATAACATGAAATGTCAATCACTCTGTCATTTGAGAATTGATAATATAATGAGAAATCAATGACATAATATTTGCGCCATTAAGGCACTATGACATGGTAATTAGATATGTGAGAATCAATATAGATAATAATTTGATGGCAAAGTTCACCTGACCCTATTTACACTATGAGATTACAATGTAAAATATCGTGATCAACAATGACGATAATTTGATGATAATTTCTTCTTATATAATATTTGCATGATTTAAAAATTATAAGACGATAATTAGACGTATGCAATCGATACAGACAGTAATTTAATAATAAAGTTCATTTCAAATGATATTTTTTATTTTTTTATTTATTGGATAACAGAAATAATCTTATATGCCTTTTCCAGTCTGAGATTTGTGATAAAAGTGAGAGAATTGAGGAAATGATTAAAAGAATACTGAAACAGATAGATAGATGGTGTGACAGGAACGTCAGTTAGTGAATGAAATTATTATTATTATTTATTAATCTTTGATAACCAATTACAAGTGATGATAATCTTTATTTTATTTTATTAAGATCTTCCAGACACCACTCGTCTCTCAGTTGGCGGATATTTGGCACTGTAAATGTTTTGTTTCTAATTTCACAACACTCAGTTTGCATTACATCAGCAATCTAGACTATTCTTGCCTTGAGCTGTTTACTGCTAGTCAGACACTTTCAAAAATAACACCATGAGTGCCCTAGGTTGGGTTACTCTGACAATTTAACAATTTATATAACAATTTAATTTTAAAAATAGGGAGAGGCAAATTTTCTCTATCACAGATAGATAGATAGATAGACAGACAGACAGACAGACAGACAGACGGACAGACGGACGGACGGACGGACGGATGGATGGATGGATGGATGGATGGATGGATGGATGGGTGGATGGATGGATGGATGGACAGGCATGTTAAAACCAACGATTAAACAAATAATAATAAAACTAATTTTAAAACTCTGCACTCCAACGCATACATGCACTCAGAACATAAATTTCAAGATCCGGATCGATGCAGATTTAATGACTCGATGGTCGGAATGACGTTGTTAAATAGCCTGCAATAATACTGCATTTTGAATATAATGTCTGCTGGGCGCCATGTTGATGTTACGATCCACTCGATAAAGTAATAACCGGCTGCACGTAGAGCCAGTGCAGGTACAAAAAGAGTAGGATATTGAACGAAATGTGCAATATTAAATGATGTTAGTGCGAAAATAATCTGTTTATTTTCGGTAGACCCGTTAATGAACAGAGATTCAACAGAGCGTTGAGCAATGGGCTGTGCTATCCGGGAAGCTTGGTTAGCAATCCGTGCAATATTTTCTCATTTGAATGCGGGAAGTGTCTTGTGAATTTCTTTTAATAAATTCTTTGAATTTCATTAGTTGATTCACTTTTGTTCTCCTAAGGCCAATAATAGTTTTGGAAATTCCCTAGAACAATCAATAGTTGCTCAAGTTCTGTACAACAAATAATAGTTTTGTAAGTTCTCTAGAACAAATAATTGTTTTGTAAGCTCTGTGAGACAAAGAATAGTTTTATAAGTTGTGTAGAACAGATAATAGTTTCTATAGAACAAAGAATAGCTTCATAAGCTTTGTAATGGACAATAGCTTCATAAGTTCTGTAGAACAAACAATAGTTTTATAAGTTAAAGAGCACAGACAATGGTTTTGTAAGTTTTTGCAACACAGCAATAGTTTTGTAAATTTTCTACCACAATAAATAGTTTTGTAGAATAGACAGTAGTTTTGTAAGGTTTGTGTAATTGTGATATAGGAAAAATTATTTACCGATTTCGAAGAACTGCTTAATACTTTGAATAATTTTAGTACATATGTTTGCCTTGGTTTTATTACATATGTTTTAGTAAGTAGGATTAACAGATTAATAATTCATTCTATTAATCCCCAAAACTCCATTCAACAAGAACGTTATAACTGCAGATAAAGAATTCTCAAGGAAGCCTCAGTGCCACTTTCACAATTAATCACATTTCCTGGGATTCAAACCCCTATGTCAAGTCGTATACAGTCAGCTTTACTACCGCCCATGCTGGTCTGGTCTTCACTCATCTCTCTCCTTGGCAGGACCCTTACTGATGGCATAGTAACTGTCCAGCTTTACAAATAAATAAACATTTTCCAATCGTCCTTATAAGATGAAAATCATTAACAATAATGTGAGAATTACATTAAACAAAATGAAAATAACAAACTGAAATTGAAGATACAGAATGAATTTCCAAATATACATTTACCGATGCAAATTCGTGAATATAGAGATATACAGTAATACAACTAATGACAAATCGCGCTATTAAATAAACAATCAATAATCTACTCGGTTCACTGAATCTGATGCAGTCTCGGCGCATAGCTTTCATAAAGAAAATACAGAATGCATTGCTCTTCACAGTTCGTTGTAAAATTTCCCCAACTCCTAACAGTCCCTTCTGTGCTCTTTTCACTTTGAAAATAATATGATACAAGAAATCAATACAAGCGGAGTAAGAAAAAGAAATCACCATAGAGATACATTTATGAGAGATGCACATATTGGAAGAAAGTGATCCCTGTGTCATTAGTTGTGCATTTCCTTTGAATGTGTCTCTTGTTCATGACACACAAGACCCTCCCACTAATCCCTGACTATGTAGGTCACATGTCACCACGAACTGGCAGCCGGTAGGCAGACACTCATATGGCCGAGCTGGAACCATGGTTGCCACCTTATAGACAAAGGGATGCTGCCTCTGCACCTGGGTTTTATAGACCAGGGCCCGGTTTCACGACAGCCAACTAGCGCGGATTTCGACCTAAACTGGGTGACAACTAGCTTAGTTGCCTTCTAAGCGCTATGTAGTGTTTCACGCGCGCGGCCATTTGTCTTGTCTAAGTGGATATTCTTCTCTTAACAATGGTGCCACGACGGGAGTTCAGGGGTTTTTTTGCCGAAACCATCATAACCAAGATGAAGAAATGACTGAAAAAGGCTTACATGCGTTTAAAAAAACAAAAAACAAAATAGGATTACGCTATGTGAATACCCGATATAGTGAATATATTTTAATTCCTTTCACTGGCCTCTCTCTCTCTCTCTCTCTCTCTCGCTTTCTCAGACATATATTATTATTAATATTACACCAATGAACTCGTAATACTTTGATTACTAACATTATATAATAGAACACTAGTATATAATTAATTTATATTAATTTCACTCCCACACATAAATATCTCTTACTGTTCACGCTCACAGTCTCAAAATCTCCAAACAGCAGGCTGCCAAGTGAACAGTCCAAGATGGTTGTGAATTTTCTTCCTCCCACCCTACTTACAATTTGCAGTTGTTGGTCGGGATAGATACTGTTCACTTAATTCAAACATTACCACAAAATGGATTTTATACATCATGGCCTTGAACCATGCTACTGTTAGCTAAAGTACAAATGTAGAGACAATTTGCTTTTGTGTTCAGTCTTATGGCAATCGAACTTACACGCTTGGTGAGATAGAGATGAAATTTACAGTCAAAGACCTGCAGACAAAACAGATTCATTCATGCATGTTGAGTCGTCTTTAGTAAACATCAGGAGATACCATTTGGCCAAGAGTGGACTTTCATAACTTGTGATGCTAATAGTAATCGCTGTTCTCTCCCCTCTGTACACATTCACATTTTGCGTCCCTGAAAGTTATACTTAATAAAGCAGAATTGTCTATTAATCACCACCTCGGGCAAAGACTTATCTTCACAACACGAATGCCTTTCCTACTATTATATATTTATTTTTTTAATATAGAACATGAAGAACACATTTTGCATTTAATTCATTACAAAAAAATAAAGTAATAGTAATAATAATTCAAGGCGATTCCCTATCACCACTGCTGTTCTGCTTCGCCCTAAATCCTCTCAGCCAAGTCATCCACAAAACAGGATTAGGATTCAAAATGAAATCTGGACAAGTTTTCAGCTGTTTACTGTACATGGACGGTCTAATGCTATACAGTAAACACGAACGTGACGTCACTTCGCAGATCAATACTATCATAATCTGTAGTGAGGACATTAACACGAACGTGACGTCACTTCGCTGATCAATACTATTACTAATTTTACTATCATAATCTGTAGTGAGGACATTAACATGAACGTGACGTCACTTCGCTGATCAATACTATCATAATCTGTAGTGAGGACATTAACATGAAGTTCGGCCTTGAGAAATGTAGAAGAATTATAATCCAGAATGGCACGATCAAAACAGCGGGAGGCCGCATACGCAATATCTGTAATCAGTTACTTTGTAGGTATCGTAGACTGGACAACAAATGAAAGAAATGATTTGAACAGAAAAACAAGAAAACTACTCACAATGCATAAGTCTTACAACCAAAATCAGATGTAGACAGGTTCTATCTATGTATCTCAGAAAATAGGAGGCAGAGGTCTCAAGAAAATGCAGTTGTGGACTACATCTGGAATAACAACAAAGATGAGCTACTGATAGAAGCAATAAAAATTAATGGATTATAAACACACACACACATAAACACACACACACACACACACACACACATAAACACACACACACACACACACACACACACACAGACAAAGAAATGTTGAAGAAAACAACGAAACGGGCATTAGCAAATACTTGGAGCCAAAAACCTCTCCATGACAAGCTGATGAAACCTCGACAAAACATTCAACGTCCAGATGGTTGAAAGAGGTAGGATTGAAAGCAGAAAAAGAAGCACCCATAACAGCTGCACAAGGTCAAACACTGAACACGAAATCGCGCACAATAAGAATCGTGAAAATCTCAAATAATTCCAAATGCAGACTCTGCAGAGCCATGGATGAAACAACAGAACATATACTATCTGGATGTCACTCTCAGAATGGAACAGAATGCATCAAAAGATACAAGAAGTGGCAAACGTTATACATATAAATCTATGTGAGAACTATGGAGTAAAAACATTAGAAAGAGCATGGATGCACCAACCAAAAAGTCACCGAAACAGAAGTGAAAATACTATGGGACTTTGAGATAACAACAAATCGAGTGATTCCTTTACGAAGACCAGACATTCTAGACTCAATAAATCTAACAAAGAGTAACAATTATTGGTGTCGTTTTTCCAAGTGAAAAGATAGAAACAAAAGAAAGAGAAAAAATAGAAAAAGATAAAAACAAAAGAAAGAGAAAAAATAGAAAAAGAGAAAAACAAAAGAAAGAGAAAAAATAAAAAAAGATAAAAACAAAAGAAAGAGAAAAATAAACAAAAGAAACAAAAAATAAAAAAGAGAAAAACAAAAGAAAGAGAAAAACAAAAGAAAGAGAAAAACAAAAGAAAGAGAAAAACAAAAGAAAGAGAAAAAATAGAAGAAAAAATAAAGAAAAGAAAGAGAAAAAAAGACAAACAAAAGAAAGAGAAAAAATAGAAAATACCAGGATCTCAGATTAGAAATCCAGAGATTGTGGAATGTAAAAGCAGAAATAATACCTGTAGTGATAGGAGCCTTGAAAAACATAAAATCTCAGTTGGAGGGCTAATGCATTCCCTGAAAACCACAGGCTCACCCCACTACTCAAAGCAGCACCCCCAAGAAGTGCCTGCATCCTCCGTAAAAGCTTCGATCTCCCAGAATCTTCGTAAGATTCCGAAACCTTGGTTCACAGCCGAGAGTCAACAGAAGTCGTGGAAATAATAATTTTATGATTTTCTGAGTCACAAAAAATCTTTTCGTCAGTTGTCTAAGTCTTTCAAATGATTTAGAACAATTTTGCACCGCTAAATTCGAAAATGACATCAGTTTTTTTTTTTATCAGGTCATGCTTTTGTGCTATTTCGATTTTTAAAAATCCTATCTTATAACTAAATGGATTACATTTTGTAACATTATTAGTCAATTTTTGTTAATATTTCTTTTCCAAAATAGGTTTTTAAATTTAAAAAAAAATCGTTTTCCAAAAGAATTCATTTATTAAATGTTACAAAAGTTGATTAGGGTACATAGAATAGTAGATATTGATAAAGGTAAGTACATATAAATTGGATATTAATTAGGTCATCTTTGTTCAAAATTCAGGGCATGAACTTCTATCACTTCGAACTTCTAGAATGCTCAATGGCAGAGATGTCTCTCTTTTAGGTCCAACAGTAATCAGCCATCATGACTGCATCCAGCGTTCCTGAAACCTGGTCTCCATCTCTTTCATATCCTGATGAAATCTCTCCCCTTGCTTGTCGCTCATTGATCCCAGATTTTCAAGAAACCGATCCTTATGTAAGAATAAGTAATGCATTTTGATGCTACCTCCTTGTCCAGGGCTTTGTTGAACTGTTTGATTAAGACAAGCTTAATGTGCAGCGGTGGGAAAAGTATCTTGTCTCTGTCCACCAGAGGGTTGTTTATGAGGTTCTTTGCTTTGCAAGTTACCAATTCCTCCTGTACAACTCAGACCTGCTTCGTGTAATGCCAAGCTTTGTCCCTACTATCCCACATGCATAGAAAGCATGGGTACTTGGTGAATCCAGACTGTTGTCCCAACAAAAAGTTTACCATCTTCAGGTCAAAGTAACCTTCCATGCTGATCATAACGAATATTCTCCAGCACGTACTTCACCGCTTCATACTTCTCCTTCAGTGTAGTCGAGTGAGCTAGAGGTACAGAGGCAAACTGGTTACCATTATGTAGCAGAACACATTTCAGTGATCGTTTGCTGCTGTCAATGAACAATCTCCAATCTTCAGGTTTATACAGTGGCACTCCAAGCTTGTGCAGAAGCTGCGCAATATCTGTACAGTACACCAGGTCCTTCTCTGTAGAGAAAAAAACTGAGGTACTCTTGATGTTAAGATAATGCATATACAGTGAATACATTTTACATCATAGTGCACCATCTACATTTCAAGACTGTTATTACGAATTAATACTCCGAAACATTCAGTTCAAATTTTAAATAAAATTAGAGATAATGTAAGCTTCTTATCTTTTGCAGCATCTCCAATACTCGCCTCACAACAAAAAACGAACAAGCAAAAAAGAAACTAACAAATATTTCCAAATGTTCGTTTCTGGAATCTTAACAATTAATTTGATTCTTCTGAGCCTTCAAACTCATCTCCATCTATGATCAAAGATATGTCTGGGTTCGATCTCGCTTGGATTCTTTGTGCTGCTAACAGTAAGATCTTTAGTGCTCTCCGCCCTGGCCAGCGATAAGTTCTATTGCAAATGTGATATAGTTTACGTCACATACGTCATAAACGTAGGTTTTTATTTTTCCTTGTATTTTGTGTGTGTGTGTAGGGGGGGGGGTAATGCCGGTGCAACAATATTGTACCATTGTATTTGCGGTATTTCGCTTCCCGCTTTATGAAATAACACCGATCACACGTGTCGAGCATGTACATTTCTAATCAAAGTTCAAGGGGTCAACAGCACTAATCAAACTAATCCAAAATTCAAGTTTTCAATTACCTGCTGCTAATTAGGTTCAAGGTTGAAACTTGTCTTACCACACGCAACAAATTAATCAATGTTCAAATTTTGCACCAGCACGCAACATGCACCCAGATCAGATTTTCAATAAATTGAACAAATTCGGTCAAGTTTAAAGGTCTGAATCACGAACGACTAACAAGGTCAAATTTTATGTTTTTCAGTCACATGGGAAAGATTAAACACTTGGTTAAATTTATATTTGACACGAACTATGCCAAAGTTCACGGCTTTTTCCGACTAATACGACAGATTGTCCCATAATCCAAATTATCGATCACTCTCCGTCATTGCGAAAGACTTAACCCTCAAACTAAGCCTTGAGGCATGACACCATGTCACAGCTTTTCGCTTGACGTCATCAGCTGACGTGTGGCGGTCTCCCAGGTCCTTTATTGAAAATATTTCCTGTAATACAGTTAAGCAGAGGCAATCATAAGCATTTTTGTAAATAAAGGTATGTGTGTAACTTAAGGACACTTTTATGTAACAAGTTTATGTTTCTATGTGTTGACTTTTGCTTACTATTATATTATAAATTTATGTTGCTATGTGTGGACTTTTGCTTACTATTATATAACAATTTTATGACGCTATGTGTTGACTTTTGCATACTATTATTTTCCTGTTAACGGGTTATATTTGCAGTGTCTTTTGCATTCTGTTATAGCAGGTTTGTCAGCGAGTTTATAGACTACTAGCAACGATTAGGGACGTGCACGTTCTCCCTGCAAAACTGTTCAGACAGTTGAATGTTTAGATTCTTGTTGCCCACAAATAAAACAGTTCTTGATTTTTAGTTCTGCTAAGCATTGTTTTAACAGATATTTATTTGTGACACTTTTCTAAATTTTGTGGAGAGTGACTTCTTTTTAAACACAGATATTTTGAGAGAGAGAGAGAGAGAGAGAGAGAGAGAGAGTGTGTGAGAGAGAGAGAGAGAAAGAAAGAGAGACAATGTCTGTGTGCTTTCTAACTTTTTTTAAAAGAGAGATGTTTAGGGATGTGTAGCAAATGTGTGTGTTTTTTACTGAGTTCTCGATAGTTGTTTAACGTCACGTCCTTGTTAAAGTCAAGTGTGCATGGATTGAGCACGTTGCTGTTGCAGACTTGTGAGCATTTGTTGGACACAACTTTATAACAGACAAGAGTGCAGAGGTTGTGGGTTCTGGCACTTTGCTGTTGCAGACTTGTGAGCATTTGTTGGACACAACTTTATAACAGACAAGAGTGCAGAGTGTGGGTTCTGGAACGTTGCTGTAGCAGACAAAAGTGAGGTTTCTTTGACTCGTGTGTAGTCGATTTGAATGTGTTAACAACAAAAACCTCTCACAGGACTTTTCAAACAATCTTTGGTTCCACAACAGTTTATGTACATTATTAATCCCTTTATTACCCAGTTCTTAAAATTAGTAACTCTGTTTGCTTGACAATGGTTTAACTGTATCTAAATAATAATAATGATGATGATGATGATGATGATGATAATGAAGATGATGATGATGATTGTCTCATGTAGCCCACACTCAACCCTCCTCTAAAAAGTCTAAAAATAGACTACACGTAAACCTACATTCTAGAATGACTTACCTTTATCCCCATGCTGGAAACGTACCTGAATGTTCTAGACAACTCCCCAAACTAACCAATCAAAGTGCAGTTCAGCCACATGAATGAATGAATATACCAAAAACTCACCTATAGATCATTAGTCAAATGCAGCTGCTGTCCATTGAGGCAACACGTATTTTGGCTAACAGTTTTAACAAATTATACTCATACAGCTGTACTACTAACTTTATCACCAGTTACCAACACAGCAGGAAATCATCCTCTGTATATATTACTGGCTGAAGTGTGCTTGCTTAACTAATATTATATTCATATTTATCTCTTGGCATTAACTATATTTTATATTGCTATATTTCGCTTATGATATTTAAATGTATGATGATCATGTAAGTAAGAGTGTTCTGTCAGAGGAGACATGAGGATTTCTTAGCCCATGTGTATTTTATTGGCAGATTAGCAGATAAGATTGTCTGAGATTCTATCTGACATTTTATCTTGGATGTTGTTGGTTTGATGAGCATTGAGCCACAAGCAACATCCAGGCAGAATGATCCATGGGGGCCAAGAACCAGTTCAACAGACCATGTGTGTGTCTGCTAACGACTTTCGCTGAGACCCTATGCTACATGTCCAGCAATCTCAAGCTATGTATTTATAAAGTCACAACTCTACGGCTTCAGTCAAGTTGTAAACAACCTCTACCAAAGTATTTTAGAGTTTACTCAGTGTTTTAGAGTTTATTCAGTTTTCTTTTATAAACTCATTTATAGTTCACTCATATGAATGAATCAAATAACCTTTACAGTTCCATCGGACTCAAACGGTCATTTTCTTAGGACACCACATGTGATTATGATACTTAAATATATATAAACTCTAATTGTAACTATTGCTGTATGTAACCATGCTGTCTTAAGTTATTTCTTGTTGAATACATTTATTGTTGATACATAATTGACCACTCATGTTAGTGTGACTTACATGTTATATATTGTAGTCTGTCACCTGTATTTACTTACTATCCTGGCTGTATGTATCAGAGGGTTCGAGCTATCTTCTAGAACTATCACTGTTCTATTCTACATTATCTGTAATTCATCTTTCTAACGCGTGTACATCTTTCCCATCTCCCAGCAAAACGTCACACTGATGATGATGATGATGATGATGATGATGATGATGATGATGATGATGATGATGATGATGATGATGATGATGATGACGACGATGAGAAGAAGAAGGTAGAAATTGATTTAGTAATTAATAAATATAATAGTGCTTAAAGAATTCATCCTTTATTTTGCACAAATTATTAACATATAAATTAGTTGTGCTGTTTAATTTTGGCCTAAAGAACTCTTCTTTTTTTTTTGACGCTAACGGGTGTAGTATTGTGTTAATTAACAGACTGTCCAAAGACAAGTAGTACCACTTTCTAGTTTGAAACCAGCCGAAATGGCATGACAGGGACACGTACCCAAGAACTGAAGTAGAATTTGTGTCATCGTTTTCAACATAATGGACAGATCATTAGTGCTTAGCAAAATACGGTGACCTCAGTTACGACAGGATGTTATTGGACTCCATGGTGACTCCAAGATAGGTTCTTTGACGGTTAGCCCAAACTAGCCGGAAGAAAATGGTATGAATTAGATTCAGACACTTGTGTGCTGCTAAAAGCCATTGGACATATTATGCAGATTTTATGGATAGCAGTAAAATGTGCTGTATAATCGCTCAGTTTTTACTATCAAGGGACCGGAAGCGTACCGGATACACGCCTGTACGTATGCAGTGTAAAAATTGAGTTGGTGAGGTCATAGGTTACAAACTCTCAACAACAACAAAAAGAGGTTGTCGAAGTTAGCCAAGTGTGGCCAGTTAAAATTAAGTAAGTTTTTAACTGAGTACATATGATCAAAATAAAATAAAAACATTTAGTCCGAAGATTTTCCAATACTGAAACCTTAATAAACAGTTTGTTTTATTTTAATTAACAGTATTTGCAGTCACATTACATCCAACATTTCTGCTCATTGCTATAGTCATGTTTTCTCTTTCGGTGAACGAGTGTGGATTACAAACACAACATTTTCCCTGTCAGTGAATGAGTTCAAATTACAGTCATAATATGTTCGTTTTTCAGTGAATGAGTGTGAATTATAGTCACAACGTGCTCTCTTACAGTGAATGAGTGTGAATTACCGTCACAACGTGTTCTCTTACAGTGAATGAGTGTGAGTTACAGTAACAACTTTTCCTCTGACAAAGAATAAGTATGAATTACAGTCACAACGCGCTCTTTACAGTGAATGAGTGTGAATTACAGGTACAATGTTTTCTTTTTAAGTGAATGGGTGTGAATTACAGGCATAACGTTCTCTCTTTCAGGGAATGAGTGTGAATCACAGTCACAACGTTTCACTTTCAGTGAATGAGTGTGAATCACAGGTGCAACGTTTTCTCTTTTAGCAAATGAGTGTATATTACAGGCACAACGTTTTCTGTTTAAGTGAATGAGTGTGAAGTACAGGCATAAGTGAATGAATGTGAATTGCATGCACAACATTTTCTGTTTAAGTGAACGGTTGTGAATTACGGGCACAACGGTTTCTGTTTAAGTGAATGAGTGTAAATCACAGGCACAACGTTTTATCTTTCAGTCAATGAGTGTGAATCACATGCACAACGTTTTCTCTTTCAGTCATTTGGTGGGAGTGTGAACAAACAGTCCTGGCTACCGGTTCAGACGCCAGTAGGCGCGCGACTGCATTTGCAATAACTTAGAGACAAAATGAAAGACACCATTTGATGGAAAAGAATACTCCTGTCCGTTGGATAGTACAATGCAATGGATCGTGCAAGAGCGAAGTAAATCCTCCTAGTCAATGGATTGGACAGTTTGTCGGACGGGTTCTCTTTGAAATCGATTTGTTTGTCCACTAATTATAAATTGTGGCCTGCCGTCCCCCTTGAGAATACGTTGTGTACTTAAAGTCTTTGTTTAATTTACAGAATACGTTGTGTACTTAAAGTCTTTACCTTACTTTGTTTAATTTCATAGAATACGTTGTTTATTTACACCGACTTTAATTGTACCTTTAAAAAATCTAGAGCTGTACCTCTTTACACCGGCCTATAGCGCACTTTGACAGTGCCAGAGTTGTGCATCTGTACAATGTTCTTGATGCATCTTGAAGCGTGCCAGATATGCGCCTTTTATACCGTCATTTATTGCACCTTTAACCGTTCCAGCACTACGCCTTGTACACCGGTCTTGATTGCACTTTTACCTGTGCCAGCTTTGCATGTTTTGCATCGGCCATTTTGTACTTTTTAACCTGTGCCAGCATTGCATGTTTTGCATCGGCCATTTTGACTTTTAACCGTGCCAGAGCTGTCCCTCTCTAGATAGACAGCCTTGGACATCTCTAGGCACCCTTCTCTCGTTATGATTATTATTTATTTATTAATTACAAGTGATCGAGAATCTTAATTTATAGTTATTAACAATTCTCCCACAAGACCAACATGTTTTTCACTTGGCGGATTATAAGGGTATCGTAAAACCCTACTCTTATATAATAATAAGAGAGACGTTTTACTCTCGCATAATATTTGTGCAGTTGGAAATTTCTTATTATAGGAGTAATAAAAATCCATCTTTTATTTATACTTAACGAGCCACCCACTATTACTCCAACATAAGGTTAATAAATTTAACAATAAATTTATCAAATCAGCAATCAAATATACAACATATCAATATAATCAAAAGAGAGTTTGATATTTACATCACTTCACAACAATGTTTGATTAAACGTTTGACATTTAGTCAGTGTATCCTACCCATACATATCAGCAGTCAAATTAACATATATATTTAGTTTTATATATATATTTAATCAAGTTCATAGATATGGTTTCATCATTGATATGAGAGTGGAGTTTTAGAGAGATAATCAGTGTACATAACCTTTCAAAGATGGAAGCTTTCTTATTAGATGACTGTCCAACGTACCCCTTCTAGTCATATTAAACAACTGTTCCAGAATCTTCACAAAACACACCATGGAAAATCGTCCAGAAATTCGTATGCACTATCAAAGCACATCACACGTAATGTTCTAGAACCTAGAACCTTCATGTTCTATTCAAGAACACCACAAGGAATGTTCAAAACAATCTTTGTAAATTCTCGTGACTAAACTCAAACTTCAATTTTCATCATATTGGCTCTCGAACGGAATTCACAGGAATCAACTTAACAGCAACATGTTTACTGATAAGTTTGACGAGAACGTTGGATACACACACCAACATGATTCGGTAGAGTACAGTAGTCACTGCAGTCTAGAGCAGATACAAGGTTACACAACACCAAAAAATAAGTTATGCTCCTTTCTGCAAAAGTGAAATTAATTCCAGTGCTAAATTTCAGGCATATTTCTCTTTATACTCCTTCTCTCTTACACACATTCTCAACTTACAAATCATGTAATGATATTCGTTAGCACAATAGACACTCAGCATAAGAAATATACCATCGATCAAAATTCACAAGTATAATGTACAACATAGTCAAATTAGTGAATATAGAAATAATGGTTCAGTTGTTGTCTATGCGAGCTTTGGCCCAATGAAAGTGTGTGAAGCTGTTGACTGTACAAGCATGTCCCAGTGAGAATGTGTGTACCTTGTAAACTGTTGTCTATGCGAGTAGGGCCCAATGGGAGTGTGTGTGCTTAGCAAGCTGTTGTCTGTGCGATCATGGCCCAATGAGAGTGTGTGTACCTAGCAAGCTGTTGTCTGTGCGATCATGGCCCAATGAGAATGTGTGTACCTAGCAAGCTGTTGTCTGTGCGATCATGGCCAATGAGAGTGTGTGTTCCAGAAGTGGGCACGTCATGTAAGCTAGGTTCTCTGCATCTGTGCTAAAGTTTGTAATAAAAAAATATGAAATGGGAATATTGTTTTGTTAATAAATTTATTATAGCACACATCAAACTGAATTATAGCAAAGTTGTTGTATATTAATTATGCAAGAAATCAAAACCCGATGGAATTTTTTTTTAAGAAATCCGACCACTAGAAATAGCCAAAAATGTGTTAAAAGACACTCCGATATTTCGTGGCCCACTAGTAGGCTCCCTATTATCCAGTGAGGGAAGCGAGGTCCTTCTAAGACCCACACAAACTGGAAAACATCGATATAAAGTTCTTGCAGGCTTTCCATGTGAATCAACTACTACCGCCATCCGACTGCAGTATCAACGACTGTTTGACAGTAAATAGGAAACAGAAACAAATCAGTTAATTCATTAATCGAAGTGAAGTGGCGGCTCCAAAATTTATATATAAAAGGGAGGGGGTTGCTGTGAGGCGGCAATCTGTTGCTTCCAAAAGGGAGGGGGAGGACAGAAGACTGATCCGCAAACTGCGCTTGCATAATATTTTTTGTTTGTTTGTTTGTTTTTTTGGGGGGAGGGGGATAATGGAGATAAAGGTAGAGGAGACTAAACGTGACCCTTTGTTGCCACCACTGAGGAGCTGTGATGCTTGTTCGTGCGCGTTAGGTGAAAATTGAACGCGTTATATTACGTTGAACGCGTTATATTACGTTGTCGTTGCTGGTAGGAGAGAATCATGTCAGGCAACAGTATATGTAGCAAGGGTGAGTGGCGCTTCCACAGGGTGCTGACGTCAGTTCTAATTTCTGATTGGTTAATTACAAACATTAAAGGGAATCGACTCCGATCTGTCAGCAAGGCGTCTCGCATGTTTTTTTCCCATTTCGCCCCAAACTTCTCCACAGACCCAATTTCATTTGATGATTCTCTCGTTTTACCGATTTAGAAAATTATAAATTAAAATATTAGTTTTATTTCTTTGCTTATTAACTTTTATTGCAGTTGAGCATAAACCAATTCACAATTGTTTAAAGCTCAAACAAATATTTAGTATTACTTTATAAAAACTTTGAATTAAAGAGGATAGAGCAGTAAGAAGTTAAAAGAAAGAAAACTTCCGGGACACTAAATATTTGCTTACAACACGCAGTAGAGTACGATGAATGTGTAAATAAAATATCTTTGCAGTTGCAACGTCACCAGCACTCAAACCGCATTTCTCGTCTGCCATGTAGCCCCATATCCCTCCGTATTCCATTCACTGTCACTCTCTCTCTCTCTCTCTCTCTCACACACACACACACACACACACACACACACACACACACAGAGTGCCCCGGTGGGACTCCACAGCCTCAAGCTTGTGTTCGAGGTGGAGGGCAGGAGGACTGGCGGAAGGGGGTGAAAAAATCGTACCAGTTTGGCGCACACCTCTAAACTGCCCTCCGTCCGGGATGGGGGGGGGGGGGCGTTCGATAGCAGTTTTGCGTCACACTGGAGCTTGCGTTGATCATCAGACGTTCTCTGATCTGGAGCGCCCCAGTGGAACCCCACAGTCTTACATTTGTGTTTGAGGTGGAGGGTGGGAGGGCTGGCGAAAGGGGGTGAAAAAAGTCGCCCCAGTTTGGCCCACATCCTCAATTTGTTGATCGAAATACAAAAAGAATCTGGCGTGCAGGTGTAGATTACATATTTCCAAAGTGCAGGTGAGCCTTTCATGCACCTTGCTACTGAACTGTTGTCTTTTCGTCCGAGGCACTCAAGCGTTAAGTGAATTGTATTTCGTGACTAAGCACCGGGTTCCGTCCAAGAAAGCCATTTGTAAACTGTTCACGAAAAACCTTTTATAACTGTGTGCAAACGATGAGAAAAGGGGCGATTACTGTGTATGATGTGATTGGGAGACTTTCGGCTTTCCATACTCATTTCATAGGTCTTAAGAAGTATGATCTTTTTCTTTTACTGTGAATTTAAATCATCACACGGGTTCGATAAAATGTAGTTCCAGGAATCTGGGTAAGAGTGCTGTAGGTCAGAATAAAAAATAAATAGGTCAACAAATCTATTTTTAGGCCTCAGCGTAAGAACGAACAGCACGCGGAGTGTCTGGCAGGCCAGTAGTTCGTGTGACGGACTGCCAGTTTAGCAAGTCGTTGCGAGAAGTGTGGTGTGGCAAGCGCTGTGGGCGGTTGGTGATGTATACGCTCGATCACACGAGCGACGGAGGTTCGAGGACTGACGACAATATCCTAGCAACGGTGTGATAATTCTCGTACTTCGACTGACAAACAAATTTGACAAATCACCATACTATACACTGGAGACTATTATACTAAGCTCATTCAGAATCGATCGCTCACAATAGTGCACTGCCAATGGTCGTTCTCTCCCTTAGTTTTTTAAAGGTGGTCGGTAGAAGGTGCAAATGGTCCAAATGGTTACTTATTTGATGTGTGTGTGTGTGTGTGTGTGTGTGTGTGTGTGTGTGTGTGTGTGTGTGTGTGTGTGTGTGTGTGTGTGTGTGTGTGTGCCCCACATCTGATAGATGGATGAATGGATGGATGGATTTGCATGCAGAGAGAGATTAATTTGAGCACAATAATTGATACAGATTGAGATCGTTAGTCACTGAGAAAGAAATTCACCAAACAGAATAAAGTAAAATTGTTTCACAGTTACAGGAACCTACTTGTCGGCTCAATTTACTCCTAGAAACATAACCTCAACTAACTAAACACAACTTTATGTCGTATACATATTAGTGAGAAAATATTCTTCCTGTGTACCGTTATTTTGAAAATTTCTGAGACGTTTCACGACCCGTGTGGTAGGCTGACTTGCGAAACATTCAAGTAAACGCAGGACAGAAAGTGAACAATTTCCTGTTGCCTAGGAACCGCTTGGCGAAGCGTGTGCTTTATGTGCAAATTTGTTCAAATAAGGTCCCTGGGGCTGGGGAGAGGGGAGGGGAGATGCGAGCATCTTGACGTTTTCTGCAGTTATAGTGGTGTAAAACTGAGAAACACGTTTTACAAGTGCCGATGTTCGGTACATAATTTTGGTCAAAGCGAAATTTAGTGGATCACACAGGCACTCTGCCTTTGCCTGCTTGCGTCTGCTTTCCCCGAGCAAACAAAAGCACTTACATTCTGACAGATACTTTTTAAATACATTTTACAGGGCAAAAACTGGTGGGGAGAGAAGAAAGACCTGTTAGTAAATTACTTTTACAGGATAAATACTGGTTGGGGAGGAACCAAAGGGGTAACAAATTACTTTTACAGGTCGAACTCTGGTTTGGGGCAAAGCAGAGAGAAAGCAGATTACTTTCAAGGGTAAAATACTAAGAAAACCAGTGGGTTAACAAATAACTATTATATAGATTGAGGACATTAGTCGCTCATTTTGTGACTTTTACAAATCAAGCACTGAGGAAACAAGACAGGTAGTAAGTCAAACACTGAGGAAACAAGACAGGTAGTAAGTCAAACACTGAGGAAACAAGACAGGTAGTATATAAACTTTACAAAGCAAACACTGAGGAAACAAGACAGGTAGTATATAAACTTTACAAAGCAAACACTGAGGAAACAAGACAGGTAGTAATAAATTTTACAAAATAAACACGGACGACACCAGATGGGCAGTAAATACACTTTTCAAAGTAAACACAGACGACACCAGACGGGCAGTAAATACACTTTACAAAGTAAACACTGAAGATACCATACAGATAGTAAATACACTTTACAAGGTAAATGCTGAGGACATTAAACAGAGTAAATACACTTTACAAGGTAAATGCTGAGGACATTAAACAGAGTAAATACACTTTACAAAGTAAATGCTGAGGACATTAAACAGAGTAAATACACTTTACAAGGTAAATGCTGAGGACATTAAACAGAGTAAATACACTTTACAAAGTAAATGCTGAGAACATTAAACAGAGTAAATACACTTTACAAGGTAAACACTGAGAACACCTTACTGTGGCGGAGTAAATTTGCCTATACTTATTTCTAAAATTAACTGTTATAAATATTGTTCAATGTCAAAGTGATCCGACCTTGGGCTCTGCTTATGGTGAAATTTTAAGTGCCAAGAGTTGGAGTACATAGAAATAATTGCTATTGTTTCAGAGCAGGTTTTTCGTTTGGATTTTTGGTTCTATTTTGGTTCCATTTCTTGGTTGGAGTTCAGTTGAGAATTTCAGTTTGGCATTCAGTTGATGCTGAGTTCTACAGCTATTGAGCTGAGGACCTGATGCTGAGGTACACTATTCAAGAGTGACGAGTTATGAGGACCAATTGGCTAGAGCATTCAATGACGGACTGTTGATGTGTGAATTGCAGAGGGACTTCTCCAATAATTGCTGATGAAAGAAAAGTGGGCAAGCTCTGGTATCAGAATTCATGTTACGATCTGTATAAACATTTAAAGACAGAATAGGTAATCCTAATTACCTTCATATTGAATGTATTGATGTTTGGATTCAATATTTTGTTAAATTGTTAAATATTAATTTTTTACATTTTTGTTATCATAATAACAGAAGTTGACTAATTATTAGCGAGAGGAAGACTGAAAGGAATTGGGCTGGGGGGGGGGGGCAGAGTCAAAATGTGGATGTTTGTACGCATAATTAGTCGTTATTATGATAACATGCCCAATTCACGCAATATTACGTAGATTCGTCTGTCACTGTAATTAATATCTAAACTGAGATCATTAATTAAGGAGACTGAAGGGTGAGTATGGCAACCAGTCTATCATCAGCATAGGTGTAACGTTAAAAATTAACAATCTTTAAATCCTCTTGCTGAGACAGGGTCTCTAAACAAACACTGGAATGTAACAAAGCTGCACAGATGGATTTGACATTAGAGATCAGAGCATTCATTCAGGAAATTTAATTTGGTAAAAGAAATGATTCAAATATATTCGTCTGTCTATAATATACAGTGAAAACCCTCATACTTACGTCACAACAGTATAAAACTACGTTTCTTCTTTATAGATGGGTGGGGGGGTAATTATGCTATTAGAAATAATATCCTTGCAAATTATGGGATAAATTAAACAAATTAAAATACAATTTCGACACGTTTGTCAGAATTTGATTGCAGCAACAAGCTTAATCTGATTTCATCACAAATTTGCAGACGCGAGAAGAGGCATCGTGGCTCCCTGTGAAAATAATGTGAATATGGATACTCTAGAGAACATTCTAATTTCAATATAATTCCAGTAATCCGAAATTCGAGTAATCGGGATCCGAACAAAACGGGTTGCGCTGAAGAAATCGGTATGGCATACAAGTAAAAATTTTTAAAATTACAAATCTTGAAATTATTGATTAGATGGAACTCTAACACAGCATTGCTCTGCTTGTATTATAATTCAAGACATTTATCTCATTCTTTGTTTAGCACAGCAGTTTCCTCCCCTCATGCTATCCCATAATGCAGAGGTCGTGAACCGTCCTCTTTGAAAGGATGTTTTGAGCTAGGTAGACCAGGTCGTCATATATGTTGTCCGTTGTTTCCTAGACAGGTGTCGACCAGAATGCCCGTTTAGACAGGTAATCGTCGTGCAAACATAAACACGTCTTCAAAAACTGGTTGCACTGTTGAGCCCCGCTCCTGGTGACGTAGTGCACGACAACCGAAGCAGTAGCCTAGAAAGAGAAACCAGATGTTGCCGGGAGCCGGGTGCCAGGCACAAGATCCTCTAATAATCCTGGAAGGTGGGTTCTGGCAGTGAATGCGATCGATAACAGCCAAATCCCATTACAGCTGGCCAGCACCGTCTCGTGAAGAGGCCTTGCCTTGAAGGAAGTGCCTGCGATGGCTTGTGTGAGCATTAATGAAACACATACACACACTCCAACAAAAATCGCGCGCTCGCACACACACGCACTTCACGCAAGTACACACACACACACACACACACACACACACACACACACACTTTTCCTCTCCCTACCTATTACATCCGTCAGTCGTCAATTGATAATTCGAGGCGTTTGTGTCCTGGTTAGGGCGTGAAGCTGGACTTATTTGTAGTATGTTATGTCAACATTGGGCCTTGATAACAATCCCCGGTCTGTGCTGCGCAACAACTGTTTAGTCCATGCGATTATTTAAAACGATACTAGACGTTTTGTAATACCGTACAGTATTTAGGGTAAAGTGAGTTGAGTCCATGCGATTATTTAAAACGATACTAGACGTTTTGTAATATCGTACAGTATTTAGGGTAAAGTGAGTTTAGTCCGTGTGATTATTTAAAACGATACTAGACGTTTTGTAATATCGTACAGTATTTAGGGTAAAGTGAGTTGCGCGACCTGCTGTTTTTGACGTCATTTTGTACACATCTGTCAGTCTGTCAATCTTGTGCAGTATTTTACATACTGCAAGTATAGATAGTGTCTTTGTGTCGGGCTGTTCACAATGATTTTGTCACGCTGCATTTATCATTTCGTGAGCTTAATATCTATCACACTGCGTTTATCATTGCATGAGTGCCTGGTTTGTGTCCGTGTATTGTCACTCTGCATTTAATGATACGTGAGTGCCTGATAAAGAAATTGCATGTTGTCACGCTCCAGTTAACGTTACGTGAGTGCCTGATAAAGAAATTGCATGTTGTCACGCTCCAGTTAACGTTACGTGAGCGTCATATTTTGTCACACTGCAATTATCGTTTCATGAGTGTCTGGTTGACGTTACGTGAGTGCCTGCTTGTGTCATTGTATATTGTTACATTACATTTAATGTTACATGAGTGTCTGGTTATGTCATTTTATGTTGTCTGAAAAGATTTTTAATAGCAGTAGTCACTAATACTTAAAACTAGTAGGACAGGTTATTTATATATTTTTGATTTGCACGCTTAGAGAGACTTTACTAAAGTATAAACACTACAAATATTGGTTTTGCACATTAATCTTATATTTCTATTGAACTTTAAAGCCAGATTATAGTCAACTGAATTTTTATTATTTTGAGAGATTATAACAAGAAGCCAAAGAATAATTTGTATTTGCTGATAGCATAATAAGATTGAAACCGATCAATTTTTTCCATAAATGACTGAAAAGAAAATAAGTGTATGTGTATAAAACATTGCAATAATGTTTTGTAATTTAAAGTTGTGCATATTAATTTACTTATTTATTAATTTTATACATTGTTGTAAAGTTTATTATTTTTCATAATTCACTTTTCGTGTGTAGTGATTATTTGACAACGTGAGATGTTTAAACATCTAAATGTATCCTTCTGAATCGCTTTCACTTTTTGTTTCATCAGACTTGAATTGATAAGAAGCTAATCCCTTTTTATAATACATTTGAGATATCTCCCGTGATTTAGTAATTCTTACACTTGGCTAGTAGTCACGTTTCGCTCCCTTGACGTCACAAGCTTACATGTTTCCGAATACGCCGAAAAGTTGAGTTTGGCAAATTCCGTAATGGAAAATATGATTTAATTCATAAGTGATTTTATCGTTCATTCATAACAGAATGACTAGGTTTTATGTAACTAGTGAATTTTGCTTTAAAATTTAACAAAAATATGTTTGCAGGTAATGCTAACGCCTGGTACAAATGAGTACGGTTGTGTCGTTATTGTATAGCCTCTCTACCATAATTATTATTCACTTCATTATATTTTACTGCATTGTCGTTATTGTATAGCCTATCTACCATAATTATTATTCACTTCATTATATTTTACTGCACTGTCGTTATTGTATAGCCTATCTACCATAATTATTATTCACTTCATTATATTTTACTGCACTGTCGTTATTGTATAGCCTATCTACCATAATTATTATTCACTTCATTATATTTTACTGCACTGTCGTTATTGTATAGCCTATCTACCATATTTATTATTCACTTCATTATATTTTACTGCACTGTCGTTATTGTATAGCCTATCTACCATATTTATTATTCACTTCATTATATTTTACTGCACTGTCGTTATTGTATAGCCTATCTACCATAATTATTATTCACTTCATTATATTTTACTGCATTGTCGTTATTGTATAGCCTATCTACCATAATTATTATTCACTTCATTATATTTTACTGCATTGTCGTTATTGTATAGCCTATCTACCATAATTATTATTCACTTCATTATATTTTACTGCATTGTCGTTATTGTATAGCCTATCTACCATAATTATTATTCACTTCATTATATTTTACTGCACTGTCGTTATTGTATAGCCTATCTACCATAATTATTATTCACTTCATTATATTTTACTGCACTGTCGTTATTGTATAGCCTATCTACCATAATTATTATTCACTTCATTATATTTTACTGCACTGTCGTTATTGTATAGCCTATCTACCATAATTATTATTCACTTCATTATATTTTACTGCACTGTCGTTATTGTATAGCCTATCTACCATAATTATTATTCACTTCATTATATTTTACTGCACTGTCGTTATTGTATAGCCTATCTACCATAATTATTATTCACTTCATTATATTTTACTGCACTGTCGTTATTGTATAGCCTCTCTACCATATTTATTATTCACTTCATTATATTTTACTGCACTGTCGTTATTGTATAGCCTATCTACCATAATTATTATTCACTTCATTATATTTTACTGCACTGTCGTTATTGTATAGCCTATCTACCATAATTATTATTCACTTCATTATATTTTACTGCACTGTCGTTATTGTATAGCCTATCTACCATAATTATTATTCACTTCATTATATTTTACTGCACTGTCGTTATTGTATAGCCTATCTACCATAATTATTATTCACTTCATTATATTTTACTGCACTGTCGTTATTGTATAGCCTATCTACCATATTTATTATTCACTTCATTATATTTTACTGCACTGTCGTTATTGTATAGCCTATCTACCATATTTATTATTCACTTCATTATATTTTACTGCACTGTCGTTATTGTATAGCCTATCTACCATAATTATTATTCACTTCATTATATTTTACTGCATTGTCGTTATTGTATAGCCTATCTACCATAATTATTATTCACTTCATTATATTTTACTGCATTGTCGTTATTGTATAGCCTATCTACCATAATTATTATTCACTTCATTATATTTTACTGCATTGTCGTTATTGTATAGCCTATCTACCATAATTATTATTCACTTCATTATATTTTACTGCACTGTCGTTATTGTATAGCCTATCTACCATAATTATTATTCACTTCATTATATTTTACTGCACTGTCGTTATTGTATAGCCTATCTACCATAATTATTATTCACTTCATTATATTTTACTGCACTGTCGTTATTGTATAGCCTATCTACCATAATTATTATTCACTTCATTATATTTTACTGCACTGTCGTTATTGTATAGCCTATCTACCATAATTATTATTCACTTCATTATATTTTACTGCACTGTCGTTATTGTATAGCCTATCTACCATAATTATTATTCACTTCATTATATTTTACTGCACTGTCGTTATTGTATAGCCTCTCTACCATATTTATTATTCACTTCATTATATTTTACTGCACTGTCGTTATTGTATAGCCTATCTACCATAATTATTATTCACTTCATTATATTTTACTGCACTGTCGTTATTGTATAGCCTATCTACCATAATTATTATTCACTTCATTATATTTTACTGCACTGTCGTTATTGTATAGCCTATCTACCATAATTATTATTCACTTCATTATATTTTACTGCACTGTCGTTATTGTATAGCCTATCTACCATAATTATTATTCACTTCATTATATTTTACTGCACTGTCGTTATTGTATAGCCTATCTACCATAATTATTATTCACTTCATTATATTTTACTGCACTGTCGTTATTGTATAGCCTATCTACCATAATTATTATTCACTTCATTATATTTTACTGCACTGTCGTTATTGTATAGCCTATCTACCATAATTATTATTCACTTCATTATATTTTACTGCACTGTCGTTATTGTATAGCCTATCTACCATAATTATTATTCACTTCATTATATTTTACTGCACTGTCGTTATTGTATAGCCTATCTACCATAATTATTATTCACTTCATTATATTTTACTGCACTGTCGTTATTGTATAGCCTATCTACCATAATTATTATTCACTTCATTATATTTTACTGCACTGTCGTTACATGTAAGCAAGTGTTATTATGTGTAGTGCATGTAGTTATGAGTGTGTTATTACACACAACACACTCACACCACTTACATGTTTGTGTCAGTACCGTCACAGCACCAAAGTTACCAATAAGCAAGACTGCCAATACAAGTCCTACAAACCTACATTTTCGTCCGAAAATTTCCATTATGCTGCTAATCCCCGAAGAGTGCGTGCTTCTTAATGTCATCACACATGACCGAGAACATTTTTCTTATCTTCCTCCTTGACCTAAATTCACACACACACACACACACACACACACACACACACACACACACACACACACACACTCCATATGGAGGATGTCGTGTGCGCACTGCTGCGAGTAATCTGAACATACCAACCCTACAATCTCCCATTCCACGCGATCACTTCTTCCCCAGTAATCATATCGGAAGCTGTCGTTATGCGTGAGCCTGAACGAGTTCAATAACTGAATCATGTGTACTATTAGTTGCGTGCTTGAACGAACTACATAACTGAATCGCGCGCGATTTGGGAGATGTGCTTGAACGAGTTTCACAGCTGGGCTGTGAACGGTGCTAATGGCGTGACTTGACGAACTTCATGACCTAATTTATTGGTATATGAAAGTGATGTGCTTGGACGGTGCGCATACTTAATATAATTATTATTGAGTGCACAACTTAACATACATGTGTGTGTGTTATTGATATTATTGAGAGAGAAAACGATAATTTAATACATTTTATATCAGTCGTCTTCAACGAGCTCTATGGTACTATACAAAACACACACACACACACACACACACACACACATTCTCTCTCTCACACACACACACACACATACACACACATACTCTCTCTCACACACACACACATACACACATACACACACACACACACATTCTCTCTCACACACACACACTCTCACACACACACACACACATACTCTCTCTCACACACACACACACATACTCTCTCTCTCACACACACACACACACATACTCTCTCTCTCTCACACACACACACACACACACTCTCTCTCACACACACACACACACACACACACACACACACATACATACATACATACATACATATATATTCCTGCAGCTATGAATAAAATAAATTGCCTAAAAGAATGTATTTTGCTGTACTGCGCAGTGGAATGGCATTAATGACTGTTTTCTTATTCTATGAACTACTATTTTTGTAGACTAGCATTTATTGTCTTGCGTCTTTAAGTTTAAAGCAGTGCCCAATAACCATTCGAATTCATTCATTACATGCGAATGTGAAAATTTCATCTAACCAGATATTTTAGTCAATTCTAAAAAGTATGGCTTAAAAATGTTGTTCCGAACAAATAGTTTAATTTATTTATTTATTTGTACGAGGGAGGAAGGGTGTTGTTTGGATTAAATTATTTTCTTAAATTTGAGTGATGGTTGCTGAAAACATGAAATGCTAATTTTCGAAAATCGAGATGAAATGTTCAGGTAAATGGGTTTTAAAATTCTTGACTCAGCAGATGAATTTTTGTGGGATTGCTACCATAGGTCCAAGATGGGAGATCGTATTAAAACGTCTGCATTCCTTTTTGACATCCTAACATTTCAATGTCGATAATGGATTAGACTCCAGTCACATGACTAGAAGTGACCTGTGTTGTGCCCGACATCATTCAGGTCCAAACATGAGTTGTGGTGTGCCCGATATCGCTCAGACGACCAGAAATGAGTTGTGGTGTGCCCGATATCGCTCAGACGACCAGAAATGAGTTGTGGTGTGCCTGACATCACTCAGATAACCAGAAATTAATTGTGGAATGCCTGGCATCACTCAGATAACCAGAAATTAGTTGTGGTATTCCCGACATCACGTGTTCAATCTATGAAAACGAATTTGAGCATGAACGAAAATTCTTTCAACGTTACTAATTGTAGGGCTATTTTTTGCAATTCTTTCAACGTTACTAATTGTAGTGCTATTTTTTGCAATTCTTTCAACGTTACTAATTGTATGGCTATTTTTTGCAATTCTTTCAACGTTACTAATTGTAGGGCTATTTTTTGCAATTCTTTCAACGTTACTAATTGTAGGGCTATTTTTTGCAATTCTTTCAACGTTACTAATTGTAGGGCTATTTTTTGCAATTCTTTCAACGTTACTAATTGTAGGGCTATTTTTTGCAATTCTTTCAACGTTACTAATTGTAGGACTATTTTTTGCAATTAAAGAAGTAGTAGAAGTAATAGCAGTCCCTAATAATAATCTTTAGGGTAAATTATTTGTAAGTGAGAATTATAATTTAAAATTGAGAAATGAGTAGATTATAAAATAAATTAATAAAACATTTGCAAAATAGTTGCATAGAGTTATTTTAAAACAAGACTAATTAAAGAAATGCTAAGGCAATACTGTTGATATACATTGTATATTCGGAAACTTGCTGTGTAAGCTAATTACATAAATCAAGTAAGATAGCTTGTGCTGGTATTGCACTGAGATCTGGTTTGTGCTAAACTATTCATGAGTAAAGCCTAAGTCATGTTTTTAAGATGGATTTACAAAGAAGCGATGCTAAGCTATTCATGAGTAGAGTCTATGTCAGGTTTTCTAGAAAGATTTTTACAGAAACGATAATGCGATTGGGAGTTTACACATGACGTCATCTAACTGGATGGCATCCTTTCTTGTAAATATAAATCTCTTATTTGACGTCAGTCTGAAGTCTTTGTGAAGTGCTTTGTTTCTTTAAAATTCATAAACCTTGACAAAATGAGTATGCATTAAGACAATTAATTATATATCAGTGTTAATGACTACCGAAATGAAATTACGTACCATGGAGGAGGATGCAAAATACTGAACGAAGATCGTGTAATATATGATTATGGCCTGTCCAGATTACATGGCACTGCCAAATAAATATATATTTAAAATTTACCTTTTAAGCGCAGGACATGTGTGTGTGTGTGTGTGTGTATGTGTGTGTGTGTGTGTGTGTGTGTGTGTGTGTGTGTGTGTGTATCGACTGTTTTATTAAAGCCTGTATTTATGTACATGTGTTATACATTAATTAGGTGTGCACGTAATCATTTATAGCGACCCATATTTTAGGGTGAAGAATTAAGTGTAATAATTACGTTATTTTGTCGAAATTGCTATCATTAAATGTTAATTAGCTTAATTCTCTAGAGCAATTTTAAATCAACTAAAATTGAAACTATTGTCACATGCGTGAACGATTATAAAAAAAACAACACGAATCTTAACTTCTGTCAACAAATATTTAATATTTATTATTTTCGTTGTCTTCTTCCGAAACATGCCGCTAGCAAACTAGTTGAATAAGATCTTTGTAACTTATCAAGTATGTGGCGGTAATTTGATAAAAACAAAGAAAGAATTATCGGTGTATTTATATATAATTAATACATTTTCTGCTTAGCAACAATGAAACGTCAGCTCACTAAAGAGACTTTCCTTTTATTTGAATCTCCTTTTATTCAATCTGACTTGTATGTCAACGTTAATTTGGACAGTGTGTCAAATTTTTCTCTTCCAAGGTCAGCAAAATACTTATCACCTAAATATTTTAATTCCTCATATTAATTACTTTAAATATTCGCCATGTAAATCAAGACGTGTATGACGTAATGCTGAGGAATCTTTACAGTTCGATATCTCCAAATCAACCACTCATCCGGTTTCTAGAGGAATTAATGGCTTCCGTGAAGGATCTAATAGTGAACCATTTCTGAGATTGTCATGCTTACTAGATACGGTTCTCATCTATTTCCGAGTAGACTCAATGTCAAGTTTTCTAAATAGATACACACACACACACACACACACACACACACACACAGAAGCAATAATGCGATACTCAGCTATTTCTAAGTAAGAGCACCGGATATTGTTTTGTGCTCCCTTGTCTGTGCGGCCGTGAGTGTTGCGTATTTACGTGTTTGACTTTAAACCTACTGTTTGTGTCTTACAGGAGGGACACGTGTTTTGATTACTTCCGTGGTCAAAATTTTTCCGTACTCTACTTTTGTAAAGTCAACAACAACAGTCGAGGAAGTATCCATTATCAGATGACCGAGCGGAAGTGATGAAAGTATAAGTGACAACGAAAGATGTGCGAGTGATGTGTTTCCTATGCAGTTATTATTCGTTCTTGAGAAGGATCCATGAAAATTATTAAATATTATCGCATCTCCTTTAAAATACATTTATTGTATTATATGTTATCTCTAAAATGCCATATGTGTACTACTACTGACCGCCCTTTATTCAACGTGTCTGCTTTGACCAGTTTTCTAAATAATAAATAAAACAAAATACCCATTTTGCACAAGCAAAAAAGATAATTTATATGAGGAAATAATAAAAAGAGTGCAAAAGCAGTTACGTGCATCGATGTTCTATTTTGGAACATTCTAGTTTTTAGTGATTGATTGTGGCAGTATTGACTGTTGGTGGTATTTTTGGTTTCCTAAAGAAATATATTTGCACTTGTATTCTAAGCCTCTTGATAAAATGTCGGTCAAGTTAGAAATCTTAATCAGGGACAGCTGATCCGTCGGGCTCATTAATCAGTGGATCTAACTCACCTTCTGATGGACTTTTTAACTTGCTGTGTCGAAGTAACAGTTGACTGTTAGATATAACATGCGAACTTGCGTTTGCTTTCAGGAATTGGGGTGAGGGAGTCATTGGGAATCTGGAGGGATGAAAATTGTTTGAAAATACATTTGCAAAGGGTGACATGTCGATTGGTTTCGTTTGTTAGTTTACTTTCAAAACTCTTTCATGTAAAGGATGTCCTCCGAATGAGCCAAGATGAATTGAACGTATTGAACAAAATGAATGTGTGGCGTATTCCAGTTGGCAATAAATGGCATGATTTATGATGTTACTGTTGATGACGAAAATAATGACGTAGCATGATTAATCACGAGCTTATTGTCAGTGCATCATGGGTGACATTCAGTGCGGTCTCTCTCTCTCACACTCACTCTCTTTTGTGTGTGTGTGGTGTACATTGTACATTGCTTAGATAGATAGATAGATAGATAGATAGATAGATAGATAGATACATAGATAGATAGATAGATAGATAGATAGATAGATAGATAGATAGATAGATAGATAGATAGATAGATAGATAGATAGATAGATAGATAGATAGATAGATAGATAGATAGATAATAGGTAGATAGATAGATAGATCAGTGTTTCAAAAGATCTTTGCATATTATTTTGCGTACATCATTTAATCGCTATATGTAGTGCCAGAGACCCTTTTCCATCCAGCAACTGTTGTCAGCCTTTAACATTTTCTCCTTTTGGGTACTGATATTTTAAAATATTTTAAAGTATATTCACTGTGAACAAACATAAATTAGCAACAAACATCATACATCCAGAGACTCATAAGCCTAAAATATAGGGCGTATTTTATTTTCTTTCTTTACTGAGAATTCTCAAGCATTGCTTAGCCTCGTTGTTTCACTGTCTCTCATCACAATGAGTAGATGTATTAAACAGTAGCCTCATTGTTTCACTGTCTCTCACCACAATCAGTAAAGGTATTTAGACGCATCACTGTTTCAGCATCTCTCACCACAATCAGTGCAGGTAATTAGACAGTAGCCCCTTTGTTTCAGTATCTCTCACCGCAATCAGTACAGGTATTTAGACAGTAGCCCCTTTGTTTCAGTATCTCTCACCACAATCAATACAGGTATTTGGACAGTAGCCTCGTTGTTTCACTGTCTCTCATCACAATGAGTACAGGTATTTAGACAGTAGCCTCATTGTTTCACTGTCTCTCATCACAATGAGTACAGGTATTTAGACAGTAGCCTCATTGTTTCACTGTTTCTCATCACAATGAGTAGATGTATTAAATAGTAGCCTCACTGTTTCAGTATCTTTCACTACAATGAGTACATGTATTTCGACGGTAACCTCACTATTTCAGTACCTCTCGCCACAGAAAATACGTGTATTTAGATAGCAACCTAGTTGTCTGAGGTATAGATATCCAAGGTACCTCTATGCATGTGCTGATAACATCGATTTAAAACATTTCACGTATTGAAAAAGGTAGCAATTATATTTTAAGTCATTACGTAACGCTCTTTTTAACAAAGTCACACGCGCACACATACACACAAAAATAATGCATACATGTTACTTTCAGTCCACACTCAAATCACTTTGTGGGCAAATAATCACTAAAATGTTATTCTAATGAAAAGTTGTTTCATTAAGCATATCTCTTAAAGTCCTTTAGTTTTCTCTGGTCGCTGTTTCTCGCTGACCTTGTATTGTTTCATTTGGGCATCACTAGGGCAGAGATGGAGGTGCACGCTAACCAGATCTAAATGCTCTTGGTCAGTTTCGTATCGTCTGCTGTCTGAAAGCGACATCAATATTTCATTGGTACCGAGCTCCTCATGTTCTCAGACAAGAGTTGTTTTCTTTGGAAAGTGGAGAAGGACCGTGCCTGTATTACAATGGAAGGCGGCGTGCGTGGAGTGGTCTCCCTTGTTTGATAATCAATTTTTGTCAGCTTGTACTTCACCTGTGTACTGAAATTAGTGCACTGTTAGACGACAGTGAAATATAGTCCTGTTATTGACTTTAATCTTTGTTTACTAGCGTGTAAACCGGTCATTCGTTTTATTAGAGCTGTAATATTGTGTGTGTGTGTGTGTGTGTGTGTGTGTGTGTGTGTGTGTGTGTGTGTGTGTGTGTGTGTTATGTGCGCGAGTGTGTGAATGCATATCGGACCTAAACAGTTATTTGGTGTCGTGGCAAATAGCAAACCAAAGTTGCTGAAATATTGTCTTCTACGTTTGCATGTACCATGTGTGTGTGTGTGTGTGTGTGTGTGTGTGTGTGTGTGTGTGTGTGTGTGTGTGTGTGTGTGTGTGTGTGTATGTGTGTGCGTGCGTGTGTGGGGGTGTACGTGGTGGGGGTGTGCGCGCGTGTGTGTGTGCGTGTGTATGTGTGTGTGCGTGTGTGCGCGCTTGTATGTGTGTGCGTGCGTGCGTGTGTATGTGTGTGTGTGTGTGTGCTATTGTTCATGTGGACGAATTTCATGCGCATGTTCACGATTTGTGCGCGAGAAATGTGCAAGAATGTAATAATTTATACTGACAATGCGCCATTTCACTAGTTGGTGAAAGAGTAATTACACTTCAGGAGAAAACAATCTGGTTGGCATCTGCAATACAGTCAAAGTGAATGGTTGGACTTTTATGTCGGCATAAAAAATGTAGCACTCTAAACATTTGAAGAATTAATTGAAAAATAGCAGCTTCGCCTTCGTTTAACTGTGGATTTTTGTTTTATTTATATATATATGTTCGCAGATGTAGATCTTAGGTATTAAATGAAATGTAAGAGTAAAGACGATTTACCTTATCCATTTTGTTATTTAAGTTTCTTGAAACCTATTTTTTCTTTTATTTGCAGAAATATATTGTTTTCTTTTCTTTTCTTTTTTATAAAATATTTCATGATACAACTGGTTGGTTTGTTTATTTGTTCTTTCTGTTTGTAATAATTTTGTGATTTATTTATTGAAGTTTGAGCTTTTTATTTGTGTATGAGAGGGAACAAAGGGCTTCAATGTGTTGCGAGGATGGGCATTATGTACATTTCGTTTGTTCATTTTTTTTTTTTAACTTCTAATCATAATCTCTTGTCAAGTTATTTTCGTGGTACAGAACTTCTATCAGAGACTACAAACTGTTGGTCTGAATGACTTTATCTGGTAGAAGTATTGAATGATATTAGCTAATTAGAACCTAACTTGTGTTTTATGCCTTGTGATATCTTTATGTAAAATTCATGTATATAATTTTATTACATTTAATAAAATTTATTAATTTTCACTTTTCCACATTTGACTAATTAATTAAAAGGAAGTATGCAGGCTTAAGAGGGGGGGGGGAGGTTATAATTTATAAAGATTAAAGTCAGTCACGCATACTTTGGGAAAAGTCCTCTTAAGCTGGAATTGGAGAACGTGTGAGGGGCGAGAGTAAATTTCCACGAACCTAGCATTATTATTAATTGAGGAGGATATTTTGCTCTGGACGAGTAACACAGAGAGACAGAATAATTAGTGAAATATAGGTTTCTAGGGCTTAACTTAGTCTCTCCAACTGCAAAAGATGAAGACCCCATCGACAGGCGGATTAAATAGCTCAAAAAAGAAATAAGAACTATCGTTAATCCGCTAATGGTAAGAAAATTATTATCACACTATATTTTGCAGAGCACAAATGATTATCTCAGTTTGCTTTGGTTGTGCTATATGAATGTGAGTGTGCGCATGCGTATTTGTGTGCAATTTGCGTATCAGTGTGATAGATATATTGTTGCCTGATCAGTTCGCATAAGCATAACGGAAACTGTATTGATTGCATTAGCTTTTGGTGCGTTTGAGCGCGTGAGTGAGCAGGTCCACATTAAATGAATCGGTCACAGGGAAATAGTCGGGAGAGAAAGTCAGATGGACTGAGAGCTGATAGATAGCAAAGACTTTTAAATGGGAGAGACAGAAAGCGACGAATAGCATCAGCCTCCGCACTATCCAATTAAAAGCCTGGAATTAACATTTATCTTTGTCACAAAATCTAATCAGCTTACGCGCGAAGCTCATCACCGGCCTTCATCATGGCGTCCCCTACGACAGTCCTAGCCCCAGTTCGTGTCTTGTCCAAACGGGAAAGAGAGCTTCTGGTCAGTGTGGCCGGCGTTAAAGTCAGACGGCTGGCTGGAGACGAGAAGTGGTCAGCTTAATTTTGCCTGGAAATCCCAGACAATCGGCACGTTGTGTTAAGAAGCGCAGGCGTGTCCGCATCCCTTGATTTGTTTCTCCATCATCCATTAGCTGTAATTACCTCCCCTATAACACACGTTTCCTGACTTCTCTTAGCTCTTCAGTGACAGAGTAACTTTACATTGCGTTTGTATTCCTATGTATTCCTATCTATGTTTCTAAACAACAGGAATAGTTCGTTGCCCTGATAAAAATAGTACACGTCAAATTAAAAAGAAATATTCTGAATTTATTGGCGCTAATTCTCCACACAGCTTGCAGATATGGCCGCAATAACTCCGTTCTGCTTTTGTTTGACTGTAAATATATGCACTGGGGTAATAATATAACAAGTAGTAGAGAAAATACTGCGGTTGTGTAAAGTGGTGTGAGGAAAGTGTTGCACATTCATCTGCAAGTATACATGCGCTGACATTCTGTCGTTTGTCTGTCATCAATTGTCATCTGTTGTGGGTGGCATTGCGCGTACCTTTTGGACTTGGTCAGGTAAACCTCTGCGTGAAATGAAAGGCATTAACCTCCTGTGCATTAACCTGTTGTTGCTGTGAATGTATGTCCGTGTGTGTGAAAGTGTGTTAAGTGCGCTTTGCTCACTTAAACTGTGCACATACCTGCCAAATTGTCATGACACCACCCCATATGCAAACCACTCCTTAGACAAAATATATTACATGTAAATAAAGTGAAGCTCAGTATTCATGAGATAAGAAGGGGGTGAACACCTGATCACCAGCAGGCAAATTTGCGTCTTCACAGGCACCAAGCTCCTTGTATTGTTAGGTAGAGCTAAGTGTGGGTGGGGGTGGATTTAGAATCGCTACACATATGAAATAAGGGATGGTTCTGCCTTTATTTGTGCATAGTCTTAACACTGACTACACTAAATAATTCCACAAATAAAAATCTATCTGATAAACAGTTTTTTTTATACTATCTTATTCAGAAAAGATAATTTTATGGTGGTGTCGGTGTGTGTGTGTGTGTGTGTGTGTGTGTGTGTGTGTGTATGTGTTTTGGTGATGGTGGTGGTAGTGATGTGGTGGCGGGGTTACTGACAATATACTGTTGTCATTTCGGGGATGGGGACTTTGGTAATTGGAATTGTTAGCGGTAAATGTAAAAAAATTATTTGTTTTGTTTCCTTTAGTTTGTTCACGCTGGGGATAGTAGTGATGATATGCTACTGATAATGTGTTGTTTTTTTAAGGATAATGTAGAGGGAATGGGTATTTTTTTAGAGATAATGTAGAAAAAATGTTTGTTAGAGGAATAGAGAAAGAAAGGTCTGTTAGAGAAATGTAGAGAGGAAGGTGAAAGAAGGAGTATAGAGTGGTTTGTTACAGAGATTGTAGAGAGAATTGTTAGGGGACTGTTGAGAGAATGGTTTTTTAGGGGACTGTAGAGAGAATGGTTTTTAGGGGACTGTAGAGAGAATGGTTTGTTAGGTGACTGTTGAGAGAGTAGTTTATTAGATGAAAAATACAGCGAATGGTTTGTTAGGGGACTGTAGAGAGAATGGTTTGTTAGTGAGATTTGTAGAGAAATGGTTTATTAGAGAGAATGGAGAGAAAATGGTTTGTTATAGGACTGTAGAGGGAATGTACACAGAATGGTTTATTAGAGATAATGTAGAGAGAAGGGTTTGTTAGGGAAAGTAGAGAGAATGGTTTATTAGAGGGAATGTAGAGAGAATGGTTTGTTAGGGAAAAGTAGAGAGAATGATTTATTAGGGAGATTTGTAGAAAAATGGTTTATTAGAGGGAATGGAGAGAAAATGGAGAGAAAATGGTTTGTTATGGGACTGTAGAGAGATTGCTTTCGGTGACTGTGATGAGAAGAATGGATAACGCTAATGGCTTCGGTTGTTGGGGGCCGGTTGGAGGGGACTAAGATTTTGAAGATGTACAAGTGTTAGCGGTTTTATTGGTAGCAATGGCAGTGGACAAAATACTTTTCGTCATTCTTCGCTCTTCCTCTATTTCCTTAGAAAACAAACAATTAGACAAGTTAGAAAACACTGACAACCGCTTTTGGCGTAGACAAAAAGTAATACACAACACAGCAAAATGGGTACAGAACAATTCCTCAAAATTGACTGTGGCTTACTTTAGATTGAGAAAAAACTCAATGAAGTTTTGGAATTTAAGTCACATTTCGTCAGTGCGACATGTTCAGCCTTCCATTCGGCGTGACAAGCGAACACTTGACGTTTGGCAGCCGTTAATCTGTCATTGTACGAGATCGCTGTAAATCGGATTTGTCGTGACTGTGGCAGAAGAAATAAGCTGGCGCAGAAGACAGTTCTGTCGCGATTCTTTCCTTAGTTTACTTTCACCAACCCAACAAGTGCTTACTGTTTGGTTTGTTTTCTCGTGTCTATTTTTAGACGAGGGTGAATTTCTTCTACCACTGCCTTCTTCTAATTTTCGTGCTTAACAGCCCTCTGATTTTCATGGTAACCATGGTAACTGTAACTGACTGTTGCAGAATGCCATCATCTTTGGATGAGTTGATTTTGTCCAAAAGAACAGGTAGATCTTGATGATAAAAGTGATTTTTAATCCTTTCTTTTACTGTCCTTAGTGTGCGTCTTATTGTTTTCTTTTAATTTTTTTCTTTTTTCACCAAAGCATGTACCAGACTTCCAATCATATATATATGTATGTCCTAAAATTTTCTTTCTGTAGCAGATATTGTCAAATATATGTATATTCTTCGGGGTGGGGTGGTGGCTGATAGTAAATTGTTCTCTGCTTATAACGAGTAAAACAGATATGGGTCGGTAGCTTGATGAATCCATCATTTTTTTCTTCTCCTTTGAATCAAATGTTTGGGAAGATTAGTTAAGAGTACACTTGCATTGGTATGTTACATCACATATCTGGACGGTTCTCTGCATTCTTTCGCTGCATAGTCTGGGTACTGTGTTTTATGTTGTATTCCTCAAGACACGTGACACGTACTATATTACATACTCTGGTCTCGTCAATGTAAGTACATTTGACCTGTCTCAAGACACGTGACACGTACTATATTACATACTCTGGTCACGTCAACGTAAGTACATTTGACCTGTCTCAAGACACGTGACACGTACTATATTACATACTCTGGTCACGTCAACGTAAGTACATTTCACTTCTCTCAAGACGGCGGACAGGGGCGGGAACGTGAAAGTTACAGATTCACTTTTGCTTTCTAAATGTTTTCCTCCTACGTAGGGTGAACAAGCGACATTCTAGTTCTCGTTGCCCAACTCTTTCCTGGTCTCAGAGTTACAATAATGGCCATACACAGAGGTCTATAAATGCAAATGCAGATCAATCATTTTAAAGATAAATTGCGCTCGCATGACGTTCGACTGAAGCGAGTCGTGTTGTTTGCTTCAGGAAATGGGAGGCACGCTGAAGCAGTTGGAGTATAATTAATGAAAAGACTATTTGAATAATCATCGAGAAAGGTTATTTGCATAACTAATGAGAGAGGTTATTTGCGTACTTGTTAAGGAAAGGTTATTTGCGATAATTAATGAGAAAAATTGTGCAACAAGCACGCTTAGTGTGAACAGTTATTTGCGCATAATTAATGAGTAAGATTTTGTTAAGTTTGCAAATTTAATAAAGAAAGCTTTATGTGCAGTTAATGATAACGGTTGTACATGCAAAATAAATGACAAAAGTTGTATGAATTAGATCAGAGTCTATATGCATGAAGAGAAAGGCTATGCGCATAAAGAGAAAGGCTATACCATCAAGAAAAAGGTTATACCATTAAGAAAAAGGTTATACCATTAAGAAAAAGGTTATACCATCAAGAAAAAGGTTATACCATTAAGAAAAAGGTTATACCATTAAGAAAAAGGTTATACCATTAAGAAAAAGGTTATACCATTAAGAGAAAGACTGCATTTGCGACTCACCTTCCATGATCAAACGCAACTGAGAGAATTGCTTTACCTCATTCGCCGTGCTCTATATGAGAATTGCTTTACCTCATTCGTCGTGCTCTATATGAGAATTGCTTTACCTCATTCGTCGTGCTCTATATGAGAATTTTAGAACTACCATGTTTTCTTTTAGAACTACCAGATTTTCAGAACCACCTGATTTTCTTTTAGAAATATCAGATTTCGATCAGATCAGAATTCTTTTAGAACTACCAGATTTTCCTTTAGAACTATCAGATATTGATCAAAAAGCTCAGATTTCTTTTAGAATTACTAGGTTTTCCTTTAGAACAACCATATTTTCTTTAAGAACTACATGTTCTACATTTTCCTTTAGAACTACATGTACCAGATTTTCTTTTAGAACTTCCAGATTTTCCAGAACAACCATATTTTCGTTTAGGACCACCATGTTTTCTTTTAGAACTACCACATTTTCTTTTAGAACTACCACATTTTCCTTTAGAACTACATTGTTTTCCTTTAGAACTACCGTGTTTTCTTTTAGAACTACCGTGTTTTCCTTTAGAACTAACTACCCTGTTTTCCTTTAGAACTACCCTGTTTTCCTTTAGAACTACACTGTTTTCCTTTAGAACTACCATGTTTTTTTTTTAGAACTGCCATGTTTTCCTTTAGCTCTAGCTGATGATCTTTCCCTAGGTTAGTATCTCTCAACAGTCTTTGAAGGTCAGAGCATGATATGTGGCCAAAATTACGCTGACTGACAGCTGACCCAACGTTCTTTATCATCAGTTTTCTCACCCCGTTATCGTGCACAATATATGCGTCTGACCGTCTGACCAACTGATGATGACATTCGGCGCAGTATCACTTACAAACTCAACTCAATCTTTCGTAACAAATAATTATTGCAGACTGAATTCAGATTTCCATGAAAGCACTACAGTCCTTTTGTTACACGGACACACACACACACACATACACATAGTTATGTTATATATTGTTTCTGTTGTAGTATAGTCCCTAACGTCTATTTCCATATTGTTTAACCCCTACTGAACAGCTTCTACTGTTCTTGTGCACCCCCCACTTGTGCACCCCCTCTTGTGCACCCCCTCTTGATTCTACAGCCCACGACATATTAGATTCCCCCTCTTTCATCAAGAATTCCGTTTTTCTCTGAAACCTTCCAGTCCTACGCGCGCGCGCGCACACACACACACACACACACACACACACACACACACACACACATACACACACACACACACACACACACACACACACACACACACACACACACACACACACACACACACACATATATATATATATTACACAACTATTCAGTCACTCCCGTCTCTTTCTCTGTTTGACAATGTTACGTGTTACAATGTTTGACAATGTTCTAAAACATTCTAAAATTATACACAACTTGTGAGAACATTTCAAAACTCGGTAGAATATCCAAGAATGGGGTAGACCGGTAGAGGGAGTCAAATGTTCAGGACAAGAGTAGATATGCCATAATAATCTTCAGAGTTCCATGAAGTTTTATCGGAATGCAAAAAAATTCCCCAGATCTCCAAGATAATCTGGAAGACTTTTGTGTCGACCCACATTTTGGAGATTATTAAAACTCTAGAGTTGGCTATTTTGTATATTTTTTTTTGGGGGGGGGGGGAGTGTTCCTGTAGAAGAGACATTCCATTTTTTTTTTTAATATCTGCTGAATGATTGCCCCATAAAACATATTCAGTAAAGAAAACATCTTAAGGTGAACATGAAGACGAAAGTGAGACCTACAACTTAAATGCGTTTATTTCGGTTCTTGCCGATAGCCGCTATTGGCCGCAAATGGCGATTACTGTTGGACGATCTCATTATTCGTGACGCGGCAGTATGCTCTCTTTCTGGCTCCTAATTTTCAAGAGTAATAAAAATTATCTCCATTTATTTCCTCCCTTGATTTCACTCGAAGGCGATATTTTTATCTTGGCTTTGTAATCTCTCTACCTGTCTGTTTCTCTTGAATCACGGGAGTGCGTCGTACTTTCCTCAAAGACGTTACACCAGGAGCAGAACCATTTTAAGCTTTATCAAGTACGCCACCCAAGGAGGGGTTTTGTTTTATGTGTGTTGTGACAGGGGAAAGGAAAAGTTCAAAAACTGTGGCTTACAATTAGTTTTTATGAGTTTTCTTTTGCTTTGTTGTGTGAACCATCAAGTCAGCAAAATTTTTTTTGTTTTGTGCTGACAATTAATGCAGTAATATTTTCGTATACTATAATATTTCACAATTTCGTTTTATAGTATGAATTATACTGTAATAATTCACATTTTCCTTTTAAAATGAGAGTTGCACTATAATATTTTTAATTTGACCACCACTATGACAACCAACCAGAAATAAAATATAAAGTTTATGGCAAAAGCGTTCCATCTGTATGATTTTACTGTTACAAGGGTTGTGTTTTTTAAATTCAGGTCCTTATAATAATTCGTAATATTTTCTGTTTAATTATATTCCCCAATACAAACAAAGGAACAAATAAAAACGTTATGCTTTATGGATAGACCTTTCGGTGACTATTAGTGTGGCCTACATACTGTAAAACAAAATGTTGTTCTGGAACAATGCATGCGACTCTATCAAGTGAAGGACTTGGCGAATATTGGATGTAAGCCAAGACCGGAATTTCAGTGTCTTAGTATATTTCACTAGGGATCGTTCGCGTCAGATTTAATTTGCTGCTCTCTCGGTTTGTACAACCGCGTCGATTAGATTATTCTGAAGTGGCTGACCCTATGACTGACTGGAGAAGGAGGGCGAGCAGTAGAGGTATATTTGTGGGCTCAGTACACTAGACATGGAGTAGCTAGGTGCAGTAGATATGCTGCGGGCTACGTTCAGTAGACATGTTGGATATTCGTAACAAACATTCTGCGGACTCTGTGTAATAGACATTTTGTTGGATCAGTGTAATAGATATCATTATGGGCTATGTGTAATAGGCACACTGTAGATTGTGGAGTAGACATACTATGGGTCTGTGTAATAGACATGTTATGGGATCAGAGTAAAAGACATGCTATGGCTGTGTAATAGACATGTTGCGGGATCAGTGTAATAGACATACTATGGGTCAGTGTAATAGACATACTATGGGTCAGTGTAATACACTGATGGCTCTGCGTAAACAGAAATACTGTCGAGTATGAGTAACAGACATACTGTTGGCTATGTGTAAAAGATTTACTGTTGGCTATGTGTAAAAGACATATTGTGGGTTCTGTGTAAGAGACATACTGTGGTCTCTGTGTAACAGACATACTGTGGGTTTTGTGTAACAGACATTCTGTGGGCCATATGTAACAGATAATCTGTGGGGTAGTAGATGTATTGATTGCTTTTTGTAATAGTTATACTGAGCGTAATACTTAACAGACATACTGTGGATTATTTGTAACAAAAATAGTGAGGGTCGTATTTCACAGGCATACTATGGTCTTAGTGTAAAAGCAACGGATATATATAACACACATGCTCTGGGCTATGTACAATATAGATCTGGGATATATACAGTAAAAATACTCAGCAGTCGGTGTTTGACAAATTTTGTAAGATATAGCAGTTTAAAATAATCTTCTGAAATGGATTCCTTAGAAATGCTGTAGAAAGGGGCAGTAAACATACTTTGAAATGGATTCTTCAGAAATGCTGTAGAAAGAGGCAGTAACATACTTTGAAATGGATTCTTCAGAAATGCTGTAGAAAGGGGCAGTAAACATATACTGGAATGAATTCTTAGAAATGTAGAACGAGGCAGAAAAATAGACTGGCATTGATCATTCATTAATGTTATAGAATAATAATGGCAGTAAAAATACCTGACATTGATCATTCATTAATGTTATAGAATAATAATGGCAGTAAAAATAGACTGGCATTGATCATTCATTAATGTTATAGAATAATAATGGCAGTAAAAATACCTGACATTGGTTCTTTATAAATGCTGTAGTTTATGGCAGTAAAAGTACACAGGAGTCAGTGATTTATAAAGTTTGTGGGGCATAACAATAGAATTATTTTAGAATGAATGGTTTATAAAGTTGTGGGCATAACAATAGAATTATTTTACAATGATGGTTTATAAAGTTATGAAATATGGCAGTAGAATTACTATAGAATAAATGCAGTAGAAATTCAATGGAATATTAGCTATATAGCAGAAACACTATGGAATGCAATAGAAATACTTGGATTGTGTACAACATTTATAGCATATATGTAGTAAAAGTACGCTGACAAATGTTATCTTCTATGGCAGAATATAATATGAAATGAATGTAATAGAAATACTGTGTGTTGTCTAAATAAAAATACTGTGTGTTGTCTACATAGAAATACTGCGTGTTGTCTACATAGAAATACTGTGTGTTGTCTACATAGAAATACTGTGTGTTGTCTAAATAGAAATACTGTGTGTTGTCTACATAGAAATACTGTGTGTTGTCTAAATAAAAATACTGTGTGTTGTCTACACAGAAATACTATGTGTTGTCTACATAGAAATACTATGTGTTGTCTACATAGAAATTCTATGGAGCATATAGGTGTGCAGTAGAAGCGCATCTACTTTAGACTGGGGGAGGGGGGGTCAGGAGACATAGACCTACTGCAGAATGGTGCTACAGAAATGCAACTATGGAATGTATACAGCAAATATGTGGACTCCGGCCCTACGCACACTGTGATGATAGATTCATGGATTGTGGACTGTGGTATGAGACTGAAAATGTTTCGTAGGTATGATGTGAAGAGTGTGTGATATTATCTTTTTTATTACGTCATATTTTATTTCCAACCACTAACACTCAGGCTTGGTGGTGGTTCTAAAATTATTCCCAATATTATATTCGTATATGATGATATTCGTGTTGAACTATCAATATTATATCGTTTATGATACTGTCTTTCGACGTTTATTCTACTTCTGCAATATATAGCATACGTCACTATGTGATGTCACCTAGTGTCAATTTTGTTTCAGTTACTGAATGCACTCTGCAGATAGCTCTTCAGCGACTTTCAAGGGTCTGAATCTTGTTACAGTGATCTTGGTATAGGGTGACTGGTGACTGACAGTCTTGATAAAACCATGTTCTTATTTTGCTGTATCATTTTCTTTTTAGGTTTTCCTTTTATCTTTCATTGTATTTGCCACTAGTGCTAATCGAGAGACTTGTGAAAAATAGTGATGTGTATCCATACCGAGATAACATTTCAGAGTGCGATAATGACTGGTATGTGTGCATTCCGAGTTAACATTTCAGAGTGTGATAAAGAGTGGCGTATATACATTCCGAGATAATATTTCAGAGTGTGATAAAGAGTGACGTATACACATACCGAGATAACATTTCGGAGTGTATACATTCCGAGATAATATCTCAAAGTGTGAAAATACTTGAGTAAAATTACGTGATAACTCTCTTGAGGATGCCGTTGTGTGTCAAGGCGGATTAATTGCTAGGTCTATCAAAATCCAGGCATGCATAAAAGCCTCTTGCATACACAGGATTGCAAAATGCGGATTATCCTCTCAGTATAGTACATTCTGTTTGAGAACATGGAAAAGAGATATGACGTATAGTCGTATACTATCACAGTTTGGTCTATAGAGGACATAAAACAGACACTTGACTCTATCAATGTAGTACGGTCAGGAGAGAACATACAAAACAGATATGACGATATCATCCCACTGTAGTCAGTGTGGTGTGATTTATATAGGCATAAAATAGGACTGTATTGGTGTGCTATGGTCTACAAATCATTTCTACATAGTATGAACTTATGACTGAGAATGCAGTATCATGATGGTTTATAGGTGACGAAGAAAATATATGAGTGCGGGTAAGGTCTGTTGATGACAGAAAAATAAATATAAATATATGGTCCTTAGCTGACATATAAAATAAAATATGTATGGTCACTTAGCAAGTAAAAGGATCTCTGTGAGGATTGTTTTACTACCAGCTAGCTCGAACCATCTCGTAGAAAGATAACCAGGTGTCAGTCCGTGATAACGAATGTCGTACACTAAACTCTATTCAAAATGTGTTCACTGCAAAGCCTATCAGCTGCTTTATTGCTTTTACATCAGCCAATATTGTTAGTATATTTGAAGTTCGATGGAGAGGGAGCAAGGGAAGGGAAACAACTCATTCTAAATCTCACTGCCATAAACACTACGTTGGCTTGCTTTTTTCCCTTAAATATCTATATGAGTAAGAAGTTTTGATTACGTGACGACTAATTACACTGATGTCTCGTGGCTAAAGGGAATTAACCGAGTTTGAAAACATTTTCGATTTGTTCATTTCTGCAACCGTACTGTGCTGTGCCGAAATAATCACGTGACCAACACTTGTATTGATAGTTTCTTCTAGCTCGATGTCAAGATTCGTTCTGGAGAGCGTAACTGCGTGTAGACAAGTGGGCTTTCAGGAGGCCCAAAGTCGCGGGGGAGGGGGGGGAAGGGAGTGTGGAAAAGAAAGTTTGCCCAGATGTGAAAGTACATGTACACAAATGCAGCTCTGCCGACAGCTTCCGTATTTTCAGCCAAATTAACTCACCTTTCAATTTGTTTAACGAACGAAAGATGATAACAGTAAAAATGGCAAAATGATGTCTTCTGTGTGCTCAGTGTTCCTGTTTTCCGTTTATCTTTACAGTCAGAAATGTACACTTTGTTTTATCAAAAGTAAGCAGGGTTTTTTTGTTTTGTTGAAAGTGTTAACTAACGTATCTACACATCTGGGGGATGTTGTCTCTCAGGAAGTCTACTGTAAAGGTGCAGAGTCCATTGCTTGACTAAATGTGACTGGCGCAGTTTTCATTAGTATGTCAATGAGGAAGACAGGCTGAAAAGGAAGCAGCGACCGTGGCTGCCCTAGCCAGTAGATTTCTTTATCGACCTGGCATATCCCCGAGGAGACTTGCCAGTCTTTCCAGACCCCGGCCCACCGAGACTCGAGCCGTTGACTATATCTCATGTCCAATCCTGGCGACGATCTTTCTTTCTGCCTTTAGAAACTTCCATGATGTATGAAGTCACTTCCGGTTGCCACCGCTAATCGAAGAAATCATTTCACGAGTGAGCTCCCCTTGCCAGACCGGCAACGGCCTCGAATAGAGTCCGGAGAGTAGACTCGCTGTACAAAATCGAAATAGACTAGGAGGAAACTATTGCAAATAAAGTGTACGCGTGTTTGTGTCGTATTGTTGTCGTCGTTATAAAATACTCCAGCATTTCCTTGTTGTGCACCACAGCATGCGCGCGGCCGAGTTCAAAACGACATCGGAGCTCTCAGTCTCGCTGAGGTGATATGAACGTATTAGGATCGACTGACAAAGCGTGGAGCCATAGATACCAGTTGATGGCGTCTGCGTCTGCGTGTCAAATGCGTGCGCGCGTGCGTGCGCCTGGCCGTGCAACAGACACCTGGAGCTTGGTCGCAGCCGTGGGACCGTTAGTTTCCTGATCAAACTTTGTACAAGAACACATCAATGTCAAATACTGGGAACGTTGTTGTGCTGGGCTCCCTCGCTGTTTCTTCCGTTGAGCGCTTTCGTTCGAAAACAGTCACCCACACTTCCCCCCGGTAGCTGTCTTTCGCCGATGGCTGCTCTGAGACTTCAAGAAGGTAAGAGGCGCCCTACCACCACTACCACCAAGCACACACAGTTGCAAGTAAATTAGATGTGTGATACTGTCGGGAATTCTGATTTCGATATTTTAGATACGCAGTATTTTCAGTTGTAAGCTCGATAACAGTTAACACTGCAGTTTCGTCACTCACTGCTATGCATGCACTTAGCCGAATCCAGATTCCTTTACGCGGCATTAACATTATGTGCCCTCAATAACAGAGCCGGCTATGTGACGCGATCAGTATTGATTTTGCGCCATACATTTTCAGTTCTAGATTTAAATCAAGCTGAACATTTAGTGCAGTTTGCCTTTGTGACTCTGTTGATCTTTTAATGTGCTTTGCTGTCGCGTTTTCTCTGTCTTCATCTGTCCGTCCGTCCCTCTTTCTGTCCTGTCATTTGTCTAACTATGTATCTGTGTATTTAGTTATCTGAGTGGCTATCTACTATTTATCTGTCAACTTTGTCTATCTGTATATTTACAGTATGAATATTTACTCATGAGTATTTACTCATGCATCCCTGTATAGCTATCTGCCTCTTTATTTTCCATCAATCTACCCGTCCGTCTCTACGCCTGTTTGTCTATGTATTTCTGTCTGATTGCATACACACACACACACACACACACACTGTATATATTTTGAACTTGTTTGTGTGTCTGTCTGCCCATCTTTCAGTGTCTATCACTTAATCTGCCTATCTCTCAAACCATTACCTGGTTTTAACTGCGAGCTGATTCTTCATTCATTGATTCCACGTTACCTGATGATGTCAGTTACTACCCGGTAAAAGTGAACGGGTGGGATGGCGTTCTTGCGCCTGTGTGTTGTGTTGACAGAGCACACGCGTAAACTAAAGCAAACAAGTAGGCGTGAGGCGTGAACAGAGAAACAGTAAGCAAAGGATAAAGTAAAATGACTTCTTAGTTACACATCGCAGGCAAGTACTCTTCGCCAGTAAGCATGTAATTGCCGTCTTGAAGATGAAGAAAGGAAGACATAACGTACGTGTGTGTGTGTGGAGAGAGAGAGAGAGAGAGAGAGAGAGAGAGAGAGAGAGAGAGAGTTCCGCCGCAGTTGAATGACCGCTAATTTCAGAGGTCTAGCAGAAAAGCAGTCAAACGTGTTTAGTAAAAGAGATTGGCCGGGGGTGGGTGGGCGGAGCTGGAGAATGAAAAACGTAGGGGGGGGAGGGGAATGAAAACGAAAGAGAAAACGGTAATCGTTGGAAGTCCAAGTGGGCGGGGTATTAAAGGTGCTCTTCGTTCCACTGTAAAAACAATTTTGGAAAACCATTTGCTGGATTTCCCAAGGTTGGTTATGCTTTCCTGACCCTTATTTGTTTCACTCCCATATCATACTTTGATTACATTTTTTTTAAAGAAGACGCAAAGACATTTATAAGCACTATATCAAAGGCACACACGTCTAAACCTAAAGACATTAAAAGTATAAAAAAAAGAAAAAAAAAAGCATGTTAAAGATATGCACAGAGACTAAGAGTTCATCAGAGGTTTACATACACAAAAAATAAAAAATAAAAAAAACAGAGCACATTTCAGAAGTGCACAGAAAATAAAAATAAAAACATTAAATGTATACAACAAAAAATAAGAGCATATCAAATTAACACAGAAAATAAGAGCATATCAAATTAACACAGAAAATAAGAGCACATTAAATTAACAGAAAATAAGAACATGTTAAATTAACACAGAAAATAAGAGCACCTTAAATTAACACAGAAAATAAGAACACGTTAAATTAACACAGAAAATAAGAGTGCATTAAATTAACACAGAAAATATGAACACATTAAATTAACACAGAAAATAAGAGTACATTAAATTAACACTGAAAATTGGAACACATTAAAGGTATACAGAGTGTGATATAACACCACCCTAGTTAATGGTAATGAATATTATTATCAATCATCATCCATGACTAATAACAAGTGATGATAATCTTAATTTATGCTATTAATAATTCTTCAGAAAACACTTCTTGTCCCTCTCACTTGGTGGATATGGGGGCGCTGTAAACGTTTTCTCTCTTCCACAACATTAAAGACAAACATTCACTGTCACAATATTTCCAATGGTGGAAATTTTTTTTTACCAAAGGAGAGGATAAATCCATCTTTAATCTTATATTTAGAGATCCCCAATCCACCCACTATCTCTACAACATATAGTTATCAAAGAAACATTTGGTTGGTTGAGGAGTAAGGTTGCATTACTTCAAACGCTGGAATAACTTCCATAACACTTGAATGTATTCTTCCAGGATTTTTTAAGCAGCCAATATGTCATATATGAAATTATAGACAGATTCCTATCTTATGCTTTCAAAGAGCCATCTCATCATCTTTGTGAAAACAGCTGGCACTGTGAGGATACCAAATGGTATCACCTGCCATTGATCTTGCCCATCCGGTAAACTGAATGCTAATTTCAGCCATTCTGCCTCACAGACTGGAATTTGCCAAAAACCTTTAGTCAAATCTAATTTAGAAAAGTATTTTGATCCACTGAGCCAAGCAAAAAGGTGCTCTAGTTCAGGAATTGGTTCAGCTGGAAAAAATGATTAACTTGTTCAGTTAAAATTGGTGTGTGCCATCCTTCTTTTTAACTAGGACTATAAGAGAGCTTTCTCAATCATAACTAAAGCTAACATAGAGTCAATTTCCTGTTTTACAACATCCTATTTAGCATAAGGTAAAGCATTTGGTTTCATGTGGATCAGATTACGATCCCATAGTATGACCATAAATTCAAACAGACTTTTTTTTCCAGGTTTATTTTATCAATGCTCCATAACTGCTGAGCATCAGAGTCTGAGATTTCCAGATTTAAAATGTCATCACTAACAGTTTCAACATCAATTATTAACCTGGGTGTTGTATGGATTCAGCATCGGGTAGAGAGGTAGCATTGTCCTCTATTACAATAGTAGTGACCATATTATCCAGGCATTCTTTATATGCTTTCATCAAATTAGCATTAAACATTTTCTCTTTAGATCTGACCTGAATTCTGAAATTGCACCCACTCAATTTTTTGACAACTTCATAAGGTCCTTGCCATGATACATCCAGTATGTTTTGGTGAAGAGGTAACAACAACCTTAACTGTAATCTGACTTCAGTGTTACACACTTTTGTTTTACATTTGTACAGACATGCTTCTCTAACCTTACTTTTATGTACTTACTCAGCCATTATCTGACATGAAGCATCATACAGTTCACAAGGGTCTGGTCACGTGCTGATATGTGCTTTTTACAGACTCCACTAGCCCGTTCTCTGTCCAATATTCTCGTAATATAGAAATGGGTCCCTTAACAGTCCTACCATATAAGAGTTCAAAGGGCAAAACATTAGTCAAATCTTGTGGTACTTTGTGCAATGCAAACAAAAATGCAGGAAAATGCATGTCTCAGTCATGTGGTCTTTCCATGAAGTTTTCACAAGGACTTGGTAAGAATAGTGTTCAGGTCTTTCCATGAAGTTTTCACAAGGACTTGGTAAGAATAGTGTTCAGGTCTTTTCATGGACCTTACCAAGTCCTTGCGAAAACTTCATGGAAAGAATAGTGTTCAGGTTTTTGATTAAACTATTAAACATAGGATGGTAAGGAATAGTTCTTAACTGTTTTACTCTCAGTAGTTGATTAATCTCTTTCATTAACTCACTCATGAATTGATCCCCCTATCAGACAAGATTTCTTCCAGAAATCCTACACATGAGAAAATGGTGAACAGCACATTTGCTACCAACACAGTACTAATAGAACTAAGAGCAACTGCCTCAGGGTATTGAGTAGCATAATCAATTATGGTGTGAATCCATCTATGGCCTTGACCCAAAGATGGTATAAATTCTCCAGTGAGATCAATGGTTACATGCCTAAAAAGCATATCATTTGTTGGGGTTTCACCTAGTGGAACTGGGCATTCCATCTTTCTATTCACTTGCCGACAGATATCATATAACTGACAGTACCAATAGATGTCCTCCATCATACACAGCCAATAAAACAGCCTCCAACTGTGCTAAAGTTTTGCATGATCTACTTTAACTTAATAGCTTGGAGGTACCACCAACTGAGTGTTATCAGTCCCTTCCTGTTTATGATTCAAGAGAACATCCTTCCAGTGAAACTCAATAGCTTTGCAAGAAGATTTAGACATGTATTCCACAGGGAATCCAAAGAAATAAGGATGATCCTGAGAGCTGAGTCTGCTCTCGACATTTCGCTAGAGAATCATCTGTCAATTTGTGTTTCGCTGAGCAGGGCCTTTTCCCCTTCAGATTCAGCCACAGCCACAGTCTGACAGTAAGGAACAAATATATGCCCTGCCATGAGTGAGTCCAGTGTGACTTCCTGGTGACACACCCCACCAATATCAGTTTCAGCCAAAGTCGTCAGTGCATTACCTTCACACTTGCCTCTGATTATTCCTGGTTCACCTTGCATGCCTTCACACATTCCTTACCTTCAGCTTCCTATGCTGCAGCTTGCCTGCATGTGAGTATGCGAACCTTGTGTCCTCACTTTTGAGAACATATTTACATCCCAACATAGCACTCTCAAAGCAATTTACTAGACATACAGTCTGAATGCATCCACATGCATACTTACCATCTTTGTCTACCATCACATTGGGTACTTTATCCTTTACACCAGTGGCTAGAGTAATTGTTTGAAACTCTCCAGTGTAGTCGCTTTCCTTCACTAGGTTAGGGTGTAGTACTAACCCTACTCCACAACCAGTATCACAAAGGACTGGAACACAATGTCCATTTACGTATGCATTAAAACAAGGTGTTCCATTTGTTTCTATGATATTTATGTTATCTGGGCAATAACATTTAATATGGCCTGAATTTCCACAGCTAAAGCACACTACTGGTTTGTTCTTAACACTTTACTGTTGTGGTGAGGTGTGAGTACTCTATCTTTTGTCTTTTTAAATGGAGGTGATAAAGTGAGTCCCATACCTGGTTTGTGGTTATATAATTCTTTTGTTTATGTCACTTGTTCATTAACATTTTGGTGAGGTTCATTGTTATACCTAGCTCTCAGATCAGCACGTCTTCATATATTTCCTTGTACCTTTTAGTTGCTTTTAACTAATCTATCAAACTCTTTGGTCCTTTGTCCTTAACTGAAAGTTAGCTGAAAGTCGCGGGGGGGGGGGGGGGATATGATGACTGTAACTTGTCAATCACAAAGTGATCCCTAATGCCTTTCCCATTGTTAATCTTTGCTTTGTGCAGTTCTAACCATCTGGTCAAGATGTGCTATAGCTTACTAGCTACCTGTAAAAATGTATCAGTCTGCTCTCTCTTAAACTGTCTGTATGTCTACCTCGTCACTCTAGACAGTCTAGAGTATACTAACAGTCACAAGTTTATTGTCCACCACAGAATTGTCAGTTTCGCATGTCCTCTAGCACACTGTAGAGTATATGTCAGCTGCTGTTCTCTCGCGACTAATCTGGGCGCTCCACCACCATAGTAGTTCCCTCCAGCAGAACAACAATGTAGCGATTTCCAGGAACTTCCTTATACCAGAAATTCTACAATGTAGTCAAGCATTCATTACCATCATACAATTAACAGAGTACATTGTATCCTTACACTTACACTCTGGGGTAGAGACTTCTCAATCTACCATAACTCAGTAAAGTGGGAAATTCTAGAAATTCCAGAGATTCTAGAAAAGGAAAGGCTGTTCTTCCCTGTAAAATATAATTAGGGAGCAAATGCTAAGTTTTCTAGTGTATTCGTCCCTAAGTCCATTCTTTCTTACATTCAAGTCTCAACTTACAGTTTCCTGCAACAGTATTTATTAGCCTGATATATGCATGCAGCATAATAAATACAACATAACAATTCTATGAACGGGTTCACTAGAAACAATGTCAAGTGTTTAGCATACTACTTACATGCATCATAGTTCACAATTTGTAGAAATAATAGTCTACTCACATAATGCATCTCTACGCAAAACGGAAGTATAACAAATCAATAGTAAAATGCCCGAAATGTTTCTAAGTCCATTCTCTCTCAATCAGTCAGTTAACTCACCATTAAGCTAACAGCCGCCTTTCATGACCGGAATTCTTCAACTCCAAATTCAAAGTTATTAGAAAATAAATTCTTTTGAACAGGTAAACCTGATCTCAGACCATTGGCTGGTCTCAATCTTGTAAATCTTAACCATTGGGTAATAAACACTACTCATCCACCTAAAACCAGTTTAGATTACATCAGCAAGCTCTAGCACATTCTTTACCTGAATTATTTACTCTAAAAATATCATAAGCAGTGGCCAAGGTCGGGTCACGTTTACATTGGCAACAAAGATATCATTATTAAGTATAGAAATAGGCAAATTTTCTCCGCCACACAGTAAGAGCTCATTAAAGGTATACATAAAATAAGAGACGTTAAAGCCAAAAGGACACCAAGAATTAAAAATTAAATGCCTTTGACAAACATGACAGTATAAAGAACAAGAGAACTAGCCATGCCTGCGTGTATTGCGTGGGCTAAAGGTATACACATTCAGGTCCTCTATGCATTATTTTAACTGTTGGCTGAAAATTAAATCGATTCTCTCTTTTTAAATTAAATTACTATAACATGACTGAAAAAAATATTTCTTGAACAAACGAATAAACAAAGATGTACATTATTTATGTGAAATAATTTCTTTGACTGCACCCGTGACGTCACTTTTAGCTGAGTGGTGCATATTTTAATTGTTGGTGTAAATAGTGCAAAGCGATTTGAGCTCTTGTATAAAATAAGTACCCTTAAAATTCACTGATATTAATATTTAAAGTCTAACTCTTATGTCACCATCAGCGAACATTTCAAAGTCAGTGTTACACTGACAAGCAATGAAAGGGTAGACTTTTCAAATTTATAATTGACTAAATGCAAAATTCCTCACTAGTCTGGCAGTCTCCACGAGCCAAGTTTCCTCGGGATCAACCAAACTCCGCTCTCGGTCCACCGAGATTTGAGGAGTGATCAATGGCTAGCCGAGTCCAATGCGACGAGTCCGGCCTATGACGCTGTGAGGCAGCATTACTAGGCCGGATATTTGATGTCGATATGTTCACTAACGTTGCCTCTTGTTCTCACTCTCTCTGCTCACCGCAAGAAAATGTGCATATTCCTAATACTCAACGTATACTGTGTGTCGGACAGTGTGCTATGACTTCTCCGAGCCTTTATGCACGCAATTGTGTGTGTGCGTGCGTGTACGCATTTGCTCTATTAGCTATCCTTTATGAGTCATCCTTGTACAATTATGAGTTACACCAAACTGTCTGGTAATCTAGGAATTTTATCAAGCTTCTGGGTTAAAGTTGCAGGCCGTGGCTAGTGAATAACAAGCCTGTTATTCTTGGTATTGGCTTTCTGCTAGCGCTTTTATCGCACTGCCCATCTTCTTGTTCCAAGTGCCTGTGCGTGGGTGTTAGCTTGTATGCTTATTGTATAAATGTATGTGTGACAGGAAATGAGAGGTTTCTTATTAGAGAATAATCCGTGTATTGGTAGGAATAATATAGACCTATAAAAAACGTATTAATCCGAGTATGCATACGTGTAAGGGAGATAATAAAAAAGGAAAGGGTATCTAATAGTATGCAATGGTTTCGTGTGCATGTGCTTTGGAAAAGGAAATAAGAAATATATTTGTTATACTGTTTTAGTGTATGTGTATGTATGTGTGTATGCGCGTGTGTGTGTGTGTATGTGTAAACGTGCGTGTGTGTGTGTGTGTGTGTGTGTGTGTGTGTGTGTGTGTGTGTGTGTGTGTGTGTGTGTGTGTGAGTGTGTAAGCGTGCGTGTGTGTTTGAGAAGAAAAGGATAAAAGAGCACGTGATTGTGTGTCTGTTACAGAAAGAGTATCAACTGGTGCTCGTGAATGTACGCAGGAAAAAAATTTAAATATTCATGAGCGTGGGAGAGAGACAGAGTGAAGAAGGAAGGGTGTATAGACAAAGTGGAAAGAAAGTGTGACGTTTTGCTTGGAGATGGGCATGATGTTAATTCTCCACCACCCCCGGGCCACCAGTAATCTTAGGCTAATCCCCAAAATAAAACACCTTCTGACTGGCCACACGTGTTAGAAAGATGGAAGATAGTTAATGTAGAATAAAAGAGAGAGCGTTCTAAAAGATAGGAGCCCCCTGATACATACAGCCTAGATAGTAAGTAAATACAGGTGACAGACTACAACATATAACATGTAAGGGTCACGCTAACACGAGTGGTCTAAGTATTAACAATAAAATCAAGTTATAACACGGTTTTCTATTACATCTTTTTCACATCTATTATCTATCAACCGTTTCGATGTTTGTCTGCCCTCTACATATCTTTATAAGTGGTTTCATATTTTAAAGATTTCCTTTGACACTCATGTAAAACATTATGCGATTGGTTATTTTACCAGCAAATTCTGTGCTATCGCCAGACTGGCTAAAACTGGTCGTCAAACATGCTAAAACTGGTCGTCAGAATGTTAAAACCGATCGCCATCTTAAAACTATTTGATTTCCAGATTTGTTAAAACTGTATGATTGTCAGACTTACTAAAGCTCTAAGATTCTCAGATTCTTATATTAAGACCGTTCAATTGCCAGACTTATTGAAATTATCAGAGTTACATTTTAAGACTGTACAATTGCTAGACAAGTTAAGACTGTGTAATTCCCAGACTTTTATATTAAGATTTTTTAAAAAAATTCCGGACTTTTATATTCAAACTGTATGATTTTCACACTTATTTTCAGATTGTATGATTCCCAGATTCTTATTTTCAGGCTTGTGATTCCAAGACTCATGTTAAGACTTTTCCATTGCCAGATTTATTGATACTATACTACTACCATACTTATTGAGGTTGCACTATTGCCAGACTTATTGAGGTTGTACTATTGCCAGACTTATTGAGGTTGTACTATTGCCAGACTTATTGAGTTTGTGCTATTGCCAGACTTACTAAGTTTGTGCTATTGCCAGACTTATTGAGTTTGTACTATTGCCAGACTCTAAGTTGATACTGAACGTATTTCCAGACTTACACAAGGGCAGTAATCCAGCATAACATTGATGACTCTCTATAAATATAAAATCATTGACTGTTATGTTCAATATCCATTAAAAAAAAAATAAGTACTTTTAAATCAATACCCCATAAGTACGTTCACTTTCTCTTTCATTTTATAATATAACAACCATTGTAAAATCGATGCTTATTAAGTACTGTCATTTCATTAATAATGTATTGTAAAGACTCTTTGTGCGGTGCAAAAAAAAAAAAAAAAAAAAAGATGATCGAGGGTGGACGCTTTCCGTTAACTGGACGAGTTTGTATCAGTCCTGCTAAGTTTATTGCGAACCCTGGTGTGACATGACAACGATGTGAGAGATTTGCTGAAGAAAGCGGAGACCTATAATTTTGCGTTTAATGGTGGAGAAGCGCGAAAGCTGAGGACGCCGATATTTTCCCACCGTCCTTATCAATCACGTGATCAGCCTCTTCCGGCATGACTTGTGACGAGGAATGTGTGTGTGAATGTACTGCGTATTTTACGTCCAACGACTCTAGTCATGGTAAAACAGTCCAGACGTAACTGTAATACTGGCATAATAAACTGTTCTCATTTCTATAAATACAATTCAGACGTAACTGTAATACTGATTATATAAACTGTTCTCATTTCTATAAATACAATTTAGACGTAACTGTAATACTGACTATATAAACTGTTCTCATTTCTATAAATACAATTTAGAAATACTGTAATACTGACTATATAAACTGTTCTCATTTCTATAAATACAATTCAGACGTAACTGTAATACTGACTATATGAACTGTTCTCATTTCTATAAATACATTTCAGACGTAACTGTAATACTGACTATATAAAGTGTTCTCATTTCTATAAATACAATTCAGACGTAACTGTAATACTGACTATATGAACTGTTCTCATTTCTATAAATACATTTCAGACGTAACTGTAATATTGACTATATAAAGTGTTCTCATTTCTATAAATGAGAGAAGCACTATAACATAATATTGAGTAATGCTTGTATAGTGACTCCATAAACTTCAAAGAATTTGAAAATCGAAGCATTTACAATGAACCTGAAAAAAAAAAATAATTATAAATAACATTGACAAGCACTTTGGTGGTGATATTTTTTTTTTATAAAGATGGTAAGTGTTAACGGTTTTTTTTTTAAATAATAAGTTGAAATCATTTGAGAAGCATGAAAGAAGACAATAATTGTTATAAAAGACTAATTTATACGATGAATATATACATTATTAGTTCCGTGTATTTGTGTGTGTGTGTGTGTGTGTGTGTGTGTGTGTGTGTGTGTGTGTGTGTGTGTGTCTGTTAAAATCCTTGATATCATATACAATGATAAGAGAAAAATAATTCATGTTATTAACAAACAAACAAATTTGCAAGTTATTCATGTATGATATTTACACTCAACAACATCATGCAAATAGATAAAATGTTGATATTTTCAAAGCGTCTTTTTTTTTTCGGGGGGGGGAGGCAGTGGGGAAGGCGATATTAATAGAGGAATGGTTGACAATCTCATCATCAAAGAGCATTTGAGATACAAAGGGAGGGAGGTACAAATCCAAAGTGCTAAATAGCTTATGCACTTCCTCAACGCTGTTACTAGGCCATTATAGAAAATTTCATTAACTTCAGAATCGTACGGCAAAACACAGCGATCATTTTGTGTTCTGCTTGTCTCCCTTTGTCAAACACTAGAGGATACGAAATTATTGCAAGAGAAATCAATAGGGATTGTAAACTTTGAATTCAGTATATATCGTCTTTCAATGGATTACTTAATGAATTTAGGTGTTCTATGATGTAATGTTTGTTCCCCAGCATCAATTTTTTACTGTTGTACAAGTCAGGAAATGTTTATAAGATGTATGAGTGTGCGTGCGTGCGTGCGTGTGTCTGTGTGTTTGTGTGTGCGTGTTAGTAAAAATATGTGCAAATAAATTTAATGTTTCAAATAATATGTGTTGTAAGAAGGAACACAGATTATATAACAAGTAGACACTTGCTTGCTATTGTAATGCTTGTACTTATATGCTAACACGACCTGAGTTAATAAACAATAAAAATAAATAAAAACTAAAAACTATATTGTAAGGTAGGACTGGAGGAGTAAGGGTCATCTTTGTGTCTTAATATATTTTAGCATTTTAAAAACAAAAACAGAGCATGTGGGGAAAAGACGCGTTTGTGCAAAAAGAATTAATCAACAAAGATAAATGGCGTTATACATTTTCAAAGAAGACTCGTTTTGACTCTTATACAATCCTCCGATTCGTGTAACTCCCCATAAATGTAACTTCATTCACAATGGTATTAATTTTTGATTAAACATTTCCTGTGAAGTGGTTTCAAGCACATTATCTCTGAGAAAAGAATAAGTGCTAGGTCAAGGTCAGAGGTTAAACATAGTCTTTAGATTAGAAGAGCGCTCTTTTTTATTCTGTGTGTATGTGCGTGCGTGCGTGCGTGCGTGCGTGCGTGTGTGTGTGTGTGTGTGTGTGTGTGTGTGTGTGTGTGTGTGTGTGTGAAACTGGTTGTTTTATTTCCATGTAGTTATATACGATCTGGTATAGTACTGTAGTCTCTGCAGTCTGGTTACAAATACCGAAAGCATCAAAAGGCATATTCCCCTCTGGCAAAAAAGTCAAATCAGGGTCAGCGCTAAATTTCAGGCATATTTCATCTCTAAACTCCTTTCTCTCTTACACACATTCTCTATTTTATCGATCAAAATTCACAAGTATTATGTACAACATAATCAAATTAGTAAACATAGAAGTAGTGGTTCAATTAAGTAAATAATTCTCAAGTTCAAATCATAGATCTATAGCAAACATGTATGAAATATTTCTAAGTCCATTCTTCCTTTATCAGCCAGTTAATATACCATAAGCTAACGATCGCCTTTATGACTGGACTTGAGTTATGTCAAAATCAAAATGATTAGAATATAGACTTTCTTCAACAAAGTAACTTTCAGTCCTTCCCCATCGGATGAAATTGTTATGAACAAGTATGTTACTATTAGTCAGAAAAACTACTCCTCCATTTGGGAATAGTTCAGATTGCATCAGCAAGTTCTTGCAAATTCTTTACCTGAGTTGTTTATGTTAACTCTGGTACTTACAAAAATATCATCATACGCAGTGCACGAAGGTCATGTCATATTGACATTTGACAAATAATATAATAATTAAATTTTAAAATAGGGATATGCAAATTTACTCTACCACACTGGTATTTTAGCGAGTTCCATTTTAGTTTTAGGATATTTCATTATCCTGTTGACATTCACATTCACACAACAGCTTTAAATATCATTGTCGCTGTTGTTTTTATTTCCATTTTCTCTTTAACATTCCTTCATTTCAATCAAATAAATTTTAAAGGCGTCATTTGCTTTAATCACATCACCTTAAAAGATCTTCTTTGCTTTTCTTGCATCACATTTAAAGGTCCCGCTTGCTTCTGTTTGTCATGTTACATTTAAAAGTCTTGTTCGTTTTAATTTAGTGTGCTTTTAAAGGTCCAGTTTGCATTCTTTGAATCACATCACTTTTAAAACTCCAATAAGCTTTTGTTTAATTACATCACTTTTAAAGATTCCATTTGTATTAATCACGTCACTTTTAAAAGTCAAGTTTACCTACATGACATCACTACTAAAAGTCTCGTTTGCTTTGATGACCACTTTTTAAAAGTCGCGTGTGCTTGTATTTGCAGTCACTAAAGGGCTGTAGTGACATTTTGCATTCCCATGTCCACTGAAGTTTGTCGTATTCAGTCTATGTTCTCGGCCCGCTTGTGAAATGGGTCCAGATGTCGCGACAATCAATATGGGTTGAACATTATTTTTAAATTAAAAGTGCATTAGCGATATGTAAATAGCTTCAATGCATGCATAGCGTTTCATTTAAACTGCCACATCAGAATAGCGTTGTGTCACCTGGCATTCAGCACGAGCATAACACCGTGTCCTATGTAAGCCTGTATTTCGACAATACTGTGTCACTCAGTGTTAGGATAGTTTTGTTTTAGTCAATATGCGGATAGAATTGGGTCATGCATGAGTCAAAATCAAAGGACTATAATTTGTATGCGTGAATCAACAGCAAGGTAGTATTGTGTCACGTGTCAGTCAGCTTTAAGATATCTCTGTCGCATGAATATTTTCACATCATGATAGTATTGCTTAATGCGTGTCGGTCATTCTGTGAATAGCATTGCGTCATGTATCAGTCATCGTAAGAATAGCATTGTGTCATGTATAAGTCATCTTGTGAATAGCACTGTGTCATGTATAAGTCATCTTGTGAATAGCACTGTGTCATGTATAAGTCATCTTGTGAATAGCACTGTGTCATGTATAAGTCATCTTGTGAATAGCACTGTGTCATGTATAAGTCATCTTGTAAATAGCATTGAGCATTAACATCAAGACAGCATTGCAATATTTGTCATTCAACATCAGGACAGCATTGTTTCGTGTATTGCTCAGCACAGCGTGCGCTATGTCATTTGGATGTCATCATCAGGACAGCATTACTCGTCTGTTAATCAGCGTGGGGTTGTGTTGTGTCATTTGTAAGTCATCATAAGAACAGCATTGCCTCGTGTGTTAATCAGCGTGGGGTTGTGCTGTGTCATTTGTAAGTCATCATCAGAACAGCATTGCCTCGTGTGTTAATCAGCGTGGGGTTGTGTTGTGTCATTTGTAAGTCATCATCAGAACAGCATTGCCTCGTGTGTTAATCAGCGTGGGGTTGTGCTGTGTCATTTGTAAGTCATCATCAGAACAACATTGCCTCGTGTGTTAATCAGCGTGAAGTTGTGCTGTGTCATTTGTAAGTGAATATCACAATAGTGTTGCATCAGGCAACACCATGATAGCATTGCGTCATGCGACAACCATCATCAGAATAGCCTCGTGTCTTGTGTCATCTCAGGACATTAAAGTGTCATGGTGTCATGCAACATGAGGAGAGCGTCAGTGTCGGGAGTCAAATGTGGTTGGCATAGATGCTGAAGCACGACTCGCGTTCGATTCTCCTCCTGCACTGCATGGGCTAATGTACACTTTTGAACGCGCTAATCGACACTTTTGAACGCGCTGTAGAAATGCAAGTATGTCGAAATTGAATGCTTTTGTTGTTGATACTTTGTTGTGCCGACCTACTGTTCGAGACGGAACGGGCATGATTGCGGTTTCTTGGTGACGAGAATAAAAATAACTAACAAAATCCTGGGCTACGAGATTTTTGTTGTGAATAGTTAATTTGTGTATCTAAAAATAGTGCCTGGTTTATTTGGAGAAAAGATAAACAACTCGTACTTGGACAAAATGGTGATGTGAATTCATTCCTGACACGGTAAGGTGTGAATAATTACTGATACTGGTGTGTGAACTCATTACTATGCGGTGTATGAATTCATTACTGATATGTTTTTTTTGTGAATAAGTTACTTAAAATGGTGATGTGTAAATTCATTACTGATATGGTTTTTTGTGAATAAGTTACTTAAAATGGTGATGTGTAAATTCATTACTAAATAATGGGATTTGTGAAATTATTATTGAAATGTGGGTGTCTGAACATTTTTTACTGATATGATGCGATTACTGTAGATGGGTTCATTATGTATATAATATTTTCATAAATGTTAATTGAAAACTTAAATTTTTTTGTATGATTAATCACAAATCAGTTCTATAATATCGGTATTTGAATGCTATAGCTTTCCGGTTACCAGTACTTCGTATGCTGGTTGTAAGATCTATTCTGTACATCATATATTGGCTACCGACATGCAGTATTTTAATTATAGACCTGTTTTATATACATTATATATTTGGCTACCGACGTGCAGTATTTTAATTATAGACCTGTTTTATATACATTATATATTTGGCTACCGACATGCATGAAAATGCTTTCATTTTTAACTACGTCTGTCAGCATGCCAACCCATAGGCGTGACCATAGAGAAGACTAGATTGTGTCAGCATGCCAACCCACAGACATGCCCATGGTATTATGATTTCCACTTTTGTCTCTCATGAGTTCACATCAGACCACTTAGAATCACGTCACCAGTTTGCATTTCCAAACGTGACGTCAGCTCACTTAACAAGACTCGGCTAGCCAAATGACACCAAACCACACCTATCAACTTTGTAAACTCCCATTGCTGAGTGCCTATGTATGTGCCTATGTTCTCTGCTTGACGAGCTCGCCCCAGCAACCATCAGTCAACTTGTAGTGTGGGAGTATGTCCCTTGGTACCGCGCTACGATTTGGCAAGCTATTAGTACTTAGGGAGAACACTTTGAAATAAAAGACAGTGGATACCATCAGATCTCAACATCCATTACTACATTTATCAAGCAGCCAAAACGAATATCATACATATCGTTCTGTTAGCAATAGGTACCTTTTAAAATTCAGCGAAAACCCCGCTGTAAACAGTTATTCAGATTAACGGATAAACTAAATAATTACAAGAAATACTTTGTTGCCTTCCGCTACCCTGTCATCTCTTCACAGCTATGAAACCGTTTCAACGATTTATTTCAGCCGATATCTGTGAATTATTTTATAAACAACCCTGAAGAAATATGCTCACACGTTATGTGAATTTGACCTATTCCTTCATCACTGTTCTTTCAGTGGTCTGATGCAATACTCTCTGTTCATCGGGATTTCATAAAAACTCTTCCTTCTATTTGTACTTTCTCGTCACTTTTTAAAAGTAACATCTTGAGACACACACATCCTTTTATTTAATTATTTTTGGGGGGGTGGCGGGGGGGGGTGGCTATCTGAACCCGAATTACTTGGAAATATCGCAAAGTCTCAAATCTGTCGTTTATGTCAAAAGTTATTTTTTCTCAGTAACTTTTTTCAGAATAATATTTTTACTACTTTTCAGTCAGCTTATCTCCCCTATTAAAACAAAAAGAAACTGCTCGTCACGGCTCATTTCCTTACGTTATAGTGTAAAATATTGGGTCATAATTTTGGTCCAAGTAGAGGTATGCGGTATTGACTTTAAGATCACTTCTGTGATGCTGACTCAGTAATCCAGAGTCGATATTACGCATCGCTCTAAAAATAGATTTCCTTCTGAAAGCAAAATAAGTCCCCTTCTATTTTAGTAGTAACAATAGAATAGTAGTAATAATAGAATAGTACTAATAATAGAATAGTAAGAATAGTACTAATAATAGAATAGTAGTAATAATAGAATTGTACTAATGATAGAATAGTAGTAATAATAGAATAGTACTAATAATAGAATAGTACTAATAATAGAATAGAAGTAATAGCAGTACAGATAGTAGTAGTAATAGTAGTAGTAAATGTAATAGTAGCAGTAGTAGCAATAGCTGTAGTAAATGTAGTAGTAGCAGTAGTAATAGTAGTAATAACAATAGTAGTAAATATAACAGCAGTAATAGCAGTAGTTGTATTAATAATAATAGCAGTAGATGTAATAGTAGCAATAGCAGTAATAGAAGTAGTGGTAGTAATAGTAATAATCAATGTTCTCTCTAAGCTGCGCGGCTGCGCACTCTTTAGAAAATGCCGCGCAGCAATTTCAAAATTCAAGTTTTGGTATCAATCTCAAACAACCGCCAGTTAAGTTCCGCGCACACGGGGGAAATATTAGAGGGAACGTTGTTAGTAAAGTAGTATTTGTAGAAGTAGTAGCAGTATTTTTATCAGAAATTAAGTTAAACCTACAAGTAGAGAAATGGCAATCAAGTTTTGTAGATTACAGTCCCCCATTTTGTACTTACACGTCACAGAAACGTTACCTTTGTATCTCTGCATACATTTTTTTTGTGTGTGCAATACATATCGACTTGTATTTTTCATTAAGCTGAATATTAAATTATTCATTGTGGATTCCCGGGATTTTAATTTTTTTATTAAAAGTTTGAATCTTGTCACTTATGTGGATGTTCCAGCCTGGGCGTTCACTAATGCATTACAATAAGAGTTATTTCCCTTTTTTAGTGGAATGATCGATATAGTTCCGAATTATCATGATAGTAAGTCATTCATGGAGTATTTGTCAGGTTCTTATAGCTGTAGTTGTTTCTGGTTTTGTGCTAAAATTATTAACAGCTATTCTCAGTTGAAACGATTTTCATGTCTATTAATAAAGCTTTCTTTTTACTATTAGAATACACTCTTAGAAAAGGGTGCGGGGCATTTCGGGGGTGGTGGTGTATGTGAATGTGCCTTATTTATTTATTTACTTACTTAAACATTATTATTTCTGTGGTTGTGAGGAGGGGTGGGTCAATGGTGGTTACGCTAAACTTGTTTCACATCCAAAATCCTGCAAGAACTTTTCATCAGTTTGATATTATCACTTGGGGGGGGGGTTTGGACCCCATCCCTTGATTCTGGGGAGTCAACCTTCTAGAGAGGACCGTTTACTATCGAAGTTCCCGGTGGGGGTGAGTGGATGGGCGTAAAATGTATTTTCAGTTTAGCCGTAGGTTAGTGTAGTGGGGTAATGCAACAACAAAAAAATTATCTTTTATTTATATCAGATACAAACAGAAAATTTACACATTCTGCATTTTACTTCATTGATTTCTTTTCATATACGCCTGAATGTACCACAGAGGTCACGCCAAAGTACTCGATGACATACTAAATACGCATTAATTCTTCCACAGGCCAGACGAAGGCGCCTGAAAGTGGCCTCCAAAGGGAGACTAGTCTGACTTATGTATGTACGAATCTCGGAGACGGTTGATGCTAAGTGTCAATCATTTAGCTGTGCATTAAATGAAATGGAAGGGGTAGTTTGATATATTTGGCTTTTTACGGGATTAAATCGTACGTGTAGTAGTTTATTATGGTGTCCAATGGCAGTATTATGATGGCATAGCTACTATTTATGTACGAGAAGAAACTGACATACTGTACTTTATTATTCACGAGACGGTGACCTTGTATTTTTTTTATGGGTAACATGAAATTGTGAGAGATTTTAGGTGATAACTGAAGTAATTAGATAACTTATTACGGGATGACATATTGTGATGTGTATGAGATTTTTTTTTTTAAAAAAAACAAAAAAACATCATGTTTCAAGATGTAATGGTGACAACTTCTCGTGGGGTGAAATGCTACATACTGTAGTCTTGGCGTGAATAAGATACAACAATTTAGATTATTGTTAAATATTGCACATTGTAGTCTTAGTATGGATAAGATAAAATATTACTTACTGGAGGCTTGGTAAGAGTTAAGATCAAATGTTTCATACTGTAGTTTTGGTTTATTGAGTTGTTACATACTGTAGTTTTGGTTTATTGAGTTGTTACATACTGTAGCCTTGGTATGAGTAAGACAACATAATTTATTTGGGGTGACAAGGTGACACCTAATTTACTACTGGTGAAATGGTGATATAGATTATAATGGTGAAATGGTGATGTAAGCCAGTAAATACTATAGTTTGTATTAAATTATAAAAATATTGTAATTTTATAAGAATAAATGATAATGTAGGCTGAAATGCAGCCCACCCGAATAGCACATTCACATTAAATAGCACATTAGAGAGACAGTGTAGCTACCCAGAAGAGATAAAATGACAAGTTAGAGAGATATCGTTGTTCACCCGAATAGATTAGGTTAAGGGGTGTAGTTTAATTCATCCAGAGAGACTTGGATGAGACTTAGTAAGGAGTAATAAGTCTGCTTTTTAGTCTGCTACAAGATATTTTTAAGAAATTATACTAACATTCGCACAAACAGGCACACATTTTAGTAAATAACAATTTTAGTTCAGACCTTTCTATATTAAATCTTTCGAAGAAAACCGACCGTGACACTCGCAGAAAACGTATCCAGTGTTTGTCAGCACTTTGTGTATATATACAAACATTTTTTATGCATTTATACTTATATTCAAGTACACACTTATCTGATTGTATGACGTATTGTTTCATATACATAGAAGGGGGGATGGGGTGATTGACAGGCTGAACGAAACAGTGTGTGCATAATCGTACATAATCGTGTCGTTTGACCGACAGACGGACGCCGAAACATTTGCACGGTCGACGTAATTATTTATACACGTGTGCTTTCGCCGCGTGTTGCCGTAAACACCTAGGAGTTACATTTTATGAGCCCTCTTTCTCTAAACACACGTCACAATGCTGTGCGGAGCGTTCGCGAGAGATCCTTCCGGGGACATGGGGTGGGTGGGGATCGATCGAACGTGTTGCAAGATTAACTCGCGCAGCGCTCTCTCTCTCTCCGAAACTATGCTCACGCCATTTTTTCTACTTGTCTTTTTGTCCAGGAGGAGGAGCAGTCGATGGCACAGGGGCATGACAGACAGAGAAATACACGCGACAAAGAACTACCCGAGGAGAAGGCAGAACAGCAGCGGCAGAGGCGCGTTCATTCTCCTGCTGACCCCTCTGCCAGCACTAGGCCGAGCGCCGCTGGGGTCGCGCTGACAGGCGAGCGGCGAGCAGTGCCCACGGTAGTAGATGGAGGGGCATGCGTTCCCGTGACGGCACGACAGCAGTATGGGCCTATCCCGGCTCAAAGGAGACCCATCAGGAGTTATAGCGAGAGTCGCGGCGACAGAGACAAAAGGACTCAGGTTTATCCCGGTGGCGCGGACAGCGACGGTTGGGTCGAAGGTCACGTGCATGGCCCTAGTGGCAGTAGCAATCTTGTGCAGCTTCATGGACCCAGAGGGCGAGTGCCAAATGCCATTGGTGTTGGCAGTGGTAGTGGTGGTGGCAGTGGTGCTTCAGGCTGTGGAGTGCTGGAAATGGGAATAAAAAGCATGGAGGTGCAGGATGATTCCTTTGTTGTTGAGACCGTGGAGATCATCAAACGGCCCGGCCAGACCCTAGGATTCTACATTCGCGAGGGCAATGGCTTCGATCGCTCTGAGGGAGTGTTCATCTCGAGAATTCAGATGGGCACAGTGGCCGAAAGCAACGGTCTGTTACACGTTGGGGACGAGATTCTAACTGTAAATAATGTTCGGGTTAGCAACATGTCCTTGGACGATGTTGTGATCTTAATGTCCATTCCAAAGAAATTGGTGCTAACAATTCGAACTCGACGTAATTGCAATAAGAACAAATCATGCCCGTCACTTGCTTTGACAGACAAGGATGAACCGCCCATAGTAGTTCTAAAAAAGGGGCGATCATCCTCGGCTTCGGCTCTGGAAATGACAGAAAAGTGCCCGGATGCCTACGAACCTTACGCACAGCATGCTTTTCACCCTGCGGATTATCTCCACTCTAGGAGAGATGTTCTGCACGAAAGGCCTACCTCATCACGCTACGCCAGTATTTTCATATCACCTGATAAAGCTCATGCCAGACTGCTGACAGATGACCCAGCAGACAGTGGCAACTCAAGTGACGGCTCGTTGCCGAGAAGCGTGGATTCCGGCAAGGATCACCCCTACGGTGCCCAGGACCTAGAAAGGGCTACTGCAGACAGCCCTGCTTCGTATCTGAGCCCCTCAGCAACGATGGGCAGTGCAGGTTCGAACTTTGTCGGGGAGAGGGAGTACCTGAAGTACCTACTACCCGAAGGACTGGGCAGAAAGACCACCCCTAAATCCCCATCCAAGTCCATGACGTTAGGGTCTCACCAACATCCACACGGTGCTTTCATGTCGGACGAGAGTCCCATGTACTCGGAGCCGCCGTACATGAACATAGGCCCATACCGGGAAGGGCTTCCGGTGCAACAGTACCGTCAGTATCACGAAGACAAAAAATCTCAGGAAAGGCTGCGAGACCTGTTGCACTCCAAGTCCAGGTATAACAAGCTTCTCCGGAGCAGGTCGCCCGAGTGCTATAATTCTGATTCGGAGGTGATTTTCACGCATCAGCGAATCCCGGATTCTCGAGGATTCGCCTCGGACTACGAAACTTACGCGGGTGCTGTGAGTGACGATGATGGGCCCGTGTACTCTATACCCCGCATTCCTTCCAGCAGCAGCTCGGAGCTGGAGGTCCTCCTGCAGAAGTTTACCACCCTCTCCCAGGAATTGCAGCAGGAGCAGAGCAAACTGCAGCGACAACTGTCTACGCGAGAAAAAGGGCGTAAGTATAGATAAGTTGATTCGTTGCCTTCCGGGCTATACTACGTTTGGCGTTGTATCCGTTGGTCATTTCAGTTAGACATCGAGGGTGATTGTCGTTTAGGGAGTGTTATTATTTTATTTTGCTTTGTGTATGTGTGTGTGTGGGGGGGGGGGGTGGCGACTGTGGACTTACTAGCGCTCTTCGTTACCAGTGAAACTGTTGCGCATCGTAAGCCCGCTCTCTCTTCTGGTATTGTCCTAATCGTGTCGTCACATCCGGGAACGAAAGCATGAAGGCGAATCTTAAATATAAATCATTTACTCAGTTAGTGTTGTCATTTAAATGAGAAGTCTCGATTTTGGTGGACAAATAGATGATAGATAGATAGATAGATAGATAGATAGATAGATAGATAGATAGATAGATAGATAGATAGATAGATAGATAGATAGATATTTAGATAGGCGGGCGGACGGATGGATGGATCATGTGTAGTAAACCATTCAACATTTCTCATGACACTACACCAGAGAGGAAATATTTATTGTGTTGAAATCCACATGAAAGTTATTGTGTTGAAATCCACATGAAAGTTACTCTATTACCGATATAATCTATACACGCACACACCTTTCAACTCCTGTGCGGCGAGACGAGAAAGGTAAATCAATATAAATTTTCATTAAATTATCATAAATATTTAAGGTCTCGACATTCAAATTACTATCATCTGTCCGGTTTGATTTTCTTTTGCGACCATACATTAAACAGTTGATAAATAATAAAACAGGTAAAGTTTAAAACATTCCTCTTGTGAATGATCTTTCAGTATTGAACAATCAATACTGAACAACGCCTGTTCTGAATCACACGCTTGCACAAATACACTCGTGGGCAGGGAAGTCTCCAGCTTGCCTGCAAGCAGATATCAAAGGGTTTATACTACGTGCCTGAGGTGAAACAATAATACAGTCGCCTTGTATTGACCTCATTGTGAATGTGGCATTTCCATATAAATCGTGCATGCTCCTTGATAGCCAATTCGTGGCTGACATTCTGCTAAGTTGTTACAGTCATTACGTGTGTCAGCAACTGAGCTAACCTTGCGTTCACTTATAGATCAACAGCAGTAACTCGGTGTTTATCCATGTGTTTAATACAGCGTAGGTAGATGTTGCAGATGAAACCCATGTTCGTTCGTAGAAAGGTTACTGCGTAAACAAATATTTTCGTATTTAAGTTACGGCTTAGCAATCGTTTATGACTACATTTTTGCATTTGTGTTTTTTAACAAACAAAAAAAAAAAAAAAACCAGTTTACCACCCGTGCATTAAGTTACAGTGTAGCATTCGTGTTTATGTTACAGTTTGGAATCCGTGCACATTTTACAGTTTAGCATTCGTGCATTAGATTACAGCTTGTTTATTTGCGTTTTAAGAGACAGTTCAGTTTTTTACAGTTTAGTAACTGTGCAATAAGTTACAGTTTATTATCCGTGCATGAAATTACATTTTGATATCCGTGCATTAAGATACAATCGTGTTTAAGTGACAGCGTAGGGATGTGTGTAAAAGTTACAAGATAAGCACATGTTGTTTCGTCGAGAGCTGATGGCCTTTCAAGTAACTAAATGAGTTCTAGTAACTTTAATGCTAACTTTATGTGTATATGATTTACAAAAGTAATCAGATTATTCATCCGTGTCGTGTATTCATGTACGTACAAATGTGCGTGAATTCATGTCTGAATATGTATTATCTTAATTCATTGTCAATTAATTCATAAACTATAAGGCAGTATTGGACGAGTTGTGAGTGATTTGTATCACTTTCACTTATTTAATTATTGGTGGGGAGGGGACTGCTTATCTAAATAGTCTTCTTTTCGTAAAAGTCTGGGAAATCATGAAAGATCAGATACTTGTCGGGTTTCTGTTTTTCAGTCAATGAGTTATTAAATAATGTTAAAAAAAAAAAAGACGCTATTTTGTGAAGAAGATGGATGGAGTGTAGGGGGCGCTTCCGGCTTCCGCCGCTTTCGCGCTGGTTGTGAAGAAGAAAAAAATATGGTAAGAGATGTAAAGAACACTAAGTAAAACTTCGAGGTGTTTCTTTTCTCACATTTAAAAAAAAATAAATTGTCAACTCACGCAAACAAACATTTTCACTAGCGATGCATTATATCAATGTAAAGTAAACAACTGGGTATCTGCTGACCTACTTTCTACTAAATCATCATGTCACGGATTAGACATGGGTCTGAATTAGGTCAATGCTGACTACAATTTTAACATTGCAATCATTAGAAAGTACAATAATTCCTTTCAAGTAATAATTACGTCCCTTTCCCAAGGAAATTACATAATTGTATGTTGAACTTTTCATAAGTTAATATTGTCCCCACTAATTCGTTCTCGATTTGGGGATTTATTTTTTTTAATCGTAAAATGTACAAGTCAAACACAAGTAAAAAGTAAATGGCTAAGTTTGTTTACTCCCACTGTTGGAGCAGTGACCAGGTGCCTCTGTCAGTTTTAATAGATCATTCCAAAAGTATATGGAAAAGAACTACGTCATCAAAATGATTTACCTTTGCCTATTAGTCATTGGCTCATAGTGTGCCAGTTTCGTTTTACAAAAAGGATTACTCTCCACATCACGTGAAATCATATCCAGGTTAGTTCACTCGCACCGGATCCTAGCCTTACACTGGAAATCATGAGACACAGAAGACATTTTTAAAACTATTTTTGTATAATATACTGGATCCTAGCCTTACAATGGAAATCAAGACGTTTTAAACTAGTTTTGTATAATATAATGGCATATCAGCATACTAGTTATCGTAATGAATATATATTGGAAGACATAATAAATATGTTCGTGAGTCTTGTCTAGCAAACAAAATCTTGCAGTGGTCATCTTTACTGCGTCTGATTGGCAGTAAGTGTATATTCACAAATAGCGTTTCACCTCCATCATTACCTCCGCGCTTATTAATGACGTCATATTTCAGTCAGTCTTCATGACGTCACATTTTTTAAAAGTGTTCTTGACGTCATATTTCATTGAGTCTTCATGGCGTGATATTTCATTGAGTCCTTCAAGACGCAAAGATTTCATTGAGTCTCCATGACGTAATATTTCATTGGGTTATCTTCTACACGAAAGGCAAAATTATTACGTCATTACTAATCTGGGGTTGGGGGGGGTCACTTAGCTAGAGTTTTTGCTAAATAACTTTAAATTTACTGATTGTAAATTTGGAGTTCACGCATGGTCAGTCACCTAGTGGTATCCTCTTTGTTCTAATATACACATAAACAAACATACTCCCCATCACACAACAAATAAATACACAAAATAAACGTGCGCAAGCCCAAGTGTTCATCTCTATATTGACCTGACTCTGACTTTACGTCCACTGAAATTGAAACATACACTAAGCAGACAATTTATAATATACACTAGCACGCGACACATTTTAACAAACACACAACACTCACAAGCACGCAAAGCTCTCAATAACATCATACACTCAGAAATATTTTCAAATAATAAATAACTCACATGCTCAAACATTACAAACACACACATACAGCATACACACCACACTTCACACATATACTGCGCGCGCACACATACATATTTTAGTATGCGTACGTTTGCAAGGGGGGTCGAGAATAGTTTTACGTCACCAATGGAGCTTGCGTTGATCATTTCGTCATCAAACGTTCTCTGATCCGGAGTGCCCCAGTGGGACTCCACGGCCTCACACTTGTGTTCGAGGTGGATAGCGGGAGGTACTCCTTTCATGCGATCATTTATAATTTTATAGGTTCGTAGGAAAATGTTGTATGCAACTCCTCGTCTCACCTACCCACCCCATTGGTTATTGTTTGGTTTTCAAACAGATCACGAATTTAAAAGAAAAATCGTCGTTTGAATCCAAATTCGTGATCTGTTTGAAAACCAAACAATAACCAATGGGGTGGGTAGGTGAGACGAGAAGTTGCATACAACAGTGTTTAAAAGAAAAATCGTCGTTTGAATCCAATCACGAAAAGTCTATTTTTCTTTTAAACACTGAGTAGCACGCAGGAAATAAATAAATCAGATATTCTACTGATGAGGATTGATATATGTTTGAAGGGTAATTGGGGTGGGTACTGATGACACACCTTTCAGTTGTCTTTACCTGCACGTTGATATTTTATTCGTAAGTGTTTCGCTCTGGTACATAGTGTGCGGATGAGCCAAGTCGAGTTTCGTCCTCATCTGAAGGGGAGACCACTGTCCAACAGATCTATTGATTCTTTGGCAGCATCGCCATTATGAGCGCCCCAGTTTTGACGGCAAACTAACTTCCCGCCTTCGCTGCCGTGCGTGATGCTATCTATAATCGACACAATTTGTTGTCGTGTGCGTGCGTATGAGTTTTCGTGCATATGCGCGTGCGCTTGCGTGTGTTTGTGCGTGCGCGCGTGTGTGTGACTCTGTGGATGGATGTTCATGGGTTTCGTGAAAAGACCACGGTGGGAGTTGATTGAAAATGTGTGTATCGTCATTCTGAAAGATCCCAATTGTCTACCTTTCGCTGCTCTATTTATGGGAAATCGTGTTTAGGTCAAAGGTCAAAATAAGGAAGAATGATCGCCATACTATGGGAAGAAAAAAAGAAAGGACTAAGAAATTAAATAATGTACTTTTCTTTTTCAAACGGTCTTTTAAATTTTAAAGGGGCTGTATCGGGAAAAAAACACAACAAATGCTAGTACAATTATAATTAAATAAAATACATCCAAATAGATTTTCGAAACAACTTTTGTTATGAAGTTATATATCTAACACTTGATTAGACACTGTTTAAGACGATCTTACGCTGTACACTGTCGTTTGCCTTGCTACTGTTAATCTATATACAGATTAGTATAAGACTTCTCGCTGGTTAGCCATTTTCTATGCTGCCTTCCGGTATTAGGTGCTATCCATAGTATTTGTGTGGGCTAGTTCAGACAATATATGCACTAGAGAACCGTTCAGTCCTTGACCCATTGAACGTCAGGAATATATGTAACAAAAAGGCCACAGTCTCAATGTTCATGAGAATTCCAAGAGAGTAGATTTAGACTACTGTATTTAACAAATCCACAGTCTCAGTGTGCATGAGAATGCCAAGAAAGCAGATTTAGACTATTTGTAACAAGGCCACAGTCTCAGAGTGCATGAGAATGCCAAGAGAGCAGATTTAGACTACTGTATCTAACAAAGCCAGTCTCAGCGTGAGAAGAAGGCAAGATAGCAAGATAGGCAAGATGCTTCGTGTAAAATTACTTCCTTCCTGCAAAACTACCTTGTTTCGCGTCAAACTGGATTGCTTTATGTAAAACTAGCTTGTTTATGTCAAACTGGATAGCTTTAAGTAAAAGGTGTCTTGCTTAATGTCCAATTGGCTTGCTTCATTCAAACAAACATGTGCCAGTTATGAAACAAAAAAGCACGATTTCAAAGTTCAAACAAGAACCGTTAAAGAAGAATATGCATTGCACTTCATGAAAGGCCCGGGGAAAAAAATAAAATGTGTTTGTCTGCTTCTTTGCTTTGTTTAAGCTGTCTATGCTGCTGGCGTCCTCCGAAGTATTACAGTGGTCACCGCATTACTGACCTGGCAAATGACGTCATGAAATGTTTTCATTATTTTTTGTTGGTGGTGGTGGTGGTATAATGTGCGAGGTAATCGGAAACAAAAGTGAAAAGTGTATAACACTTCTGGCGGGAATCATTTCAAGAGTGCTTGTTTAACCATTCTCTGTCGTAACCGTCATCGAGCGCCAAATCGAGTGCAGTGCGTTTAAAATGTTCTGCTTTATGTGACACATGGTCACTGAGTGCCCGGCTATGCGTGACTTACTGGCACTAAGAGCTAGACACTCGTTTGCCTGCAATCATTGTCACTGAAAGTTATTTCAGTAAACTGACTGCAGTCATTGTCACTGAAAGTTATTTCAGTAAACTGACTGCAGTCATTGTCACTGAAAGTTATTTCAGTAAACTGACTGCAGTCATTGTCACTGAAAGCTATTGCAATAGACTGCTGGCAATCATTGTCGCTGTCACTGAAAGTTACTACAGTAGATTGCCTGCAGTCATTTCACTGAAAGCCACTGAGGTAAACTGCCAGCAATCATTGTCATTGAAATCTGCTGCAGTAGACTGCCTGCAGTTGTTGTCACTCTCAATGAAAGCTACTGCAGTAAATTGCAATCATTGCCACTGAAAGCCACTGCAGTATACTGCCTACAATCATTGTCACTGAAAGCTAGTACAGTAAACTGCCACGGAAAACTACTGCAGTAAACTGCTTACAATCATTGTCACTGAGAGCCACTGCAGTAGACTTCCTATGTTACTGTCCATGGAAGCTAATTGCAGTAGACTGCCTGCAACCATTGTCACTGAAAGCTACTGCTATCATTGTCACTCTCACTGAAAGCTACTGCAGTAAACTGCCTGCAATCAATTGTCACTGAAAGCTATTGCGGTAAAATGCGTGCAATTATTGTCATTGTCACCAATAGATAGTACAATAGTCTTACTACAATCACTGTCATTGTCACTGGCTGCTAGTTTTCATTTTTCTTTTTCTTTTTTTTTATTTTGGGGGGGGGTATATTTAATGCACACCCACTTCGTCAGGCCTTGAGCATTCCAGAAATCTTGTAGGATTATTAGACCAAGAATCACATCCAACTCACCTGACAAACAGTTTCGTGAGGAAAAAAGTACTAGTATTATCCGAGGTTGTAAAAGCAGCAATTGTTTTCTTGTCGGACAGATTGGTCTCCCTTTGTCAGTGGGCCAGGTGTGAACGTTGAAATCTTTTTCCAGGAAAGATTGTTTTTTTTAAACAAATTATTTTATTATTATACTTTTAGATGTCTGAGTTGTTGAATTTTTTTTCTATAAAATATAGGCAATAACAAAATATCGACTTTTTTTGTTCAGACCTAGTTTGTGATTACCAGGTAATTTGGTCCGACATTTTCGTTGTTTAAATTCGTTTGTTATGGTCCCACTATAATGGGAATTTCTACCTTTGTCGCGTTCAGCACTAACATTCTTATTTTCATTTTATCACACACATTTCCAAACCAATAAACACTTCTAGTAACTATAAATAACTTAAATTACTAACTTATTTACATTACACAAATCGAGTGGAGGGGGGGCAAGGAATGGAAGAGAGAACGATCCGAAATTAAAACTACACAAGAAATATGTCCTTGACCATGACCTGCTACAGATGATTGTTATTATTCAAAGCGTCGCAGAACTGCACAAAGCTTGATCACGTGATTGGGCCTTCAAGAGGACCTTTTACTCCCACTGTACACACATGAATCTGACATCTCTCAATATTGATCACAGCTGTATCCACTACTAAACCTTGCAGGAGGGTTGGACTTTAATACCTCAGATGTCTGAAACATTTTGAAAATGAGAAGACTCTTTGCCTTTTGGTGCCTCAGAATTAGAATACCTTTAAAAAGGGGGAAGTAACGAAAACAACAGAGAATGAATTGCTTGGTGCTGTGCTAAAACATGTGAGCATGAAACAACACACCAAGTGCGTGACGTGTGTCAAGACCATAAATACGAACTGCACAGGTTTTAAAACCATACACACTTGTACGAAAATAGATTTTGTCAAAGAGACACATCTGAGTATTTTTCAGCGTCTCGAGATCATGAGTACTTTAGAGCACGTGACTGAGTTAGAAATCCTTGCCATATATTAAAATAAATACATTTAAGTACTGAGACGGTGCCAGAGCGATACAAGCGATGTACTGGATCATTACTCTAATCAATGAAGTACGTGTATTGGGTCATTAGTCTAATCACTGAAGTACGTGTATTGGGTCATTACTCTAATCAGTGAAGTACGTGTATTGGGTCATTAGTCTAATCAGTGAAGTACGTGTATTGGGTCATTAGTCATAGTGAAGTACGTGTATTGGGTCATTACTCTAATCAGTGAAGTACGTGTACTGGGTCATTACTCTAATCAGTGAAGTACGTGTATTGGGTCATTACTCTAATCAGTGAAGTACGTGTACTGGGTCATTACTCTAATCAGTGAAGTACGTGTATTGGGTCATTAGTCTAATCACTGAAGTATGCGTATTGGGTCATTAGTAATAGTGAAGTATGTGTATTGGGTCATTACTCTAATCAGTGAAGTATGCGTATTGGGTCATTACTCTAGTCAATGAAGTATGTGTATGGGTCATTACTCTAGTCAGTGATGTACGGGTTTGGGGTCATTACTCTAGTCAGTGATGTACTTGTACTGGGTCATTACACTAATCAGTAAAGTACGTGTGTGGGTCATTAGTCAATGATGTATGGGTTTGGGGTCATTACTCTAGTCAGTAAAGTACGTGTATGGGTCATTACTCTAGTCAATGATGTACGTGTATTGGGTCATTACTCTAGTCAATGATATACGTGTGTTGGGTCATTACTCTAGTCAGTGATGTACGTGTATGGGGTCATTAGTCAGTAAAGTACGTGTATTGGGTCATTACTCTAGTCAGTGATGTACGTTTATTGAGTCATTACTCTAGTCAATAATGTATGTGTACTGGGTCTTTAACATAATCAGTGAAATACGTGCATAGTGTCATTACTCTAGTCATTGATGTACGAGTGTTGGTCAATTACTCTAGCCATTGATGTAAGAGTATTGGTCAATTACTCTAATCAGTGAAATAGGTGCATAGGATCATTGAGTGAAGTATTGATTTATTGCTCTAGTCAATGAGTTACTAGAACATAATCTGTATCAGTGAATGATTGGTTTCATGCTCTTTTCAGCGAGGTGCGTCACATTACTCCAGACAGCGGAATACTGGGTCATTATGCTAGTCATGGAAATATGGTTCATTACTCACGTCACTGAAGTACTGAGCCTTTAGCTCCTCAGTGAGACACTGAGTCATTCTTCATCAACGAGTTAAAATGGATCGTCATTGAAGTCGGTGAAGTATTGGGCCATCACGTTTATCATTGAAATATTGCGTTATCACCACTCTTATCAGTGAAGTACGTACCGAATAATTGCTCTCGTCGGTGAGCACTGGATCAATACCCTTCTCGTCTTTGACGTAATGGATCGATATCGCTCTCATCTTTGACGTAATGGATTAATACCGCTCTCACCTTTGACGTAATGGATCGATGTCAACCTCATCTTTGACGTAATGGATCACTATCACTTCCGTTAATTATAATCTACGGATCATTATAGCTCTCTTTAGTGAGTTATTTGAGTTATTGGATCATTGTCGCTCTCCTTTAGCAGTTACTGGGTCATCATCGCTCTCCTTTTAGCGATTTACTGGGTCATTATCGATCTCATCAATGAGTAACGGGTCGGAAGGTCATGAAGAAGAAAAATCGCTTACTGCCTTCGGTCTAAGGAACATAAATAAATCAGAGATCGCCGTGAACCGTGACAACTTATGTCACAATTAACTCTCTCTCTCTCTCTCTCTCTCTCTCTCTCTCTCTCTCTCTCTCTCTCTCTCTCTCTCTCTCTCTCTCTCTCTCTCTCTCTCTCTCTCTCTCACGATCACACAAACACGCGTTAGCTCTGTGAAAACTTTTCCCTAAGTGAATTTCCCAGAACGATAAATAAGTATAAAAGAGTGGATTTTTATGGGTGGGTGGGGTGCTTTGATTATTTTTTCTATTTTTTCAACTTTAATGCATTTTTTTCCTGACGAGCGCTTTCAAACTGTCCGTAAAACCAACGAACGCTGGAGTTGGACACGAGGCAGAAAGAAATCAATCAACACATTGATTTCAGTCGGCTGCGGCTGGTTGCGTACCCTCGGGTGCAGATACTTCGACAGGACAGCTTGCTGAATTATTGAGCTCTGGCACTGCCGTACGTCACCGATGCTCAGCATCCCTGAAAGTCTGGCAATTGAACTGCCTCGGCTTTTCACTCTGACAACTGTTGTGATGTCTATCTATTGTTTTTCCACCTTTGCCTTTCTTCCCTCCTTTTATCATTTTTAAAGCCAATTGGTTTTGTGTGTTGTGACTTTCGGGACTTTTTCTTAAGTCATTCTTTCTAGTTTTCGACGTTATTTGGGGAACATATGTTAGTCAGTCTTCATTCTTTCAAGTTTCAGTCTAGTCATTTTTTTTATTTTAGTCTTTATTTTCTTTAACTGACGTTTCTTTGCTATTTTATTCTAAAAACGTAAATAATTATGTAGTAGGGACTAAATAAGAACATGAGAGGAAGTTGACCAAATACTAGTTATAGTTGTGGTAATAGTAAGAGTGTTAATTGTGGCAACATTTTATATTTTAGAAGACGGAGGGAGATAAATGCGTGCACAATGTCACAGCCAAAGGAACACACTCATACATACTGCCGTGTACATTCCCTATACACTTCCTCTCTCTCATTCTATCTCTGCCTCTATCCCTTTCTGCCTGCCTCTGTCTCTCTCCTTTTATGCCTTCTATTTCTCTGTCTCTCTCTCTCTTTCTGGCTCTCTCTGATTGTGTCTCTTAGCCTGACTCTGTCTCTCTCTCTCTGTCTCTGTCTCTCTCTCTCTCTCTCTCTCTCTCTCTCTCTCTCTCTCTCTCTCTCTCTCTCTCTTTCTTGACGTGCACTTACCGAAGACAGTGGTTGTGTGACGAAGTACATAGTGTAATGCCCGCACTTTTGATGCCGGCATATTAGTAAGACGTGTATAACTTAAATCCCATTCTACGCAACTTGAGACTCACTCTATGTAAGACTTGTAAGTCAACTCGAGTCCTACTCTACGTAAGTCATACGCAATCTTGAGTCCCACTCTACGTAAATCACATCCAACTAGAGTCCCAATCTACGTAAATCATACGCAGCTAAAGTGCCACACTATATAAATCATAATCATCTAAAGTCTCACTCTATGTAAATCATATAGAAATAAAGTCCCACTCTACGTAAATCACACGCAACTAAAGTCCCACTCTACGTAAGTCGTACGCACTTTGAGTCCCACTCTACTTAAAATCATACGCACCTAAAGTCGCACTCTATATTAAAAGAATGTTACTTCTAAACGGTACTCTGTGCTTATAACAAAAAAGGTTGGTCTCTCATAAATTCACGGATTCCAAAGCCATCATTCCAGAATTCATATCGAAAAAATATATCGTGTGAAAATCTAGAGAGGAAGTAACGCAGGAAACAGTTACAGCGTGGACCTATATTGGAAGCCGCTACAAAGTATTGTACAATATCTTTTAATTGTGGGAGGGGAAGGAGGGACAAGATGAGAATTCATGGCACTAAAAGGTTTCTGGAGATAGAATAAAAAGACGACAATTTCTGAAATATGCTGCAGGTAAGGACCTTTATCTTTGTCATTCGTAAAATGAAACATGCCATGTGAAAAATTAGCCACAAGGAAAAGGGTTGTAATAATAAAATGAGAGTGTCTATTGAGGGTGATAGTAAGTTAGCCATTAAGATCACTGCTTCTCATTATCTCTCGATTACTATATCATTGCTTGTTTAGCGTTTGATATTACTGTTTCCGTGTGTCCTGTACCTTGCTGTCATTCCATGTTGCTCTGTGTCATTTACTGTTATTCTTTCTTTTATAATGACATACTTCCTGTGACACCTCTGAGCACCCTTCGCTCGTTCTGCTTACTATTTATTAATTAATAACTTATAATTAATTACAAGTGGTCGAAAATCTTCATTTATAGTAATTAATAATTCTCCCACAAGACCAACATCTCTCTCACTTTGGTGGATTATAAGGGCACGGTAAAACTCTACTCTTTACACAATAATAAGATTGACGTTTCACTGTGTCATAATGTTTCTGCAGGTGAAAACTTCTCACTAAAGGAGTAATAAAAATCCGTCTTTTATTTATATTTAACGAGCCCTCGTTCACCCACTATTACTCCAACGTAAGGCTTTAATATATGTGAAAGAAGGTTAATAAATTTAACAATAAATTTATTAAATCAATATTGAAATATACAACATAACAATATAATCAGAAAAGCACTGACATTTACATCATTCCCCCCCCCCCCAACAATGTTTGATTAAGTTAGACACTCATTCAGTTTATCCTAGCATATACATCAGCAGTCGAATTAACATATGTGTGTGTTTGTTTGTGTGTGTGTGTGTGTGTGTGTGTGTGTGTGTGTGTGTGTGTGTGTGTGTGTGTGTGTGTGCGTGCGTGTGTGTGTGTGTAACACAAAACTATCCTAGTTAATTTTTATTATTAATAATAATAATCATCATTATCCATAACTAATTACAAGTGATAAGAGTGATAAGAATCTAAATTTATGTTATTAATAATTCTCTAGAAGACACCATTCGTCTCTCTCACTTGGTAGATTTGCAGGCGCTGTAAACGTTTTTTCTTTTCCACTACATTAAAGACTTACATTCACTGTTGCACAATATTTCCGTAGGTGGTAAACTTCTTACCAGAGTACAAGATAAATCCGTCTTTAATCTATATTAAGCGAGCCCCCATCCACCCACTAACACTCCAACATATGTTTATCAACATGTATAAGAAGGTCAATAAATTAAACAATTAATGCATTAAATCAAAATGTTCAAATGTTTCGTTATCTGTTTCTTTTGTAATTACGTATGCATCAATGTCATTAAATATTTAACTGTTTCATTACAATTTTTTCCTGTCTTTATGTACGAATCTTTATCTTTAAACCTTCAGCCATTTCATTACCTGTTTATTTTCTAATTGTGAATCATCTTTGTCTTTAAATGTCAAACTGTCTTGTAGCATGTTGGTCTTGTCATAATGTATGCATTTTTGTCATTAAATATTAAAGTGTGTCGTTACATATTTGTTTTGTCATTAAGTAAGCATCATGTTCATTAAATGTTAAACTGACTCGTAATTTGTTTTGTCATTAAGTAAGCATCATTGTCATTAAATGTTAAACTGACTCGTAGCATATTTGTTTTGTCATTAAGTAAGCATCATTGTAATTAAATGTTAAACTGTCTCGTAACATGTTTGTTTTGTCGTTATATATGTTTATTACCTGTTTGCTTGCATTGGTCATTGCGGTTTTTAAAAAATATTTTTCATGTAAAATCAATCTTGTTCGTTGAATAGTTCTTTAGCAAATATTTGATCCACTTACTCATGAAATGTCTCACTGTTCCTTACTGGTAACCTGGTGTTAGCAAGCAGTAACGTTTGTTCAGTATTATCTTTCATTCAGTCAGGTTTTGTCAGTGCTATCATTCAATTTGTTTGTCAGTACTGTCAATCATTCAGTTAGGTTTTGTCAGTATTATCATTCAGTCAGATTTTTTTTAATTTTTACCAATCTCCTGAGATTTTTGTTTGGTTTTCGTTTTCGTTTTGTTGCTTTACATTTGTGTGGTTTTTGCAAGTTGGGTGGACTTTTGCAAGTTGGGTGGACTTTTGCAAGTTGGGTAGACTTTTGCAAGTTGGGTAGACTTTTGCACTTATGAATCGTACTGTGTTTTTCATGTTTACGCCTTTGATAAAATATTTTACAATCACATAAGAGCTATGGATTTGCTCCTTAGCTTCACTATTCCTCTGAGCTTGTGACGGATCCACACATGCAGAAACACAGACGCACGCACACACAAACACACACACACACATTTATACATTAGTGCTATATTCTTTATACAGTTGAATGCAATTTACCTCAGTATTGCATTTATAACTCTTTTTTTCCCCTCTCTTTCTCTCTCCTCACACACACTAACACACACGCACGCACACATACTCCCAAAAGTAAACAACTGTAAATCTTCTATTCATACGGTTTAGTTTACCCTTGTGTCTCTAAGCTTTTTTTACATTTTTGTCTTAATACAAGCACAGGTCTGATCTATTTTTTTCATCATTACCATTTTTCCCCTGACACTACAAAGCGATTTTTTTTCCTCACGCACCATCGTGTTGCAATGCGTAATAACTGTTATCATGTACAAATATTTTATTGCCATTTTTCAGGCAGGATGCAAAAAAAAAAAGGTTCAAAGACTGGTTGCAGAAACTATTGAAATCATTTGTGTCTTTTCGTAAAACCATAATACTCTTTCATCTGTACACCCGTTTTGTTCACATTAATGTTTATGCAAATTACAGATAATAATTATGGACTTGGATCATGCTAATTTATGAAAAATAATAAATTACAAAATCAATAATACGATGAAGACACTGGAATTACAAAGACACCGTGACGTATTGTGACATGGTACTCTTAACTCGTTATGGCTATTATTTCTTAATTAATAACACATAGGTAATTACAAGTGATCGAGAATCTTAATTTGTAGTTATTAATAATTCTCACACAAGACCAACATGTCTCTCATTTGGCGGATTCTAAGGGTGTCGTAAAAACCTACTCTTTACACAATAATATGACAGATGTTTTACTGTCGCTTAATGTTTCTGCAGGTGGAAACTTCTTACTGAAGGAGTAATCAAAATCCGTCTTTTATTTAACGAGCCCCCATCCACCTACTATTAATCTAACATAAGATTTTAATATATGTGCAAAAAGGTTAATAAATTTAACAATAAATTTACTAAATCAACAATCAAATATACAACATATAAATATAACCAAAAGAGCATTGACATTTACATCACTTCACAACAATATTTGATTAAACGTTAGACATTCATTCAGTTTATCCTAGCATAGACATCAGCAGTCAAATTAACATGTATATATATTATCAAGTTAATAGATATAGTTTCATCATAAGAGTGGAGAGAGATAATTATAGTGAATGTACAAAATAGTTTCAATGATGGCAGCAGTAACTAGTGTATATGCGATTGGCAACAAGTCACTTTTTTCTTGTTAGATGACGGTCCAATGTACCCCTTCTAGACACATAACACAACCGTTCCAGAATCTTCAATGTGCTCACAAAGCACACCATAGAGAAATCATCCAGAACTTCGTATGCACTATCAAAGCACATTACAATGAGTGTTCCAGAACTTTCATGTGCACTATTGAAGAACACCATGAGGACTGTTCAAAAAACGTCTTTATGATTCTCTAGACCAAACTCAAGCCTCAATTTCTGTCATATTGGCTCTCAAACACAATTGACATAAATCAGCTTACAGCAACCTGTATACTGATAAGTTTGACAATAACACTGGATAAACACCGGTGTGATTCTGATAGACTGATAGAGTATAGTAGTCACTGCATTCTGAAGCAGATACAAGTTTGCAAAACATAAAAGGCATGCTCCTTTCTGCAAAAGTCAAATTAAGGCAGTGCTAAATTTCAGGCATATTTCATCTCTAAACTCCTTTCTCTCTTACACACATTCTCAACTTACAATTCCTCCATTGATATTCGTTATCCCAATACAAATGCTAAATAATAATATAGCATCAATCAAAATTCACAAGTATAATGTACAACATAATCAAATTAGTGAACATAGAAATAATGGTTCTATTACATAAGCATTCTCCAATTCAAATCATAGATCAATAGCAAACATGTACAAAATAGTTCTAAGTCTATTCTTTCTTTATCAGTCAGTTAACTTACCATAAGCTAACAATCACCTTTATGACTGGACTTCAGTTATGTCAAAATCAAATTGATTAGAATAGAGACTTTCTTCAAAAAAAGTAACTTTTGATCCATCCCAATCGGATGAGGTTATTATGAACAAGTGTGAGACTATTAGTAAAACAATCTACTCATCTGCTTGGAACTGGTTTGGATTGCATCAGCAGGTTCTAGCATATTCTCAACCTGAGTTGTTTACTCCAATTCTGGCACTTACAAAAATATCATCATAAGCAGTGCCCAAGGTCGTGTTACGTCAACATTGGAAACAAATATATAATTATTAAGTTTTAAAGTAGGGATATGCAAATTTACTCCGCAACACTGTTTTACACTAGAATTACCAAGTAATCCTGACGCAGTTCTTGGAACTACCAAGACATTCTGACGTAGTTTTACATTGGAATTACCAAGATATTCTGACGTAGTTCTACACTCGAATTACCAAGATATTCTGACGTAGTTCTACACTCGGATTACCAAGACATTTTGACGTAGTTCTACACTGGGATTGCCAAGACATGCTGACGTAGTTTTACACTGGAATTACCAAGACATTTTTGACGTAGTTCTACACTGGAATTGTACAGGCATCCTGACGTAGTTCTTGGTGCACAATGTCCAGATACACTTCCCTAACCTGTCCTTGCATACATATTTATAGTTTGTAAATTCAAGTTATTTACTGCAGCATTTTCGTATTTTCGTCAGATGAAATTATCTTTGAATTCTTTGCCTCATTTCCTTTCTGATTTCAGTTTATTTATCCTAGTTTCCTTCTTCTTCTCCTTCCTATTTTCTCACACTTGCCTCTCTCTCTCTCTCTCTCTCTCTCTCTCTCTCTCTCTCTCTCTCTCTCTCTCTCTCTCTCTCTCTCACTTAATCAGGCAAACTTAATCATTGCATAATATTATCGCTCGCGGAACCTCCCCACCCTCATAACAAAACACGCGCGCGCGCGCACACACACACATCACTCACGCACGCACGCACATACATTTAGGCCTACAATTGGTTTCCATCTCACTAAGACCGTTTGTGATAACTGTTAGTTCCTTTCTCCAGCGTTGGGAAAACTGTGTTTCTATTATTTATGATTGAAAACTATCGACCGGCATGGTCCGTGAAATTACACTGCCCGGCTATTTTCACAAGCTTTGTGTGTAGTGGAGCAGTCGGACCCTACAAAGCTCTCTTGCAATGGACGAAACAGGCAAACAGGACTGCCACCAAGTTTCAGCCGTTCAATGGCTATAGCTTATCTGTGAACTTGTCTTTAAAAACTTGTTTTTGCACCCTGGAATGGCTAAAGATTTTTTTTTTAATATTTTATTTTTTTAAAATACATCGAAATGCAGTTTGTGTGGTCCATACTTGGATATCCTTCACAAATGAATATATCCGTACAACATCCTGCACACCCTCACCGCTTGCCCAGACAAGTAACACTTTGGCACGAGATGGATTACTGTGTCGTGTTTCAGTTGACTCATGAAACCTTTATCATCAAACAAAAAAAGACGGTGAACAGAGCGGTGATTGCAGTAGGCCGAAGGAGGGGGGGGGGAACAAAGATATCAAGCCAGACTGCAAAAGCAACATACACTCAAACGGAACACTCCAACAAACAGTTGGCACTCAAACGGAACACTTCTACAAACAGCTAGCACTCAAAAGGAACACTTCTACAAACAGATCGCACTCAAAAAGAACACTTCTACAAACAGCTAGCACTCAAAGGGAATACTTCTATAAACAGCTCGTACTCAAACAGAACTTCTTTTGCAAACAGCCCGCACTCAAATGGGACTCTGCTACGGACAGCATTTTGAGAGGGGGAAAAGACAATTTGCTAACTCATGCAAAGATATCCAAGCGGATACTAAAACCGTAGAAAACAAAGTATTGTATCGCCAATGGGGAAGGGAGGGAGGGGGAGGAATCAGGCCTGTCAATACATCAAATTTTAATCCCACAAAATATCAGTTCATTGATTTAGACCTAGTCATTTTAGGAACCGTTCACTAATGTACATGCAGCCTGGATCGCGCGCACTGTGTATGAGAATATTGACGTACCGTATGTCTGCTCCTTCGCCATTATACGCCTCCATTTTGAAAATGTCGAGCCTTCATTAAGTTTCGTGCTTAACTTAGTCTTGTGCCATGTTCTGTTGAACCACTTTCTACAACGGTAATAGTTGCCAGTGTCATTCACAGCTAACTGTGTAACGCGTTTTAATGTGCTCTCTAGATATTTTGTTGAGAAACGTGTGGGGAAAGCAAGAATAAAATCACTGAGTAATTAAGAAAAATAAAAGCAAACGTCCGCTTTCTTCTAGATGTATGATAACCGCTCTTTACTCTCTTTGCTTCTTGATAATGCATGTGTAATCAGTTGGAGAGTAGCAGATGGAGAGAAGGGTTAAGTGGCTGAAAATATTCGCCGAAAGCAAATAAATATACGCACAATCTAGTCGCATGTACGTCAGTGGGTCCGTTTAACACCAACTACCTGCTTCCATAAAACACTGGGATGGCAGTTGAAAGATATAAAATAACCGTTTTACCGCTTTCGTTTATTTTCCTGCAGCGTGATTGAAAATAGCAGCTTGGTTTATGTATGAACGCCATATTTCAAGAAGTTTTTTTGGCAAATGAATGTTTACGTGTGTGTGCGTGCGTGCGTGCGTGCGTGCGTGCGTGTGTGTGCGTGCGTGCGTGCGTGCGTGCGTGTGTGTGTGTGTGTGTGCGTGCGTGTGCGTGCGTGCGTGCGTGCGTGCACGCGCTCCATTAGAGGAAATTATGCATATTTCTTACAGAATCAAGACAGAAATAGTTTCTCTACAACCAAACAATAAAAAGCTTTGTGAAGAGACACAAGAGACCGAGCTCTCGTAGAGCAAAACGAATTAGACATTATTGTTGAAGTAAACTGTAAAGTATTTCCTGCTCAACCAACTGAAAATAAATCAATAAGTTCGATGTATTTGGATTATTGTTTACACATCAGTGTATTGAGCAAGTGCCTCAGCGAAAATTCAATGCTGTCGCGCAGTGACCTTGCTCTGACCTTGTTCTGACCTTGCATACCAAACAAAACGTCATCATAAAAAGTCTGTGTCCGAACAAAGAGCCTCATCCTTAGGACATTTTGACTTGTGTCTCAGCAAGAACAGTCACCAAAAGATTCATTGCATTGTCTTTAAAGAAAAAGTCATTACAAGATTTTTGGTTCTGAACAAGACATTTCACTGTATGATTTTACTTTGTATCTAAACAAGAACATCAAAATGTTCACTTTAGGATTCTAACATGTCTAAACAAGATCAACCACTCTAATATTCATGGTTGTCTAAAATTCATGGCTGTGTTTTTAAAAAAAAACATCACTTAAGTTTCATGGTTGTGCCTGAACATTTGTCAGTATGCACACTCCGATGTCTTTGCCTAATGCAGAATATAAACCACATTGAATTTAGTAACTAGTTATACCGACCAGTTTTTCTTTTAGAATATTGACTTCAATCAGCAGATTAAGATGTTACTAGCACTGATAAACCGTATTTAACTGAAACATTTTAAAAAGTACGGCACTGATCCTTTGTCTTGAAATTCATATCACTACGATTGTGAATTCGTTTTTTTTTTTTTTAATTGACACCTAACGACGCTTTCGCTACGAAATTAACATGTAAATATAGCAATTGTTACAATAGTGTAAATGTATGATAATTACTGTTTATTTTGCTCTTGGGGACGGGGGGGGGGTTTAGGCAGTTATGATCCATACGCCAAACTGTTGCTATTGAGGATTTCAGAATACTTTGTCCTCTTCACCGTTCTGAAATAAAGCGACACCTATTTCCGCCTTGAATGTGAGTGTCACATTTGTGATTAATAAGAATTAGGGTGCACAACTCCTGATCATACTATCGCTGCAAAGATATAATATTTCATTTCTAATATTCAGTCATATGAGAAGATGCCTTTCACTGGAATTTGGCTTGTTTTCTAAGTCCTCTATTGGAATACTTACTGAAATGAGTGACCTAGCTTAAATGCGCAATGCGCCTTTAATGACAAAGGGTAAATGAAATAAATCAAAAGAGCCTGTACTGTTTAGCCAGTGGTCTGCTGCTGATAACAAGATTAAGAATTCTTTTGGAATATCTTTTATTTAAAGTTATACTAATTATCATGACTACAGCGCGTATATTGAGAAGCAGTTGTGAAATTAAATTTATGCGTACAGTGTTATTTTTGTACAGTCGTGGTTTTATTTTCCCAGACTTATTTTATGTTTGTATTAAAATGGATCTTGGAAAATGTTTTTTTTTAAATTATAGCTTTGTTCACCAATTCATTTAATTTTATTTATTTTGTTGTTGTTGTTACTGTCGATGATTTTTAGGGGTGAGGACATTTCATTTCTTCAGACTACAACTTCAATAACAGTCACAGAAACGCCCACAGATGATAACTGGCTAACATGCAAGAAAAGTTTATTCGTGTCTCTTTCGTATTCTTTCCGATTGCAGTTTTGGGTCTGCTTACGGTCGTCTGCCTCAGATAGTGTAGCCCTATAGGAGAAACTTCAAGTACAGGTATAAAATGCCCGCAGGATCCAAAAATGCAGAATGCAATAATGCGTCCAATCCATTCAGGATACAAAGAACTGCTTTGATAGTCGCAACCCACATGGCACCAATTGTTATTCCTCGTCGGGCTGAAAGGCCCGGGTTAGAGCTAATACATGCTATATATTTATATTGCAAAAAGTGATGTAGTACTTTTACTGCAAGGAGTGATACATTTTGACACTTGTAGCGCAGGGAGTAACTATTTGGCACTTGTAGCGCAGGGAGTAATGCTTTTTGACACTTGTAGCGCAGGGAGTAATGCTTTTTGACACTTGTAGCGCAAGGAGTGATGCTTTTTGACACTTGAAGTGCAGGGTTTGGTGGCTTTTGGCACTTGAAGTGCAGGGTTTGGTGGCTTTTGGCACTTGAAGTGCAGGGTTTGGTGGCTTTTGGCACTTGAAGTGCAGGGTTTGGTGGCTTTTGGCACTTGAAGTGCAGGGATTGATTTTTTGAAACTTGTAATGCAAAGAGTGATTGATTTATTTTTTACAGTGGTAGTGTAGGGATTGAGATTTTACACGCTTACGAAGTAGGGGAGTGATGTTTATACGCATATAATGAATGGAAAGATAAATTTTATCGCTTCTATCTTTACAATCCCTCTGCGGGATATATAAGTTATCTAAATGCATATTTTTGGTCGGGTGTAGGGGCTGTCCACCTTTCCAAAATACCATTTACATTGCAGAAAACTGCTCGCCATCGCTTACTATTTATAGCTTACAGTTAGGAAACAAGGGGACGTAACTCTCCATTAAATCAAAATGCATTCAGTCTTCCTCAGATCCCAGACATTGATGGAAAATTGTTCTTTGCCGCTTTTCTTTTCTTTTACGCCTTCTTTCGTGCTTTCTGATTTTTTCTAATCAAACATGAGAGCAATAGGTTAATATACTTTTAAAATATACTAGCTCCCTTTTCAATTTCTACTGCCAAACAGCATAATATGAATTGTGAACTGTTTGGCCATTGGACATTTTTTCCTTTTTATCATCTTATGTACTCTATTTCTTTTCTTGCTATTAGTTTGCGCGGGGGGGGGGTGATTATGTATGTGTATGTTGTGTGTGTATGATTATATGTAATTGTATTGTGCGTGTGCGTGTGTGTATGAGTGAGAGGGAGAGGGAATACGTGCAAAGGTCACAGGTTAATTAGAAATGTGTCTATTAGTTCTAAAAGTATTTAATTTAATTTGACTTACCATAGATCTGAGTCACTGGTCGAACTTTGAAAACCGGTGATGATCTGAGTTCTACACCCTCCACCCGTTAAAATTTATTTGCAATCTCACTCAGATATTTCCCATTTACCCTCATTGCGCTTCGCGAAGCAGCGATTTAAGAAACAGTACAGTCTTTCAGTCCAAGGTCATGGACTATCTAGTGACGTAGATTTCGTCACAAACAAGGGGATGAGTTGTCTTTGTGCTAGAAATGTGTGCTACAGTAAAGTCTTCGTGCTTCTAATCTAATAACTAGTCCTGGCGAGTAATCTGGAGTATACTAGATATTCTGGTTCTGATTTTCAATTCAGCTAAGATGGCGATAGAAGGACCAGGCGGTGGTGGGGTGGGGAGCTTTGTAGTTTGTCGAGTGTTTTGGCTTAGGTTTCTGAGGCGTGCGTTTCTAAATGAGACCTCCTCTTGTCTCACTATCACACGGTAGAAAGGAACAGAAAGACGTAAAGTGTTCCTCCTCCTCTCTCTCCGAAGTGTTTACTCGAGTCTCGTTACTTTGCGTTTGTTTTCTGTACCTGGACTGCTTGCTACGTCGTAAGTTGGTCACTTAAAACTCTGAGCTTGCTTATTAAACGAAAGTTTTAGGATTGAGCTTGATTACTGAACTGAAGTCTTAGGATTGAGCTTGATTATTAACGAAAGTTTTAGGATTGAGCTTGATTACTGAACTGAAGTCTTAGGACTGAGCTTGCTTGCTACAATTGGAGTCTTATGATTGAGCTTGCTTGCTACAATTGGAGTCTTATGATTGAGCTTGCTTACTATATTTACTAAACTTATCTTAAGAAACTTGCTTACTAAACTGAAGTCTTAAAATTGAGTTTGCTTACTAAAACTGATTCTTATGTTTAAGTCTGCTTACTAAAACTGGAATCTGAACTTACTTACTATAACTGGAATCTGAACTTACTTACTATAACTGGAATCTTAAGACTGAACTTACTTGCTATAACTGGAAATTTAGGACTGAACATACTTGCTATAACTGGAGACTTGTAATTGACCTTGCTGAATCTGGAAACGTATGATTAAGCTTACTTGCTGTAACTGGAAACTTTTGATTAAGCTTATTTGCTGTAATTGGAAACTTATGATTAAGCTTACTTGCTGTAACTGGAAACTTATGATTAAGCTTACTTGCTGTAACTGGAAACTTATGATTAAGCTTACTTGCGGTAACTTGTTTATTAAAAATACTTATGTTCAGCTTGGTAACACCAGAGTGTATTTATCTTCAATTCCTTGCAGTGTTGACATTTGGAGAGGTGAGAGTCATACTTGTCAAGTCAGGATATGTTACTTCGCAATTCTTTGCTGCTCGCGAGCCTTGCATTTCGGTTAGTTACATTTGCATACATTTATAACCATCGTTCTTCATTCAACTCCATCATTGCCAGTACCCCTCCTCCTCCATTCACCTTGCCGTAGATGTGAGCTTACACTGTAATAAACACTTCGACATCTAATCCCCAATGACGTCACAGATATCGAAAAACACCCATTCTAAAGAACTGTACGTTGGTTGGCTTTCGAACTTTTTATTCTTCAGCTTGTAAATCACGCTTTGTCGCATGGCTTTCAGCACAACCTTTGAAATCGGACACTTTTCATCACTTAGACTAGTCCTTCTCTGTTCATTTACCTTCCCCGCATCTCCTGTCCATTAGGAGCTCATTAGACAGTACATGCAACCGGGCACTGCATTTCGCTTGTTCCGTTTCCAGGCTTTCCGCAGAGTGGATACGCACGTACTACTGTTTAGTGTCTGGCGATCCGTTCTCAGAAAAGGGAGATAACAAACACCTTCGGTGCTAAGATAGCGTCGGGTTGTGGATCTCTTAGAGAACGCGTGGGTCGTGCTCCTTCATGCTGTCTGTGACATTTCTTGGAGGTCCCAGGAGCCAAGCTTTGGAGGGCTGTCAGGATTGCCAGCTTAATGCTGCGCTCAGAGCTCGGCATGACAATTTTTATCGCAGTACTGCAAGCATGGTCTCTCGTGTCTTAGGTCATCAAGTACACCAAAAGGTCTATGGAAGTCCATGTGTGTCTGCACTAGTGTTCATATACACATGTGTGGTCTGTGTGCATGCGTGTGTGTCATTGTTTTTGTGCATGTATGTGATGTTTATATAACTGTGTATTTGTGTTTGTGCATATGAGTCTGTGTTGTGTTACGTGGTTTTGTGTATATATGTTTTTGTATATATGATTTTAGGTATTTGTGTGTATGTGTATATGTGTGTTTGTGTGTATGTATGTTTGTGTATATGTGGATTTGCATGCATGTATCTGTGTGTTTGTATGTTTGTTTTGCACGTCTGTGCGTGCGGTCGGTGTGTGTCGTATATTACTTAGTCAAACACCTCGTTGTGTCAAAGTGAAGGGAGGTAATCATTGTGTGACGCAACTCAAGATCTGCAGCGTTTATCATCTGTGGTGCGTGTGCCATCGCACTGTCGATGTAGTTTCCCATTGTTATCGTTGCCACGATGCTGAGATGCCATTGACCTCGCAGAATAATCAGATTCCCATGCAATCCTGAGGCCGAGTGACAACCTCGCTGCTACTCACACCGTACCTTTGATTCGCACGGACGATAGTACCGCGTGATCTCCCCTGCTCGTTAGCGCCTTAATACTCCCCGAGCCGTCGACTCTAGTATATCGACCAAATGGTCAGGTATAATGAAAAAAAATTCGGCCGAGGCCATTGAGCTATTTCATGTTTGCATAGATAGATGGATAGATCGTTGGGCAGGTTTGTGATGTGGACTAGTACTAAAATCTGCCCTCACTGAAAGCAGAATTCCGTTCGCTGAGGCGTCTTCGGAAAGGATTTTGCTTCATTGACATGCTTTCTTCCCCCCCCCCCCCCCCATTGCTCCATCATTTGCTATTAACTATGTGAGTGCTGCTTAACAGTGTGTCTATGTGAGTGCTACTTAACAGTGTGTCGAAGTGTGAACGGCGAGTAATTATTGCGTGGTAGAAACAGAAGCGCTGGAATAAACACTAACCTGCGTTTTCAGGGGTTCTTTAAGTAAAATGTATAGTATGTTCAAAGGGGTGTATGTGTATGTGCTTGTGTATATATGTGTGTATACTATATGTGTCTATATGTATGTGTGAATGTGCATATGCGTGTATGTGTGAGTGTATAAGTATGATTACCGATTATATTGTTTTATACATAAATATATACACATTCAAGAGGGTCTGACATTATTGAAATGAAAACAATTGGATAAAATCAGGACGTTTCGATACAGAACGGTTAAAACAGGCCTAAATCATCGTCTTCGGACCCGACCACAAGACTATATATGTGGTTTGCCCAGTGCACTGTCCGCTTTGCATACATCAGTGCGTCAGACGATTTCAGCAATTCTGAAATTTCTTAAAACTTCCACGCATGTGAGCCTGACGGTATTCCGTTCTTCCGTTACAACCAGTGACGTAACCATTTTCTGATAAAGATATTTAAGGTACCCTGAAAATACCACTCGTAAAAGAAAAGAAAAATAGTCGCTTCGGTGGACATAATGAACTGGGTGTTTGCCGGATAAAATAATTCATTGCCAAACCCCAAGCCGGAGAGACCCGAAGTGCCCTTCCAGAAAATGCTTCAATTTATATTAAGCCTATCATACTTTACGGAATGGTTCTAATGTAAAAGTCTCTTTTTTTCTCAAGAAAAGTAGGGTGTATGTAGGGATCTCAAGAGAAGTGAAGTGGGGTGGGGGACAATAAAACGTCGTGTTCCGTACTGTGTGGTAAAGGTGTGACGTTTGTTGACACATGCTTCGCGTTTGACTTTTGCCTTTGCTGTGTGATATGAACTGATGTTGCCCTGACTAAAAAATTCACTGGTTATTCTTGGTGTGTATGGAGGTGGGAAATGTCCTTATTCTATCTGATGGAGTCATTTATTAACGAGTATATCTTCTTCGTTTTAACTGCTGTGGATTTCTATTGACTGTCTGACTTATTTCTACAGGGCCTACTCAGATGTCCTTGACCCGTCAGACAGACCCCAGCGTCTTGGAGGCGTATGGACATAGACCCGTGTCCGGCCGAGCCTCGCCAGGGCCATCGCGGCGTGGGGTGTCTACTGGAACCCAGACGCCTGGCTCTGTCAACCCGCCGCCTCGGGTAATGCCCAAACCTACCTCGGATTCTTCCGCCTACCTGTATCGGCAGTTCGCACTGGAAGGCCAGCTGGACGCCGCACCGAAAGATCAGCAGCAAAGAACGGGGATTGGAACCAGTGGTGCTGCTGCTGGCGGGGCCGGCGTTGGTGCGGGAGTTAACCCCAGTATTGCGAGTGGAGGTGCAGTTGGCGGCGTATCCCTGGCAGTCGGTCAGCGGCCGCAGGTGGGACTGATGTCCGGAGGCTTGCCCTTGTCGACGTCACACGGGTCGGTTCAGGCCATGGAGCGCGCCAAGCTAACCGAGTCTGCACCGTCATCAGCCAAGATCCGGGACCTGCACTTTTCGCGCAAGCCCTTGCACATACCGTACAGCGAATTCGAGCCCTATAAGGCAGACATCAGAAAACGAGTAGAAATCACACGCGCGGGTGGGCTGGATGGGCTCCTGATCATTCATATAATGTCCGGCCAAGGGCTGAAATCGTCTAAGACCAGCCTGCGCGACCTCTACTGCGTGGTGGCCGTGGACTCGTTGAACAAAGCGCGCACAATGATTCGCACTGGCGCCATCAACTTCGACTGGGACGAGGCGTTCGATGTCGAGCTCGAGGACTCGAAAGAGGTCTCCTTCCTCATTTACCACTGGGACCCTAGCTTCAAGCACCGACTGTGTTTCCATGGATCGGTCCTCCTTCCTGGCTACGTCACGAGCGGCCAGCGGCGGTACGTGGCAATCAAAATGGAGCCCAAAGGGATCCTGTTCGCCACCCTGCTGTATAAGGAGCCTGCCCTGTCCCTGCAGCGCCTCCCCTCTTTGCGGAAGAACGCGCTTTTCGGCGTGGACCTGGAATCGGTTATCAAGCGGGAGAACTCTGGGTTTAACGTGCCGCTGCTGGTGAAGAAGTGCGTGGAGGAAGTGGAGGCGCGAGGCATGGAGACGGTCGGCATCTACAGATTGTGCGGCTCGGCGCGCCGCAAGGCCATGCTGCGCGAGGCTTTCGAGAAGAGTGCGGCATCGGTTAGTCTGTCCCCGCAAAACGTTTCTGACATTCATGTGGTCACAGGTAATGCTTGAACTTTTATTGCTGTTTTTGTGCTGGGGGATAGGGGTGAGGGTGCTGCCGCGGATTTCAAAGTTGCTACACACAACTTTTAGTTATTCGTAACCTTGGTTATGGGTAAACTTAGTTTTGCGTTGCCTTAGCTCTTACGAAGCAGAACGTGCATAGGCCTACTGTGTCGGTGCTGGAAATGCGGAAACAGGAAGTTGGCGGTGGGGTTGGGGTTGTTTTTCTACAAAAGTTAATGAGCATATTGATCTGGTATACACAGTCTTATATATCGGGGATTGACTGAAATAAAGAATTGGGGGGGGGGGTATTTTATGTTTCTATTGGGATAAGTTCTCATTTGTCTACAGTGTCTGTTGGATATGTAATAATCTTATAAATTTATTTATTCTTTCAACTTATTGAAAATATTTTACCTTTTCAAAAAAAAATTATTTTTAGAGTCATGTAAGTTACTCGACATAGATGATTTGCTATTTCTTCCTTTAAATTGAGTTTTGTCTTTGCGGTGTATTGCTAAATTGTGTGAAAAGTAATTATTATCATCATCATCATTATCATCATTACATTGATAAAGGTGGCTTAGCTTTGATCTCTCTTATCTTATTTCTTTTCTGTTTTGTCTTCTTTTCTTTTTTTTTTTTTTTTTTGACATCTAAAACGTAGAAATAATACTTATTAATTATTAGAACTAGAAATATAGGCCTGAAGTTTCTAACTATGAAAATCATTATATTTAATCATGAAGTTATAGTTGTTTTATGCAGAATCCTTATCAGTTATTGATTAGGAACCGTGAACAGTCCTTATCAATTATTCATTAGAAACCATGAGCAATGTTGTATTTATGCACAATTCTTATCGACTATTGATTTAAGCATCTTGAACGATGTTGTATTATGCAGAATTCTTACTATTTATTGATTGGGCACCCTGAAAATTTTCCAGGGATATCATTTATCGTGAAATGGCAAATGTTGAAGGAACAAAGAAATACCGCTGCAAGTGCGCCCACACATATACACACGCACGCACGCACACAGACTTTCATTACCTTGAGAAACTAGTCCTGTGAAAACTGGGAAATCGCGCCGAGTATAAATATAATGCTCGCGTCACTAAACCTTTTGTTACGGTAAACATAAATTGCATATGGCATTGCAGTACACGTCACTAAACCTTTTGTTACGGTAAACATAATTTGCATATGGCATTGCAGTACACGTCACTAAACCTTTTGTTACGGTAAACATAATTTGCATATGGCATTGCAGTACACGTCATTAAACCTTTTGTTAAGGTAAACATAATTAGCATATGGCATTGCAGTACACGTCACTAAACCTTTTGTTACGGTAAAAATAAATTGCATATGGCATTGCAGTACACGTCACTAAACCTTTTGTTAAGATAAACATAATTTGCATATGGCATTGCAGTACACGTACAGGCCTACATCATTGCACTTTTCTCCATTTTAATCATTCGCGAACGTCAATGTCTGTTGTGACCTCTTGATTGTAGCACAAAGAGAAACGCGGAGTGTACTAGGTAATCCTGAGGACTGGCAAATGGGACACCTACTTCCGGTCTCTGTTGTTGAACGATATCTCTGATGAAGCCAAAATTCACAATAATAAATAAAACTAACGTTCTTTCAAGACAGATAATTCAACAGTAATCTTGAAGAAGATTTTGCTTTTCGCTGTTTCTTATGAATATAAAAAGTTCTAAACATAACAACATTATTTTAAAATATCTTCACATAAACTATGTAACACTGAAAAGGAATGTTTGTGCATTTGATCGGACTGGTCAACGCAGAATGAGGCAAATAAATGATTTTAAAAAAAAAAAAAAAAACAAATAACAGCTGATGAAATTGTCTGTGATGTAACCTCTTATAATGACATCGGACGCAAGATGGTTTTAGCCCACTGAGATCGCTCAGTATTGCCTGTAATGTCAATTTTGTCAAGATAACGACCTACTTCGTTGACAGTGAACACGGACAAGGTGAAGCATTAAAGAATGATAATAAATAAACATTTTTTTTTTAATTAGCGTACTTACAGTAAGCTTGTAATCAGACAAAGTCGCCCTAAAAAAAATAAATAACTCGGTTTTTTGTTTTCATTAAGGATAAGGCAAGACTACTGTATATACGTGATATTGTACATTGTTGACTGCAGCACGACAAAGCGCGTGTATTGCATGTTTTCACAGATGTCAGTTACGGCAACAGCTGTCGCAAAGGCATTTTCGCTAAAGCAGCGTGGTGCTTCAAGCGAGCATACCTCTCAGTGTTAGTGAGCGTTAAAATTAATTTACATGTACCGATGTTATGTAAATCAAACTTAGCAGTATTAAATTAATATACTGATGTTTATACATGTTAAATTAATATACCGATGTTATACACTGTTAAGCAAACTTGGCAGTATTAAATTAATATACCGATGTTATACACTGTTAAGCAAACTTGGCAGTATTAAATTAATATACCGATGTTATACACTGTTAAGCAAACTTGGCAGTATTAAATTAATATACTAATGTTATAGCGAATTTACGGCTGTTATACAGCGTTACATAAATATATTTATGTTATAGATCAGCAGTACTTTAAAATTAAGAATGAAAGCCATATTCTCAAACTAAATAGATCAGCAGTATTTTAAAATTAAGAATGAAAACTCTATTGTTAACCAAATTTAAATCTATATTCTAAAATTGAGACTGAAAGTCAAGTTTTTAAAACAAACTGAATGGAATAGCTGGATTCTAAAACTAAGACGAAAGCCATATTCTAAAACCAAATAGACCAACTGTGTTTTAAAGTTAAGAATAGAAAAGCCGCATTCTAAAACCAAATAGACCAAGTGTATTTTAAGGTTACGACTAAAAAAGCCGCATTCTAAAACCAAATAGACTGTGATTTAAAGTTAAGACGTAAAAAGCCGCATTCTAAAACCAAATCAGTTTCTAAAATAAGAACTGAACAGTGTTATAAAATCCAAATATCCCACCAAGCCCCAACTGATGCGGTATGTACTAGCCGCACGCGCTTACTCATGCACACGCACACAGACGACAGACGTAAGTAATAAAATACCAATAGTCTTTCATAAAGAAATTTAATCCAGCTTACAGCTAAGGCTGACTTTTTAATATGAAGGAGTGTCACATTACTACCGGCGGCTTTAAGAGAAAAAAAAAGAAGCCCATAGCTTGGCAAATCCCGCTTTGCAGTGTTAGCCAAAACATTTTTTTTTTATAACGTTGTTAACACATGTATGAAACTGAATGACCGACATTGCTGTTATTATCAAAGCTATTTATTATATGATAATTTTGAAGCTGGCGGTTCTCGGCTATAAATAGAGTTTAGACTAATATACTCTAATATAGTTTAAACAAAGAGCATTCGGCTATAGAGTTGTGATAGATTTGAAACTGAGTTCTCGACTATAAAGCTATGATAAATTTGACACTGAGGGTACTCGGTTTTAAAGCTATGATAAAACTAAGGATATTCAGCTATGAATTTACGATAACATTTAAACTGAAGGTACTAGACTGCAAAATTATGATAAAATTGAAACTGAGTGTACTCGGCTATAAAGTTACGATAAATTTAACACTAAAGCTATTAAAAAAAAATGTGTTATTGAGAGGACTGTAGCTATAAAGCTGTAATAATGTTGAAACTAATTATATTCACCAATAAAACTCACTAATTAGTGCAGAGCAAGTAGATTAATATAATCAAATGCTAGACAATATGGCCTTGTTCTGCGGTCTTTCTATAAGTGACTTCAGAGGCTGTATGTACACTTTACCGGTCTCCATAATTTTAATTTTAGAAGAGCGAGATAATTAGAACCTTTGTCTTCACCAGTATCTTCTTTCTTATCTCCATTTACCCAATTACTATTAAATTTAAAATAAGGTATAAAGTTTTCAAGAATTAAATTAAGATTGCTTTAAAAAAAATATTCATCTTTTCTTTAGAAAACATTACTGCAGGGGTTCTTAACCTGGGGTCCAAGGACCCCCACGGAGTCCATGGATGGGCTTCAGTGTGTCCATGAATGTCAAATATTCACTATATTTTTATATTCTACTTATATGCATCTTTCTAGGGAGGGGGTTCCATAGCTTTCAGCAGATTTTCAAAGGGGTCCGTGACTCAAAAAAGGTAAAGAACCACTGCACTACTGCCTTCCCTACAGTGTCGCAAAACGGATATTAGCTCCCTTTGATAACAATAATAACACGGGGTGGCGCTGGGCTGAGGCAGTGAAAAATTATGTAAAACATGTTCTAAGGGTCAGAAATTAAAAAGTATTCTCTACACGACCAAAAGAACAGTTGCGTGCTCTCACTTTCACTTATTTTTCACGCGTGTGTGTGTGTGTGTGTGTGTGTGTGTGTGTGTGTGTGTGTGGTTTTTTTGCGCGCGCGCGTACGTGTGTGTGTGTGTGTGTGTGTGTGTGCGCGCGTACGTGTGTGTGTGTACATATGCTTGTTGGAATTTATATAACAGTTCTTCCTGAGTGAGCGTTCCATTGTGATCTATTTAAGATATTTTAGTCTGTTTAATATTATTATCATTATGACGTCAACTACGATGGATGGATGGATTTTTTTGTGTTGTCATTTCATATTTACCGCTGGCTTTATTTCGTTGTCTGCCCGACTACTCCTTGCAGGTGTACTGAAGGACTATTTACGCGAATTGCCGGAGCCACTTTTTACCAACGCCCTGTATCAGATGTTGCTGGACGCTCTCAGCGTCCGCTTGCCGAGTGATCCCGAGGGCAGTGCCAAGCTCATGCTAAGCATCCTTGAGTGCCTTCCAACTGCCAACCAGGTAATGGGCCTTGCCATTATGAGGTGCGCCAAACAAATGAGGAACTTTCAGTCTCAGTATTTACAATATGGCCGAAGCACTTGCGCCCCGAGTTGTTTTCGTGGCAAAATGCTAAACTTTCTTATTTTAATTAAGATCGATCATCTTTAATATTTAGTAAGTAAAAATACGAACTAGTGGTTAAACCATATAGCAATTAATGTAAAACTACAGTCTTCGAAACGGCCAGTTTTGACATTTAATTACGCATGTAGAATGTATAAACACACTACAGCGCCATAAATGTGCAACTAAACTTGTGGAGTGGCCTATTTTCATACTGAACTAAACGTGTGCAGGTAATAAGAAAATGATATATTAATTTAAAAGCTGAAGTCTTGAGAGAGGTCAAGTAGTGAATTGTAATTTATTTTTAATGGAAGAAAATGCGACAGAACAATGCAGGCAGTCCGACACTGTTAAAAACACCAAAGTTATCTTTACAAATGGAATACATGTCTATATTTTTCACACACATCTATACTTGTCATACACCTGTATTTTTCATACACACCTATAATTGTCATACAGACCTGTATTTTTCATACACACTCATATTTTAAGCTGTCGAAAGCGGCCAGTTTTTACCGCAGTATAAACAACATACATAAGACCCACAAGCAGACACAAGATTATCTGCAGTAAATAAATTATCCTACTTAGAAACTTTTTTAAAATCTAGGTCACTGAACTCCTTTCATTAATAAGTCTTCGTAATAAAACAATATAAACTAATTGTACTTATGTAATAAGACAAGATAACTAAGTGTACTTAAAGTAATTAATTCTGCTTACATAATAAAACAAGGTAACTTCCTGTGCTTACGTAATAAAACAAGGCAACTTCCTGTGCTTACGTAATAAAACAAGGTAACGTCCTGTGCTTACGTAATAAAACAAGGTAACTTCCTGTGCTTACGTAATAAAACAAGGCAACTTCCTGTGCTTACGTAATAAAACAAGGTAACTTCCTGTGCTTACGTAATAAAACAAGGTAACTTCATGTGCTTATGTAATAAAACAAGATAACTAACTGTGCCTACATAATAAAGCAATATAAACTAACTGTACTTACATAATAAGACAAGATTACTAACTGATTATTTTAATAAGAGAAGGTAATTAATTGTGTTTATGTAATAAAACAATATAAACTAATACTACTTACAAGGTAACTAACTGTGCTTTCTTAATAAGACAGATAACTAATTGTGCTTACATAATAAAACAATATAAATTAACTGTACTTAAAAATGACAAGGTAATTAACTGTACTTATGTAATAAGACAAGGTAACTAACTGTGCATACATAATAAAACAATATAAACTAACTATACTTACGTAATATGACATGGTAACTAACGGTGCTTATTAAGTAATAAGACAATATAGCTAACTGTGCCAAGTAATAAGACAATATAGCTAACTGTACTTAATTAATAAGACAATATTGCTAACTTTGCTTACATAATAAGACAATATAAATAATTAACTGTACATATGTAATAAGACAATATAACTAACTGTGCTTACGTAATAAGACAGTATTGCTAAATGTGCTTACATAATAATACAATATAAATAATTAACTTTTCTTACGTATAAAACAATATGACTAAAGTGCAGAGCTGTGACAGACGATCATTTGAACTACTGAACTACACTTCACTAATAAATTGTTAAGAACAGTTTATTCTAACGCCCTGGCTACACCTCTCTAATAAAGGATATATGAACAACATACAAATAACCAAGTATTTCATATCCTTTTGAGTCTAAAATCTAACCAAGTAGTTCATATCTTTTGAGTCTAAAATCTAACCAGGTATTTCATATCCTTTTGAGCCTAAAATCTAACCAAGTATTTCATATCCTTTTGAGCCTAAATTCTAACCAAGTATTTCATATCCTTTTGAGTCTAAAATCTAACCAAGTATTTCATATCCTTTTGAGTCTAAAATCTAACCAAGTATTTAATATCCTTTTGAGTCTAAAATCTAACCAAGTATTTCATATCCTTTTGAGTCTAAAATCTAACCAAGTATTTCATATCCTTTTGAATCTAAAATCTAACCAAGTATTTCATATCCTTTTCAGTCTAAAATCTAACCAAGTATTTCATATCCTTTTGAGTCTAAAATCTAACCAAGTATTTCATATCCTTTTGAGTCTAAAATCTAACCAGGCATGTCTTTTTCTAACCAGGCCATTCTAGTCCATTCCAGCTCATCTTACTAGGTACTTTCTATCCATTCCAGCTTATCTACCTATGGAATTCTATTCCCTCCCAATTTATCTAACAAGATCATTATTTTCTCTGCCGATTTATTTGAAATTTTTTCTCTCATGTTTCCATTTCCTTTTAATCCAACTGATATTGTTCAGAGCTTTCTGAAAGATTACACATCCCCTGACTGAGCATAACTTTTTAGGACAATATTCATATTATTTTAATCGAGCATTTTATTTTTAAATTAGCTCCAATTCATTAAAGAATATTCTCTGGATTTTAAAATTAAAATACATTTTCTTAAAGTATGCTTAATTTAAGTCAGAGAATATGTGTTGTTATTACTAACTAACTTAATACTCATTGAGTATTGAAACCCCAGCTGTCTCCTCTCAGTGTTCAGACCTCATCACAGTCAGATTTCAAACCAAGCTCTAAGACCTATAGATTGACAGAGTTAAATCCAACAGCTGTCCCTTGTCAGTGTTCAGACCTCGTCTTGCATATGATTTTAAACCAAGCTCAAAAACACAGTCCAACAGCTGTCTCCTTCTAGGCTCAATCTGCTGCAAATTCTTGCACATTCAAAAAAATTTAAAGCTGGAAAAAAGAAAAATACAAAGAAAAAGTAGACACACCTGAAACAGTTAAAAAGAAAAGAAAAAAGGGGGGAGGGAGAAATCATTGCTTCCATTCAAACTGACATTTCACTACAACAATGGATAAGACACAATTTTTTTAGTTAAACTAGGTATGGTCAGTGAACCTAGAAATCTAACATTTCATTACGGGGCAAAAACATCTTGTTTCATAGAGTAAACAAGGAGAATAACTCCATTCTCTTTTAGTACAGTAAACAAGCAAGGAGCATAACTAGTCTTCCTTCGTAAAGTAAATGGAGAAAATTTAGGTCATATTTTATAATAGTTTTAAAAACAAAATTGTATAATTTCAGCCCTATTTAATTTAAACAAAAGAATAATTTTAGATTCACTGTGTGAAGTAAAATGTGGACCTTAACAAGGGGAATAACTTCAATCTTATTTTGTAAAGTAAGCAAGGGGAATAAATAAATTCTTTCTCTATTGTTTAAACAAGGGGAATAACTTCAATCTTATTTTGTAAAGTAAGCAAGGGAAATAAATTCAAATTCAATAAAAACAAATATCAGCCCTATCATTTCAGGGTAGGGGTGTCAGACGTCCGGCAAAAGGAGAACATGTCCTCCTTTATAGCCTAATGTCCTTTTCCTGGAAGGAAAAGCCAAACATCCTTTAAAATATCCGGCTATTTGTATGTTTACATTGTTATAATGTACAAAGTCTATGCACCTCTGCGAACCAGTCGGCTGTAGTCATTCTAGCAATCTAGCTCTATGTTCTTGTTTCTATTGTGAAAATGTTAATGTTATTTCCGGTAGCAAAGATGCAAATTATTTTTTTTTTAATTTGTAATTTTTGCCGTCTATTTTTATGAAAATGGCTTCTACAAAGAGAAAATGCAAATTCTCGAACACTATGAAAAGTAAGTTTCCATGCTTCGTTGAAGGCCGCATCGAGAACGAGGCAAAATGTACGATTTGCGATAGTTAATTGTCAGTTGCCAACAAACTAGCTACTGACTGGGAGCGCCATGTTGACAGTGAGAAACATAGAAACCTAATCAAAGTGTCCGCGTCATCGAACAAATTGACGTGTCTTTTTTTTTTCAGCTTAAAGCACTCAAAGGTGTTGCTGAAAGTGCATGCGGCTGAAGCAACTTTTGGCATTTCATACAGTTTGTCATCATCAGTCTTACAACTCGATGACTGCACAACTGGTTTGATGCACGCATTATTTGAAGATTCGGAAATCGGTAAAAATTGCGCATGTGCAAAACAAAAACTGAGTCAATAATAAACCAGGAATTGGCCCCTACACTGGTGAAATCGATAGGTGTCATTTCATGTTTCAGTCTTTCAACGGACGCTAGCAATAACGGATCGCAGAAAATATTTCCAATTGTTGTTCAATACTTTGACTGGAAGGCAGGTGGAATCCAGACTATGATTCTCGAGTTAGACAACACACCAAATGAAACCTCATAAAGTATATCACAGTATATTTTGAAAACACTCCAGAGATAGTATATGTCCTCAAAATGTGTTGCTTTTGCTGGAGACACTGCTAATGTAAATTTTGGAGGCATTAATATTAACAGAAGAGAAGATAAAAATGTGTTCTCGCGTTTGAAGGAAGCCTTGAGCAAGCCATTAGTAGGTGTTGGATGTCCTGCTCACGTTCTGCACAACTGCATCCAACATGGCGCAGATTTAATGCAGATTGACGTTGAAACTGTTGTCTTGAAAATATTCAATTACTTTTCTATCTACACTGTCAGAACAGAAACTTTAAAAGACTTTTGTGACAGTGTCGACATTAGCTATCAGCAACTACTCTAACACTAGATGGCTCAGTTTGTTTCCAGCTGTTGAGAGGCTGTTTACTGCTTTGAAAGAATATTTTCTTTCTGTAAATCAACCACCTGCTTTGATAGAAATTTTTTTTTTTTAGAATGATTTTTCAGAAGTTTACTTTTGATTTCTGATTTGATTCTTTGATGTCTGTCTTCCAAGTCAATATTGCAGCCATTGAAAGGGAAGAAACATCAGTGTTAGAATTTATGAGCCTTCTCCACTCAACCTTGGAAGTTTTGAACAGCAGACTAAAGGAGCCATGTATTTCACTGAAAGTCAGGGAGATGTGAAGACTTAAGGAAAGGCAGGCTAAAGGAGACATTTATTTCACTGAAAGTCAGGGAGATGTTGAGAAGACTTATGGAAAGTGATCGAGAAGAAGAGTGTAATTAGTTTTATGGCAGACATCAGGTTGGTGTATGAAGCATGCATTAATTACTTAGAAAAGTGGTTGAAACCTTTTGATGAATTTCAGTGCTTTGGCTGGATGTACTTAAATAAAATTAAAGACAGTACATTTGATGACCTTTTGACATGCATATTGTTCCTGAAAGAGAAAGGTATTATTGTGGACAGTGTGCAGTTGTTTGACCAATACTGCAATCTTAAATCATTTGTGCAAGAAAAGAATGAACAGTTTTTTTGAAAATCTCTTGCCTGAATAGTGGAGTTTATTTTTCTAAAGTTGCCCAAATGCAAGTTGCATTTCGGAGTTACTTAAAATTTGTGAATTATTCTTCTGTATCCCTGGACACAATGGCAATGAGGAAAGAGTGTTTTCTTTGATTAATGCTCAATGGACAAAGGAAAGGAATAGACTCTTAGTTGACTCTGTAAAGGGCATCATTCTCACAAAGTACAATTTGAAGAATCTTACCTGTGAACAGTTTTATGCATATGTGATTGATAACGAGGATCTTCTGTGAAAAGTTGGTTCGTCCGAGAAATATATTGTGTAATTAATAAAGATTATAAGGTAATTGGCTGTTTAAATAATGGGTTTTTTTGGCATTTTGAAAAAAGCCTCCATTGAATTTATATTTAATTTATAACAAGACTGTTTCTTGGTTGGTTCACCAAAAGACACTTTTTGGCAGGTATTGTATTTGTAATAAAATTGTACTGATTGTGGGTTTAATCCCGAACACTTCAAATGAAACACTCAATACGTCCTCTTCTGTCCTCTTTTATGACTTTCTGTGTCGTCCTTTTGGTACCCATGATTCTGGTAACCCTATTTCAGGGAACCATTTCAGTCTTATTGTAAAACAAGGGGGTAACTTTAATCTTAGTTTTTTAAACAAAGTGGATAGCTGTAATCTTCTTGTAATTTTGTATAATAAAACAAACAAGAGAAATGGTCTTATTGTATAAAAACAACATTTCATCTCCACAGGACACAATGTCCCTCATCTTAAATCATTTGCGACATGTGGCTGACCACAGTGACAAAAACAAGATGACCATCGACAACTTAGCTATCTGCTTTGGACCCGTCCTGCTGTGCCCTGCCCCGACTACCTCTAGTGATCCTGCTCTGGACTTTCGCAAACATATTGATGTTCTACGATATCTCTTGGAGATCTGGGAGTATGAAGGCAGTACTAGTGAGTTGGCCTCCTCTCCATGAATGATTAGGATTAGAAATAGATGTGAGTCTGTGTTGTGTTCTTTATTAGATTTATTAGTAAAAGTGTGTGTGTTGTGCTTTGGTTTGTGTGCATGTGTATGTGTGTGTGTGTGTGTGTGATATACTTCATGAATGGTTGAAGTTAGAAATAGCTGTCTGTGTTGTGATTTCCATAAGATGTATTATTATGTGTGTGCGTGCATGCATGTGCATGTACCATTTACTTTTTTAAAAATTAAATATGTAGGTTTGAGGTTCTCACTTTACCTGTGTTTATTTTTGACAGCATAGATACTTTTACTAGAATTTATAGAAATAGAATTTGTAATGCACCACAGGGAAAACATCATAACAATAGACTGGTTATGAGCACACTATGCATGACAACTCTTAATTCTTTATTAGTAAATAAAATTCATAAATAAATCCCCTCTAGCTTCACTAGATTGCTGAATCAAAGAGATGTATCACTTTAGATCTGATTTCTTTCATCACACAGAGTCCAGACCATCTCTTCACTAGTCTTGGTGGGCATGCCATAGTACTTTTAATTAATTCATCATTTGTCATAAGCATACCAAAGTACTTTCATAATTCATAGTACTTTTAACTAATTAACCATGTATCACAAACTGTAGTTTAGATGTATACTTTTTTTTAAATTTCTGTACAGGTGAACACCATCTAAACTTTGACAGAATTCTTCTGAACACCATATTTGAGAAAAAAATATTATGTTCATTTGTTTCTAATAATTCTTGTATATATTTCTAATAATGTCTGCATGTGTTTCTAACAATGTCCGCATGCATTTCTAATATGTATGTAAGTGTTTCTAATTCTAATAATGTCTGTCACTGTTAATAATAATGTGTATATGTACTTATAGTTTCTGATGGCATTTCTAATATTATATAATAATGTCTATTTGCATTTCTAATAATGTATGTATGTATTTCTAATGTATGTATGTATTTCTAATAATGTCTGCATGTGTTTCTAATAATGTCTGCATGTGTTTCTAATAATGTCTGCATGTGTTTTTTAATAATGTCTGTATGGATTTTTAATAATGTCTGTCAATGTTTCTAATAATGTATGTAGGTGCTTGGTTCTAATAATATCTGCATGTGTTTTCTAATAATGTCTGTATGGATTTCTAATAATGTCTGTCTGTATTTGTAATAAGGTCTGCATGCATTTCTATTAATGTATGTATGTATTTCTAATAATCTCTCTGTGCATTTCTAATAATGTCTGTCAGTGTTTCTAATTATTGTCAGGTAAGAAGCATAATACAGCATGCCAAGAAATGAAAAGACAGGGAAGGGACAATAAAATGTTGACAAAGAGATGGGGATGGCAGCGGGAGGAGGCGGGGGGGAGAGAGAAATAAATGTATGGAAGAAGTGATAGATTGATAATAACTAAATAAGGAAAAAGAAAGAATGTGATAGTGGGAGAGAAAGAGATAAAGGAAGAGAGAGAATTATACTAAGAAAATGTGGTTTGATCTCTTTTGGGTAGGCATTGCAAAAATAAGAGTTAATCATACAATATAATGTAACCCACCAAAATCTAAAATAAAATATTTACTACAGCCTAAAATCTAATAAAATAATACCTATAATACGAAATGCAATCTGAGTGAAATAAAAATTGTCCGCTGTGCGTGGAGGTCACAGCAATGTTTAATCAAGGCCTGCACACAGGCATTTTACTTTTAATGGAAAACTTTCAGAGTTTTAGGGCTGTAAGTGAGCTCACTTATGGAATAGTGTGATGTTATAAAACCTGTCTTTATTCTAGGGCACTATGGTATATAGCAGGAAAAAAATACAAATGATAGCAAAATAAAGTTTTTAAAAACTAAAAAAGTTTGTAAATTACTATTGTAATTATTTTATTGCATGATCATTTGAATTCAGCAAAATATTTAATAACAAAATCAATGAAAGAATTTGAAATTCTTTGCAAATAATTTTCTGCAAGACTTTTGAAGTGACAGTACATGTATTAAAAGTTATTTCTCTTTATTTTTTTCCTAACTAAGAAATCTTTTTCCTTTTTTTATTTATATATCATATATATCAAATGTTATTATCCATTATTTCTTTAGCTCGGAGGCTATCTTTCTTATTTGATTGATTTATTATTATTATTGTTGTTGTTATTAAAACCTTTATTTCATTAGAATTGAACAAAATAGTGAAGAAGTACATTTCTTTTTTCTCACTTGTACATGTATTATTTATTGGTATAGCAAAATTTCTTCCCTATCTTCTTTAAAAGGAAAATAAGGAGAATGTTTGCAAAATTTTTCATTGAGTCTACAATGAATTCACATAGTGATTTACATGACTGATGTAAATCTGCTGTATGGATTGTGATTATCTGATTCCAAATTTCTAAACAAATCATTGGAAATAACTCTTTATACTGTTTAGTATGCTGTTTATCAGTGACTGCAGTTAATCATCTGTGTAAATTCTTTGTTGATAGCTTCTTTGAAGACCCTCATTTAGTGATTTATCAGTGAATAAATAACCACTTGTTATAATACTTAGCAGATAAGGATTTTTATAAGAACACATATTTGATGATTTATGAGAAACATGCATTCTTGTACTGTGCTTTTTCCTCAGATATTCACATCATTCATGATTTAAAACTACCATTGTAAATGATGTTTCATGATTTAAAGCTATATTGTAAATGCTGCTTCATGATTTAAAACAACCATTGTAAATGCTGCTTCAACAGCAGTTTGTTTTCCTAAAGACATTCTGTACATATTTAACTGACTCCTATATCACAAACTTATATATAATAATATATATATATATTTACTATGCTTGATTTTATGACACCTGTGATGTATATTAATACTGCAGGGGCCTCCCAGCTGTCTTCAAAAGAAACAGAGGTGTCACTGGATGCAGAAGCTGAGACATTAATAAGCAGTCAACATTCACAATCAGATCACAACAAGCACTAATCATACAGTTGACCTCTGGAAAGCTGACCTCATTTGCATCTTGATTTGTTTCACTATAACAAGGGGTTTAGGGCAATTTCATTCTGGACAAGACAGCAGAACTTTTTACGAAACAATGGAGAAGAGAATTAGGTGGAAGAGCCTGGCCAGATAATGGAATGTTTGTGCTCAGACACTTTTGTCATTTATTCATGACTTGCCAGTGACAGGAAGAAGTCAACTTTGTACTGTTTTCATTCTTGGGGGTGGGGAGCAATCAGTGATAAATGTTTCTGAAAGTGACTTATAAGCTGAATTGTGTTATCACATTTACATGTTGGCTCGATGGTCAAGGCAATATAATCTTTCATCCGCTTGTGAGATGTTTAGTAGCTGGTAATCTTGTAGAATTATGAACTTGGCTTAATGTGTGTGTGTGTGTGTGTGTGTGTGTGTGTGTGTTTGTTTGGATATGCATGCATGGTGCATGAGTGTACATGCATGTATGTGAATGTGTGTGTATAGACCTGATGAAGACCCTCAACATTTCTTTTAAATTACTAAATATTAGGGCTCCTTCTTAGCTTGATATGTCTTCTTCCTGTCACATTTTAAAAACTATATATTTTGAAGCAGTAAAATTATTTTTCTATTAAAGAATTTTTTTAGTGCAGTTTGCTAGAATGTTAATATGATTATCACACTTTTACTGCATGTGTGTGTGTGTTACACACTGGAAAAAAGTTCACAAGTGACATACTATCACCTATATTGTTGATCCTTATTGACTTAGTTCTTAAACTTTGATACCAAATCTTTATCTGAACTTCATCACAAATTTCAACATATCTAACTTGCATAGGTAATGAATTGTATTTTAAAGAAAACAAATTTTAATTAAATTTCATTTAAAGATACAAACAGTAAGTAATGTAACAGTAAATAATGACTAGAATAAGTGGATTATTGACTTTATTGGAACATTATATTCCCACCCTAATTCAAAATTAATTTTATAACTGGAAAGATCCATTTATGCATGAATCCATTTTTTAAATTTTTTTTAAAAAATTTAATCACTTTTTAAAAATAAAAAATATTTTCAACATGTCTTCATTAAGGAATAGTTTAAATTTTTATTTGAATGTAGTTTAGTTGGCAAACATAAATTGTTGATATTTTTATTGTGACTCATATCCACCACTGACCATTCCTAGAACATATACATGTTTTTTATAGTTTATGTATGTTTGTTTGTGTGTGTGTGTGTGTGTGTGTGTGTGTGTGTGTGTTGATATTATAATTAAGTTTAAAACAAATGTTGTACACATTTATAATGATGATAAAATTAAATATAAACTAGTGCACACACATACGCACGCACACACACACACAAATAGAAATCATTGCCATTGTGCTCTCCAGTCTTTAGTTTTATTTTGTTGCTGTACAAATTCAGAACTATGAGGATAGAAGAATATATTTATAATATCCAGACATGTAATTTCTGCACTAGTTGACATTTGATTGTGATAAATGGCTGAAAACTAATTATATTTAAACTTAATCTCATTTTGCATGACAGAGAATATATGTTTCTTTATATGTCCATAAAAAGAATTCCTTTTTCTTTTTTGTTAGAATTTGTGAATAAAATTGTCCAGATAGAGTTGAATCATCTGCCTAGAAACCTAAATTGTCGGACAGGATGCACCTCAGTCATACACGTAAATCTGTTAGCAAATTAATTTGTTAATGCTCTATTGATATATAACAGACTTTGGTTACACATTGTTCTCTTCACTTGTCATTTAGCTGCAATGTTAACCTTTGACTTTTTTTAATTAGCAGAATCCATAAAGAGATGATCATTTTCCATTCTTTACAATAATAAATAATAATGTACTCATGTAATGGTCTATAAAGTAATTTTAAAAATATATAAATTTAAATGCTTGCTGTTTGAGCCCGTATGTCTGTTTTTCCCCAACTGAAGAATTCATTAGGAAATGTGGGGTTTTAAACATTAAAACCAGTTTGGTGCAGATACATGGATGTTATATATCTTATTTCTTGTCATCTACTCACATGATCCTCTTTGGACTCTAGAATATACACCCATTGGATCATGTGGAAATTGGCAGATGAACATGTGCTAACTATCCTTATTCAGAACTTTGCAAAATATACAGTCTGATTGTCAGTGGCTTTTAAAGATATCACTTTGTACTACTTTTTCATGGGGAGAAGAGGTGTCTGTATTAGCACCAACAGAACTAACGTATATGTATTATTTTTTTTTGCAGGCTTTCTGGTTTATTCGTCAATATACTTTAGCATGATTGTCATAAAGGAAAATGTTTGTTTTGAAAAATGGCATTCAATAAATCATATAACAATCTGGAGTTTTAATGATCACAGATAAAAGTTATAAAAGCTGGATTAAAAGGAAAGTTGTTTGTTTGATAAATGGCATTAAGTGAAGTCATACAAAATATGGAGTTTTAATGATTATAGATTATTTCTGAAAGCTAAAGGAAGGGTAGGAGTTGGAGTAAGTGCCATATGTAGGTAGATGAATACCTGTGAAGATGTGATGGAGTTAAAGTGAATATGGTAAAAAGTAAGGTTAGTGTTAAAAGAGAAGTTTACAAAAAATGATGTAGGTTAAGATGAAGTGAAAAAATAGCAGGCATGATGGTTAGGGTAGGTGGAATTGTTTGTGCAATAGCAGGCATAATGGTTAGGGTAGATGGCATTGTTAGAATAAGTACAATAGCAGGCATGATGGTTAGGGTAGATGGGATTGTTAGAATGAGTGCAATAGCAGGCATGATGGTTAGGGTAGATGGAATGGTTAGAATGAGTACAATCAGGAGAGGGAGGTGTTAAAATAAGGAATGAGGTAGGATTTGGTTGCTATGGGAGTGGTAAAGCTGAGGGTCAATGAGTATGGCAGGGTTTGCATGTAGTATGGCTGAGGGTGAGGTAAAATGTGGTGGTGACAAAAAGTAACAGTTTATCTGAAGGAATGGAGAAAAATGTGTGTCAGGTAATACAAAGTAAAGAATGTATTTCTTTACAGGCATATACATGTTTTTGATGGTTAATTAAGAAGAATGGGAAAAAAAGATGATTCTTAATTCAAGAGCATCAGAATGTGTGCAACCATACAATTCAAATTCTTTGTGATTCTCTTCATGCATACCTGTACTTGTTAATTCCCCTTACAGTTATGCTGTGTAAACTTATGCTTGTTAATGCACCTTACACTTACACTGCAAACTAATACTTGTTAACGACCCTTACACTGAATACTTGTAATTGTTAATGACCCTTATACTGGTTGTGATTGCAGCAGAGCAGTAACCCTTGCTGTGCTCAAAGAACACTTGTGATCGTTATGTGAATAGTATGTTCCTAATTTGTAACTGTACATGAGTGTTGGTAGTTAAAATAGTTTGAAAAATACAATGCATAAGTGGTGAAACTGTCCTTTCATCACTCAACTGCTCGTTCTTCTTGTAGACTGATATTATATCTGTAGTTAATACTCTTTGAACAAATTCAAAGTACGTGTACTATTGTATACTAATGCTTAATTTCTTTGCTGACCAAAACATTTTCTATTATTATTAAAATCTAATTTTCATAAATATATGCATATTGTGAAAGTCTGAAACCCCCTTCATAGTTTTTGAATTTATCAAGATGTATCATTTAGGATGATTTCACAAAATCATTTGGTATAAGAAAGATATAGATTTGAGTTTCAGAAAGATATTTCTACAAGTGCTACTACAATTTCCTTGAGCTAAAGTGATTTAAATTAGACTTGACTTACAGCTCTTAGGTTCATGTTTTCTCTATATTTATCCACCCCGCCATCCTGAATCTAAATTGGACCATACAGTCAGAAATGAAGAAAAATAATAACATTAATATTTATATTACTATTAAAGGAATTTAATCTCAGTGTCAATATATGTCTGTCTGCCTTATCACTTTGTCACTACATCTATCTATAACAGAAATATTTCCTTTTACTTTAGTAGTTTATTTCCCATAAAACAGCTGATTTGACAACATTTGTATAATATATGATAAAATGCTTCGGGCAATGTAACAATATCACATTCTCACCCAACCCTTGTCCTCACAAGGTTGTTTGTAATTTGTTTAATATTATTTTTTACAAAAAGTGCTTGTACCACGCGTGATTAAATGCATCTGTATTATTTAAAATGCTGACTGTACATCGAAACACTGTATGTGGACTACTAATATAAATCTTTTACTAATTCAAGGGCATGAGAATACCCTTGCCTGCATTAAAGCGAGAAAGCTGGAATAGTCATAGTGTAGCTTCATATTAGAATCTTTTTTTCCAGAAAGTAAATACATGTAACAATTATGTGTACATGTATTGATTTTTTAAAAAAAGAAAATATTAGGGAGGCTTGTAAGAGATCCTTCAATTTAAGTGTCAACTTTGTTTTAAGTATGCAAAATGTTCAAATTGGCTGGTGTATACATGCTTAAATAATAATATCAAAAAAATATTTTTGTAAGTAAATATTGGATTTTGTTTATATTTCAATTATATTTTAATATAATCACCAGAAGACTAAAAGATAAATTGTAGGCTGACATTCAGTTCAAGAAACGTGAAATGACTAGTTTTGTATAGATACGCAATCATTAAAAGCAAATGATGCAGTTAGTACAACTGAAATTATGTTACATCATTTTTTTTTTAATTCAAGGTGATTAAATAAATGAACTAGCTGTTGTTTAGATAATTATTTTGGTTTTCCAGACTGCTGCATGTATATTTTTACCAGAAAAAATAAAAGCTTAAAAGAACTGACAAAGTTGAATATTGTTTGACAGTGATTCACAGGAATTCTAAACTTTAAAACTTTTTTAAAACTATTTTTTTTAAAACTAATTAATTACTTGCTCATGGTTCAAAAGTTTAATAAATGGCAGACAACTCATGAGAGTGTGGTGATTCTGTGCACTGGAACAATAGAGCAAAAAGAATTTGTCAGAGCTATAGAATAAGACTTATTTGACGCTGTTCTGTGTGTGTACTATGTGATTTGTGGTTTTTTTACAAAATACTTTCTGGAGTGCTTCTAATAAAGATAAAGTCTGTGAATATTAATTTTTAAAAAAAAAACAAAAGTCTTTTCAATTCAGTTCACTTCAGAATTATTATATTAGTAAGATGCAATTCTCGTCTCTTTACCAGACTAGTTAAGCATTTAGCTCATTATCTCAATTTTAAGTAATTTTCTACAAAACTGTCTAAATGCTTTTATGAATGTTTTTACCTTAGTTACTATTTTTTATTAATATTAATATTTTTCCCTATTAATGTTATGAATATTTACACAAAATTCTTATTTTTCAATAACTACTGAGTATAAGTTTTTAGTAAAAATAAATAAATAATGTTGGAATATTTTGTTGTTGTTCTTCATTGTAACACAGCTTGTTAGGAGCTGGTACCAGTTGGTAGTAGCTTTCATAGAAATAGATTTGGTTCTAAAAGATGTGTTTTGCAGTCATGTTAGTGGTACCACAAGATAAGACATCAGTGGTCAGTGCAATGTACAGGCCAACATCAAGCAATAATAATTATTAATATGACATATTACCAAAGTATGGCAATGTCAAGAATATGAATTATTTGTTATGTCTGAGTCTTTTGTTCCTGTTTTGGGGCATGTTGCAATCCTTTATCATACTCAGTTGGGTTTGGTGATATTTTTTTTTAAAAGAAATTCTGCAGCTGTTCTCTCTCTCTCTCTCTCTCTCTCTCTCTCTCTCTCTCTCTCTCTCTCTCTCTCTCTCTCTCTCTCTCTCTCTCTCTCTCTCTCTCTCTCTCTCTCTCTCTCTCTGTGTCTGTGTGTGAGTGCTTGCATTAAATTTATATCATTATATTGTAAACAAATACGATCACTGTGACATACCTTCTCACATTTTAGCATTTTGCCTGAGCTTGAAGTTGAAAGAGGTTACCTCATTTCTTATCTTTTAACTGTAACAAATTGCTAACAAGTTTTCACATATTGATAGAAAATGTGATAGCCTTTACCCTGTTTTTTGTAAAACCTAGTGATATGATTAGATTTGTGATACTGCTTACTGTAAAAATTCAGCTTCATATATATTCTACCTCTCTCTTATTACTACCATCACTGAGAAGTTGTTTTGGTAGTGTAAATTTTTTCTTTTTTCAAATAAGAGAGAGGTTGTTTGGTTGCTTTTTTTTTTAAATTATGCCCTGAGCTGCCCCATGTCCTATACCAGACAGCTCTGATAATAAATCTTTACTGTAGTCACAAATCACAAGGGTTGCATTCCACAGACTCTAGACAGTTCATTCTGCTAATAATAATAAGTGTACTGCTTATGTCACTTTCTGTCACATCTGTTTGTTTAATTTAAATAATTATAACCATAATTAATATTTAACCCACTTTAAATAAACAATGGTACAGCATCTGCTATTGGTTGACTAAAATAAATAGGTAATTACAATCCTCTTGGCTTCAGAAAGTAAAGGGAGTTTGAATGAAAACATTATTATATTGTTGGGTGCTTTGTATTTAAACTTTCAGCTGCAGAACTCATCAAATGTGAACAAACAAAAATACAATTATCTGGAATGCATCCCTTGGACAGTGCACATATTTGTTAGCTACTAAAAGCGATCTTCACTAGTGTTTATTAAATCAAGCTCTCAGGCTCTGCTATAATCTAACAGAGTGCTTGTGTATAATCACCTTTTTCAGTCTTTTCTATATATTTAACTCATATGCTACAGCCAGCATAATGGCATTAGAAAATCTATACAAAGTTATTGTTTTTTAAAAAAAATAAAGATGATGAAGTAAATCTACAGTTAACTATATCATCCCCACCAAACCATACACATAAAAAGGGAGATAAGAAAATAATGATTGCAAAGATATTGTAATGTAGCTAAGTTTAAATAAGTTTACTTTTATTTACCATTTACAAACACTTGCACACATATATTGTGTGTATGAAGTTTCTTTGAATATACTGACCTTTATGAGATAAAGAAATTGTGTGTGATGGTCTACATTTTTAAAATTTAAAAATAGTGTGCATTTTCTTCTGAAGCATGCTTGTGTGTGTAATTAAAAGGAAATTTCCATTATCTCTAAACGTTCACACAACTGACATTGCTCAGTGATGCAAAAGAAAGTTAGATATTGTAAAAATAATATAACACTTTATTTTATTAGCATATCTTCATACATTCAAATCCTTTTCTTAAATATTTAGTTGTATGTATGTTAATGGCACTTGTGAAATAAACTGTGTATTTGTAATACAACAGAAATATCAATGGCATTTTGCAATCACTTTTTTAATCCTTCATATAAAAATAATCTTATATATTTACCAGTTCATTATTTTCAACTGTTCTTTAAAAAAAAAAAAATCACCTAATTCATATTTCTTACCGTTTTAGTGACAACTGTTTCTGAAAAATTCCAAATAATCTATATTAAGTGTTTCTTATTAGGCTGTTTCTCTTTCTTTCTGGTTTTCTTAATTATTATTATTATTGATTATTGCACTTTGGTTTATCAAAAAACATTTGGTGCAGGTATTAATGAATCTGGTAACTGCATTCATTCAAAGGTTGTGCTCTTTAAGTATGCTCAGAGGGCAGCATTGATAACATTTAACAGAAACCTTTGTCATGTAGTTTGTTATAATAATATTAAGTGAAATAGTGGTGCAATTATGTTGATCATGTCATTGGCACACGCTCAAGAGATCTTTTTTCTTTTCTCTTACAAGCTTTCATAAATCCATTTTGAATTTCATTATACTTTTTATTGTCATTTGTGTAATGGTTAGCCTAATTGTGCTAAATACATTAAAAAAAAAAAAAGGTAAATTGTGTAATGACTAGCTTAATTGTGATATATACAAAACAGATAAAATGTATAATGGTTAGCCTAATCATTTTTAGTAAGACAGATTGTGTAAGACTTCAAATTGAGAAATATGGTTTCAAGTTTTATCTCTAATCAAATTATATTTCATGTTTTAATACTATATGGATGGAATATTTGTTCTTATAATTATTTTAAAGCATTATTTTTTTCTTATAAAAATCTATGTCAATTTGGTAATTTGAACTTCTGAATTTAAAGCAGTTAACTTATGAATAGATACACAATTAGCAGATCCATAATTAGAAAATAGATGCATGTTTTTTCTCTTGCTGGTCAGTTCAGTTCTTTTTATATACACAGCAATACAGAATAGTGAATCTGTAAGCAGACATAATTTTTTATACAAGAGGAACCAGTGAGCATGTGCTTAAAGTATAATCCTGGTTTGTGTTATCAAGTTTTAAAATGATTCTTTATTTCATTTCATATTTATCAGTGCATTTTTTATTTCCCATACTGCTTTGTTTTGAATATGATATTGGAATTTCAGTGATTTATTTCAGTAATTTAAATGATTATTTTGGCTGTGATCTTCACAGGATTTGTTTTTGAAAACTTTCTCATTACTTATGAGCAATATGTGTATGTTATTGTGATATAATTACTGAAGTTTATTTCATAATGTTGCTTTGGTTTTGTTTTCATTTCATTTGTTAATCTTTTGATCATTTTTAAAAACACTAATTATATAGTAAATGGTAAAGATTATTGTAGTTAACTGTACTGTTGACATTTCATTGCATGAACACCATGAATTATGCTTTTAATGGTGGTCCATTCTATTCTGTCCCATGTTTATGAGTCATATTTGTAGAAACCCATTAGCTTTCATACATGTTCATAATTTTAGAGTTCTTTATTTTTTTCCTTCCCTTTCTTTCACTTTCTATCCCAATTTCATGTATCCCATATGACAACAATGGTAATAGTATGAATTTCATTTCAGTTTCAGGGTTAGGTTATTTCAGAGCTTTTTCTTCATACTAATACTGGGGTTTTTTTTCTTTTTACAGCTAACAATTTAAATAACCTTTATAAAATCACCAGCTATTCATGATGTCACTGAAAGAAAAAAAAATGTTTTGTAATCTTTGTCAGATTATATACAATTTAATAATCAATATTTGTTAAATGTATGCTTCATAAACCAGCTTTTGTAATGTATTACTGGTCATGCCTAGGTTTGAAAATTCATCTGCTTAAACCAGCATGTTAATACTGCAACTGTTAATTCTGCCTGTTGGGTAGGTTTATTTTTATTTTATGAGTCTGCTATACATAAGAAAGATGCTCATGGAATAATTTTTTTTTAAAATAAGAACAAATGGTATTTTACTGCTGTGAGTGAGTTTGATGCAAATCATGTTCTTAGTTGTGTATTCGCCAAGGTTTGATAAATTGCATGAAATCAATGACAAGTTGTTATAGTAATTGGAATTTTGTTTTTTGTTTGGATCATGTTTGTTTGGATCTATAGATATGTATGTTCACTCGCATTGTAGTCCCATGAAATATTTCATTTTCTTCAAACCATCACCTTGTGTGTAATTATACAATGGTAATAACTAGCTAAAAATGATTATGAGTTTGTAAATTTAGGAGTGAGGGGACAGTATGTTTTTGTTCCAGTAAGAAAATTTTGTGAGTTGACAAATGTAATGTGTGTTACAATTTTGACAAAGGAAATAAATGTTCTTCTTTTTTTTTGTAACTGTAACATTGAATGGTTAAGCACTTTATTTACTGTATGCGGATGAATCTGTATAATATGCTGTTTTCAGCTTCTTACAGTGGTGACCAATAACATGCAACTACAAGTAGCCAAACAAAGACATAACTACCTATTAGAAATTGAATATATATATATATATAAATGAATAATATTAAGTTATATAAGAAATCTCCATATCACACCATGATTAGTTACTGTAATGTTGCAATATATTGTGAACAACTAAAATCAGATCATTTTTATCCAGAAGACAGAATAAAACATAATGAAGATTGCTTCCCGTATCATTGCTAACTCATGCAATGATTATAGGGGCATTAATCATCATTAAAGGTAAATATGTGGCAGTTAATCAAAATATAAAGTAAGTATAAGGAGGTAATCATCATAAAAGTAAGTTTATGGCAGTTAATCAAAATAAAAAGTTAACATAAGAAAGTTTATCATCATACAAAGTAAATACAGGGGAGCTAATCATTTTTTTTAAATAGTGTAAATGGTCTAACTTTTTACCTCACGGCATAAACCAGGAATATGCACCCACTCGTTGCCAATGGTGACTAACAAGTAAAATATATGGTTATATAATCTGTTGGACAAGTGAAATATGCAATCTTCATTATGAAATAAATAAAAATAGCAAGAAATATGAAATATTTTCCATGTCTGAATTAGAAACAAGATATTTTTTCCCCTTTATTGGATAGTTCTAATCCATGACCTCAGTTGGGGGGGGGGGGGGAGAGGCTGAAAAGCCATAGTGATCCATAATAAAAAGAGCAGAGTAATAAATTCTATTAATTAAAATTTTGAAATGAGAATTGCTGAAACAAAAAATACAAGTAACTTCTGGTTTATGTTTTTCTGTTCTGCATGTTGACACCAAGTTCTGTGTTAGCTACGATTCAGTGTATGCATTAATGAACACCCGTTGTCAACTAAAAATTAATTTATTGCACACAATTATTTGAAAGAAAATCATAATCAGTTTTTAAAATTTTAGAGGAATTTATTTTGGGGGTAGGCATTTTGGTAGACCGACTCTTGCAGACACCATATTTGTTTACTCCCACTGCATGAACCAGATGACCATGGAAAGCAGTCAGCTCTATCCACCGCACACAAATTTCTTTCAGCCAGAGTGGTGAAGGTACATTTAGAAAACTCCAAAGAAAATGTTACATACCAAAAATTCTTTGATGACAATAACAAGTTCAACAAGTTTATATATACCAAAACTTATCAGGACAATTTATTTGTAATTCCATTAACCAATTGTTTTGTTATTAAATTCCCTTTTTCTGTTTTGAAAATTGACTTTTTCCTTGTCCACCAATGTCCATCTATGATCCAAAAGCACAGGGGAATTTGGGGGGCTTGGGACCTAGATTTATTATTACATGTTGCTAACAATAAGGATAGGCATTTGTGATGGGTCCTCTTGTGTGTCTTTGTATCCATGATTGCAGAAAGTTTCATGTGTGAACTGAAAATAAGGGTTAAAACTTCAGTAGGTGCAAGGGGAAATAATCTAAAGGAACAGTGCCCTATTTTTTTTGTCAAGCTCTCTATACACATTTCATATGCACATGCCGCATGTATCTATTATACCATTAAAAGTAGGTATGTGCTTCCGAGAGTAGATAAGAAAAACTTGTCTTTTGGATTTAAATCTGTTTCTGGTTCTTTTCCATCAGTGTCTTGTTTTTTTCTGATTTGTTTTCGAGATATGGCTTCTTCAAAGTCAGTATCAGCCAAGATATTTTTATTTTTATTTGTCTTCAAATTTTTGAAACTCATTCTTCGATGTGCGAGCCATCAACTAAATGATTGGTAGAGATCTGCACTGATTTTAAATCCAATTCTTCTTCTTGGTGAGGTATTGTGCATTGAAAGCTTTGCAAAATTTAATTTCAAACAATCAATATAACTCTAGCTACTTGCATCTTGTTTGCAATGTTTTCTGCCTCTCATATGGTTTCTTGTTTTTGTGACTGGTCTTTAACTGTTCTAAGGCATCTACAATATTTGAATATGATTTCATGGTTGTGCTTGTTGCTGTTGACTGAACATGACTGGAAAATTAACAGCTATAATGGTAGGAAAATACGAGTGCTGCCATCATTTCAAATCAAAATACTTGTACATGCAGATCAAAATGGTCATTTATAATACATTCAGTTTTATTATCAACAAATATTTTTTTCTTGTGTCCCAAGCACATGCACAGTGTGCTTAATGGATAAACTGGCACTGTATAATGCTATTCCTGACACACTAAAATTATTCTGTAAAAGCTAACAACACGATGTCTTCTAAGTTATATAAAACAACAGTACACAGTATTTGTACATAGACAATCCCAGAACAAATAACCTGTTTTACTAATCAGTAAAACATATAAACAACTTAATAAATAAACTTGTTTATACTTAAGATAGGTGCATAATTACATAGTTATACAGGCAAGTTCTAATTATGAATGAGTTCCGTTCTTAAGGATGTACATAACTCAATTTTGTACATAATGGTCTGATTGATGGACAAAGTGTGAACATGGCTTAAAATGGCATCAGATTTCCATGCCTCTGTGGATGATAAGCAGCATACATTTGTAATTCATCCACATCGGAACTAGTTCAACTTGGTTCAGAAGTAGGGAAATAAGTCAGAATATGTTTTAATGGACCTTACGTTTGTTATGTATGGATGGGCTGCCATTACTCAAGACTGCTGAAACTCACCTGCATTGTTTACATAGATGATAAAAGGATTTGCAAAATGTAGACAAATTAATACAAAGAAAATTCTTATAAAATATTACTTAAATAAATGACAGCCTTGGTTCATCATAATTGTAAGAATAAAAAAATGTACTTCAAACAGGAAAATTTGCACTAAGATAAACTATGAGAAAGAGAATGATTTAACAAAATAATTTACATTAAAAAAAGAAAAAAGAAATACCCTCTCACAACTTAAAAAAATCAGTCTAACAAAATGTTTAGAACATACAGTAAAGGTCTTTAACAGAAACAAAAGATAAACAATGCAGTATACAATCAAGTGTTTAGATTTTTGTAGTACCTAAGTGCCAGTCTTGAAAGAATCAAATGTTTCAGACTTCTTGTCTATAATGTAATATTATAGATGAATCCAAATGAACAAAATAGTACACAGACACAAATATAGTACTCTAGCAGTCAACTAGCATTGTTGAAGAGAGGGGATGGACACAAAAGGTACCAGCACCAATGTCGCTCCCTATTAGACATGGAGATGTCAGAGTGGTGTGGGAAAGAAACGTTTAAACTAATATGCACAGTATTAGAAAACATTATATCACACACTACAAGCTTAATTCTGACAATGTTAACTTTTTACTGTTTTAATTTAATCAAAAATTCCATTTAAGTCTAGGACAGCTGTGTTTTTATCTAAATTTTAAAATTCAAGTCCCTGAAAATGTTGATGGATTCTTTTCATGAGTAATGAAACATCTTATATGGCAGAAACAGAAATATAAAAAATTGCTATGTATTCCATTACTCACAGATTCTTTGGTAAATCTATTTAGTTTTTCATTCACAATCAGACTCTGATTTAATCTTAAGATGTTTGTCCATGATGTTCTAGGTCAGGTTAAACTTAAAATCTTCCCATCATCAGTGAGGTCTGCCGTCATCATTACTGACCTTGGACATCATCATTTAGGCAGTGCTGGTCTCTGGGATATGGGCCCTAAAAAATCTAATTAGTACTTACTCAAATCTCATTAGTTTCTGTCTAGAAAAATACTGCTCTTAACAAAATGAAATAGTTAAACATAAAGGCAAAATACAAACTTCTGGGATAAATGTTTTATTAAGTTCTTCTCAAGTTCTGTTTACAGTACCATCTAAATAAGAAAAGAAAATAGTAACAGTAATTTGTTTCAAATGAAGTGATAAGATTTAATCATGTAATGAATATTTTACAAATAGCATATGTATTTTACTAATGACAACAATCACAATTTTATTCATTTATGTAATGTTTGATTCTAACTTAAACATAACAAATAAGCCAGCAATGAAGTAATATGATAATAATCATGCAATGAATATTTTTGATACAGCATACAATAAAAATGTATTTTAACTAATGACAACAATTAAAATCTTATTCATCTGTGTATTGTTTGGTTCTAATTGAAACATAACAAATAAGCCAGCAATAACTTTTTTTTAATTTAATGGTATTAATATCTCACAAATTTATTATTAATTCCTTCATATTGAAATGTATTCCATCTTGACTAGACACTGATAGCTTAAAACAGCATATATAATTATATGAAGAAAGAAATTTTGAATCAATAATCAAAATAAATGTATAAATGCATTCTCACTAATAAGTAAGAGAATTATTTGCAGCAATATATATTTAATTACATGTACAATATGTAACAATTAACTGACTCGATTTTATTTTATTTTTTAAATATAATATAATAATAATAATCATATAACAAAATGCATGAAACATTACTGACAAATGAGCTATTTTGATAAGATCACTATAATAAATCATTCGGTGGAAAATAATCCCAACATCAAATATACATTTATTTCATCTCTGTACATTCATCTTCAACTCCTTGAAAAGTCTTTCAAAAACAAAAAGGCGAACGGATAACAGTTTTTATACCATCTTCTTTCATCCGATATCAAACACTCAAAATCCTTCAAATCACTGAATCACGAGTTAACAAAACTCATCTACTGAATAAGTGCTGAACTTTAATGCATTAACCTATTACTAGGTTTTCAGTATGGGTTCAATGTAGTAAGTTATTTTTTAAATGTTATATTACTATAGTCTTTATTTATTACTATGTATACAAATTCTGCATAAGCACTTTTATCACAAAAGCATCTAGAGCTGATTATTGTTTAAGCTGTGCAATAATTTCAATTTCAAATTATTATTATTATTCACCCTTTTTTTCATGACTTCTCTCTCATCAGTTATGACCAAGTGACCAAGGCCTCAGAATCTTACCAAGATTCTGGGTGATCCAAGGTTTACGGAGGATGGGAGTACTTTCAAAAAGTGTTGCTTTTAGCAATTTTGTGTAATTTCTTTTAATTTTACTTTTTAAAATGATCCAAAAGCACAGATATGCAGATCTAAAAGAGTGTAACAGAATATACTAATATACTATATGAGGCAGATATTTATTTTAAACTGTCATGATGCTGAAGCTTAGTTTTCTTGGATTGAATCATTTTAATAAAATATTTCCACAATTTAAATATGAAACAGTTTGAATTTATTATAAATGTCCTGGTCAGTAATGGTGCTAAGGCACAGCAGGTGACTTCTAGATGCAATACAATTAGCCAAGGCCTGAAACCAGTACACACTGTAAGCACAGCGTGTGAACACATTCTCCATAAATAATCATGCTACAGTTTACTGGACTGCTGCGTGGCCAGACTCTCTACTGCTTTCTTCACAAGAGCTGTAGCATCCGCAGCACACCCCCAATGCAGTGTGATCCCTGCTCCACCATGTCCATAATTATGAATCACCTAAGATGAAAAAAAAATCAGTCTTTATTTGAACAGCTCTATAAACAGTACAAGGGGCTTAACTCAAACTACTCTTGCCAGAGAACTATTCCTTGGTAGTCTGAATTAGTTTACAATGAAACTCTTCAAGGAAAAAATGTAGCATAATGCTTTTCTTTGAAACAGAAAGAATAGTTTACTGATTACTCTACAAACTATAATTCATGGATTCTTTCTTTTTTTAATGCCTATATTTTTGTGCCTGTTGAATTAATTTTGAGTTATTTGAAGGTGCAATTGCTTAAAATAATAAAAGTAATTATGATAACTAGATAAGACACTTCATGAAGCAGGTGTATCAGGTAAAACACAGCAAAAAAAAAAAAAAAAAAAAAAAGACCTTTTGCAGTCACCTTGTATGGTGCATGAAAAAGATAAAGTTGTTTAAAGGTTCTAAGAGTGGTACAAATTTCTAAGAGTGGTACAAATTTCTAAGAGTGGTACAAATTTCTAAGAGTGGTACAAATTTCTAAGAGTGGTACAAATTTCTAAGAGTGGTACAAATTTCTAAGAGTGGTACAAATTTCTAAGAGTGGTACAAATTTCTAAGAGTGGTACAAATTTCTAAGAGTGGTACAAATTTCTAAGAGTGGTACAAATTTCTCTGAAAGAAAGAGAGGTGGCAAAGTTTTAAAAGAGAGATGCACTAATCAAATCTTGAAAAGAATCACCAAAGTTTTGAAAAGAGTCATCAGGAAGGTCTTGATAAGATACACCAGAAAAGTTGGAAAGCCTTGATGTCTTGATTTCTCTAGAAATGTCTTGAAAAGAAACACAAGAAAACTATTGAAAAGAGACATCATAAAAGTCTTGATAAGATACACCAAAAAAGTCTTGATAAGAGACTATAGAAATGTCTTGAAAAGAAACAAGAAAAATCTTGAAGAGAGACACAAGAAAAGTCTTGAAAAGAGACAAAGAAAAATCTTGAAGAGAGACACAAGAAAAGTCTTGAAAAGAGACAAAGAAAAGTCTTGAAGAGAGACAAAAGAAAAGTCTTGAAAAGAGACAAAGAAAAGTCTTGAAGAGAGACAAGAAAAGTCTTGAAAAGAGAAAAAGAAAAGTCTTGAAGAGAGACACAAGAAAAGTCTTGAAAAGAGACACAGAAAAGTCTTGAAGAGAGACACCAGAAAAGTCTTGAAAAGAGACACCAGAAAAGTCTTGCAAACAGGCATCAAATAAGTTCTAAAAAGAGTAAAAGAAAGTTTGAGTGCAAAGAAAGTTTTGATAACACTGGGAAAATACTGAAAGGTCTGAAGAGGTGGTACCAATGAGGTTTTAAAAAAAGAACCAAAATATCTTGAAAAGAGGTATTAAGTCTTGAAAAGTAGTATCATGAAAATTTTGAAAGAACATGTTGGAAGTCTAGAAAAGAGGTATACTAGAAAAGTCTTATAAAGAGGTACCAGGAATGAATAGACATCAAGAAAGATCTGACAGAGCACCAGAAAGACTTGAAAAGAAATGCTGGTGATGGCTTAAAGACTTCAATAATATAGGTCCTTATGCTTATTAAGCAATCTAAATTCAATCAGAAATAAAAATCTTTTCATTTATAATCTTTTGAAAATGAAAACTCAAATACAAAAAATAAACAACAACAAAAAAAAACATTGTAAACATGATCAAGAGTTATATTCTCTACATCAATCACAATAGTAAAATTAGAATCAAGACAGATGCAACTGTCTTAGAGCAATGTTATATCAGTATATCAGGAGAGGAATCAAGGACATCTCTATTAAATATTTATTATGAAAAAGGAAATTATGATGATCTGCATGTGAAGTTAGAGAATACCCAGGTTTCTTAGGAGGATTTAAATATTCAAGGCATTGTCTCTATTAAATAAACATGTTAAATTTACAGGTGAACTTGAAAGAGCATTTTCTTGTGGTAATTACAAAACATGTAGGCCAAAATTGCATTTTCTACCAACTTCATATGTCAAATATCATCAAAAAGTTATGCAATATTACATTTATTTTTTTCTACTTTGATGGATAGTTAGCTATCCCACTGGTTTAAATTAAAACTAAAATTGAATTAAAAATATATCTTCTTCATTCCAAACTAATTTATATCTGAATAAGATTTCACAAAAGGCATGCTAATCTATAAGGTCTACTTCCTATTCACAGTATATATTTGGAAATAAAACTATATTTTAAGAAAATGATCCAAAATTTAATCATCCAGTTTGCCGAGAGAGTGTGTAAAACTTTCTACATAATCAAAACCAGCAATTAACATAAATAGTTTCATTAGAAATTCTCTTAAATTAATTATTCATAAACACTAGCAATTCTACTCAGCGAATGCATGGTCATTAAAGCGTAAAAGAAATCACTGGTGGGTTCTGTTGATAATTTTACGTTCTACATGCTTATTCTCACCATTTTAGCTTCTGAGATGCCCTTGAATCTAAGACATCGTTGGTCCATTTTATGATGCATAAGCAAAAGTATAATGAATGTAATTTTTTTTTTCTTTATTCAACTTGCCTTCAGAGCTTTTCCTCCGACATTCAGGGTCTCAGCTTCCAGTCTGACTTCTGTGCGCCCTGGTCGCAGCCCCGCCCATTCACTCAGAACTCTAGCATTCTACATAGATATTTTATTTGAACATGATTAATAACATTTTGAAAAATAGTATTTTCTACATAATTTATTAAACAACACACAGAAGTGAATACAAGTAAATGATTTTAATGGGAAAAAATAAGCTGAACTTGAAAAAGTCAGCAAATATAAAAACTAATATCAACAGTAACTACTGCATTGCATTTAAATATTGAGTAATGTTCTCCCGAGACATGATAAGAAGATGAACTGCATTATGCAATTTAGTTTTTTAAAATCTACTTACCTTCAGATTAGGCACATATTTAACTGCTCGATTCCATATTGCTTCAGAGTCTGCAGGATCCACAATTTCACTACTGTTGCCCTCTTGTGCCACCCCACCCACTACCACAAAGTCTCCTCTGCAATAAACAGTTTATATTCTGACAGAATATCTCTCTGTCTCCTCCTATTGTCTCATACACATTACATTCCATGCCCACTCATACAAGAGAACTTTCAAATGTAGATAGACCACCTCTGTGTGCAATCCTATTGTCACATTTCAAACATACACTACATTCACTCCTTTGAACCATACAAATCTTTTGCATTTAGACAGAACAGCTTTATGTCTGATCCCACTGTCAGTTCATTCAATCATACAACACAATGCTCTTATTTTCAAATACCATTATGTGCACTCCTTTTTTCACATTTAAAGGCAGCACTCCTTCAGACACCCCTCTGTTTACTCCTACTGTCATATTAACATCTTTAGCTTAACTCCTACTGCCCTATTTCATGCTAGCACTCATTCAGACAACACTTTACATGAACTCCTATTTAATGCTAGCGCTCATTCAGACAACACCTTTATGAACTCCTATTTAATGCTGGCATTCTTTCAGACAACACTTTACATGAACTCCTATTGTCACACTTCACAAGAACACAATATAACCTTACAAATGTATGAGTACAAGAAAAATGTGTCAGATGTTTTGAGCACTTGAGAAATACTTACAAGGGAAATATATAAGTCTCAAGACCGGCAGGAGTTTCAACAAGGTAAAAATGCTTCACCCAAGGGGCATGAACCTGAAAAACATAATAATGTGTTAATTATTCAGCTAGTAATAAAGATAAAAATACATGTACATACTTGCCAAATCTCTTGAATAAAGTTTTGATATTCTGCCCCACCTATTAGTATTAGTCCATTGATCTCACAGAAATATCTATAAAACGGTAATGTTTAGAACTAGAACTTTCGTTAAACTGGTTGATGACTTCTGTAATCCATCAGTCAAGATAAACAAGTAGTATCCATTATAATTTTTAAACAATGTTGGTATAATATTCATTAATGCACAAATTTATTACTAAAATTTCTGATTCTCCAATTTATTCCTGATTTGGTTTCATACTCCCTGTCTGTAAACAGAAATCTTCCTAAGACTCATAGAAAACTTGTCACTTATTCAGAGGAAGAAAATGGATTACTTTACTTTTAATTAAGAATTTAAAATGTCAAAGTATATACACATAATTAAATTTTTAATTATTTACTACAATTATACTAACTTCTTATAAATTGTTACTATTTTCCTGAAGCTAAAGCAACGGATTCATTCTTGTATACAAACAAAATAATACCCTACAAAATGCAGCATTAAAACATACACTCCAAAAGATACCTATAGAACATACTTATAAAACATGTGCTCCAAAACATCATGCTTCTTTAGTAACAAAATGCAGTTTCCATGGAATGTTTCCAATGTCTAACACTCTTTTTATATTTTAATAAATATTTTTTCAATTAAGTAGACTACAAAAATAGTTACAGTGTTATATTTTCTGACACTTAGATAAGAAAATAGTTATATCTATCATATAATATAAATTGTGTTTAAAAGTTTGTTTACATGCTTTCATTTAAGGTTAACGAAAGATAAAGTATATGCATGTGAATGTAGAAGACATTTGACTTTTCATCCTTTGGAACTCTATGAAACTCCAAGTTTGTCCATTTGCCAACATTTGAATAGCCTAAAACTAATATTTCTAAAATCTCAATACAGATATTGCACACAAAAAATATATAATCAAGTCCTCTAGTATTGTGTTGTTTTTCTCAACTTTTTGTTCTTTTATAAAATCTAGTTTATTTTTTCAAGAATATAAATAATATGCAAGTGTTGAACTATTTTCTGACAACTAGTCCTTCTAAAATCTAATTTCTCTTCATAAAGAAATCAGGTTAAAACTGTTTATTTGCAAATTTCAGAATTAAAATAAAACCTAATTAATATGGCAAATTATGGCTTATTATAAGTGCTCAACCAGAAAAAAAAAATCTTTTTATTTGATGGATATTATTTCAGTTATCCATGTCAGATACATACTATCAATGTCACAAGTCATTTAAATCTGTAAGCTGGCTACACATGTTCAGTATTATGCTGATATTCTCCATACCACTCCCATTACATTCAGCCACAAACAAGATATTATGGTGTACAAGGAATCACTCTGTAACAAAATACCCAATTCAAATCTTATAGGGGGATTTATTATTATATATTCTGCTTGTTACTTTTTGCAGCTTCACCCCATTTCATTTTACCCATTAATGGGCTCAATCAAAGTAAGACTGGCAGTGAGTTAACAGCATCATTTTAATATTGTCCAGACACAAAATCGTTATATAATCACATATACAACTAAATTGTACTTTCATTCTGTTTTACTAAACCAAAGGAATATTTCAACACAAACACAGCAAAGGCATTTTTTAATTAAGCTGTAGCAATTATCTAACATTTAAAGTAGTATCAATGAAAACAACTTACTCTTAGAATCTGTCCACGAACAGGCATAGTTTTCTTATCGCCAACAAGCTGTCCAGCCCTGGGACCACAACAGTTGACAATCACGTCAAATCTGTCAGCCAGCTAAAAACAGTAAAATGTGTTAAAAGTTCCTAGAAGAAAAACATTTTCAACATCTTGGCTAACAAGTCTGATTAGGATGGAACAAATTAATATCGTGAACATGTTATACATTTGGCTAAGAAAAAGCTGATAAAGATGGAACAAATTAATATAGTGAAAGAACAACAGATTAAACATCTTGGCTAACAAGCTGATAAGAACAGAATAAATTAATACAGAAATGGTTCAGTATGAAAACACAGACCTGACTGGAGACTGATGACAGTGATTCTGTGATTTTTAAAATAGCACCTCAAATCTGAGATAAAAATGCCAGTTAATTGAAATTAACTATAGATCGCATGATTATGGAAGCACAACTTGAGCACATGTATGCAAATTGAATATTATGGTAATGAATAATATCAGTGTGTTCGGCAGTTCAGCTGCAGAATTAGTGTATGCATTCTGTATGTTTTGTTCACCACCGCTGCTAACTTCAGAAACTGTTCTTAGCTTTTTCGAAAGCTCAAATACTTCAAGCAGAAGCTTATTTTGTAATCACTCTGTTCACTGTCTCCTTTTCTAAAATTTTATTCTATTTATGAGACTAATAACTATTGGTATAAAATAACAAAATTAATACCATACTACAATAGTAAAACAGGTTCAAGCATTTTAAATGCTGGACAATGAAGATTGAACATTGCCAGGCTGTTTGAAAGAAGTAAAATTACATATAATTTTATTTTGCATAAATATATACATATGACCTAGAGATTTCTCTTAAACTGGTGTTGAAGCTTTCTACTGTTTAACAACACTTACATCTTCTAGTCGCTGCACTGTTCCAAATTCCACTTTACCCCCTAAATCTTTAAACCTACAGAGAATACACACAAAGAAAATTACACCAGCAGAATTCACTGTGAGTAGGATGAGATGGGTGGATCATTATATATATTTTTAATTACACATATTGATCAAAATGTTGATGATTACAGGCAATTATATTTCTTACTTTCCTATACAAACAATTTTTTAAAAACTGATACCAAAAGACTTCTGACAAGTACAAGTAAATTAATAAATTGGCATTTTGCAGAAACTAATTGGCATATATATATATATATATAATGTAATTGGACAAGATACCTAAGTGATTACTGTTTCCAAGATAATGTTATCCTTAGCGATTTACTGTGAATGTTATCCAAAAACTGCAAAATAAGTAAATTGCAACGAATCAACTGGCAATAGGCACACTTTCACTCTTACAGGTGGCAGTCAAGGTGTTGCAATGAATACCCTTAGCTACAAGAGTCACCTTGTCATGAGCCAAGGCAGGTATTTGGGCAAAAGAATCTCTGTACTGGTGTGAAAAGATCCCCAACTGAAATAACAAACATTAAAAGAAGATTATTTTTTTTTCCCTTTTCTTTTCTTTATTTTCTTTGGCGGGGGAGCCTTTCAATTATTTATCTCATATTTCATCTATTTATGAAACATAATTATTTATTAAGGTAGACACATATTAAAATTAAACTATTATGTTTCACAATGTGAAATTCTCAATTTATTTTAATTGTAAACATTGATATTAGAAATATACAATAACTGATACTACATTTTGAAGTATATCTGCAGTCTGGTGATTTAAAATCTTTCATGCTTTGGTAAAGAGTTGCTAATATTTAAAGGAATATTTATATTAAGTAATTAATGTATATGTTTATTAGAGAAACATAGCTAAGGGAGAAGACTGTTTTCAGATCAAGTAAAAGTAGAAAAATGAAATAGACATCTACAAAACAAGCAAAAGTAAACAAATGAAATAGACACCTACAAAACATGCAAAAATGGACAAATGTAATAGACATCTACAAAATAATCAAAAGTGGACAAATGTAATAGACATCTACAAAATTGGCAAAAGTGGACAAATGTAATAGACATCTACAAAATAGGCAAAAGTAGACAAATGAAACAGACATCTACAAAACAGGCAAAAGTGGACAAATGTAATAGACATCTACAAAATAGGCAAAAGAGAACAAACCTGGCATAAGGGAACATCTTGTACTCTTCTTGCGTTAGTTCTCTGAACCCTAGCACAATGTCTTTCCAGAAAGGTTCCTTAACAGAAGAACATGTTGTCAGCTGCCTGAATACCAGCACAAAGTCTTTCTAATAATGTTCCTAAAACAAAAGATCATGTCAGCTATCTGAACCCTAGCACTTCCCATTAAAAATTCCTAAAACAAAAGATCATGTTGTCAGCTGTCTGAACCCTAGCATGTCTTTCCCAAAAATTTTATAAAACAGAAGATCAATTTATGAAGTTTTTCTAATTTATTTTTCTGTCAGTTCTTTATTAAACTACTGGAGTGGAATGTATGTATATAGTGCACAAGCAATTCTCTGAATTCTATCCACACCCAGAGATATGGATTAGAGCTCATTATTTTCAAATTGCATGACTATGTCCTTTTAATATATATATATATATAGTATGCATGCAAAATAATTCAATTATCTAAATATTCAATACAATATGGCTGTATGGGTATTATGTAATAATATAGTATTACTTATTTTGTAATATGAACAATAACAACCACTTGACAAAACATATACACCAAGACAATGAAAAATACATGATAATGTATACACATGGGCAATAATGACTACATGGTAACATAACATGGTCAATGATGACTACATAGTAATGTATACACATGAACAATGGTGACTACATGGTAATGTATACACATGGGCAATGGTGACTACATGGTAATATATACACATGGACAATGGTGACTACATGGTAATGTATACACATGGACAAAGGTGACTACATGGTAGTGTATACATGTGGATAATGATGACTACATGGTAATGCATACACATGGATAATGATGACTACGTGGTAATGTACATGTGTGGATAATGATGACTACATGGTAATGTATACATGTGGATAATGATGACTACATGGTGGTGTATCCAAAATGGACAATGAAGAATACATGGGGTAATGTATACAATGGACAATGAAAAATACATGGGGTAATGTATATACATGGACAATGATAAATACACAACAATGTGTTTATTTTTGTTTAAATTAAATATCTGGGATAAAAATGTGAAAATTATTAGATTTGTTAACATTTCCTCTTCATGGAAAATGTCACATGACAAAATCTTAAGAGACTAAACACTAATGAAAACATTTAATAATTTAATTTAACCATCACAATAATTATGTATAACTAATGGTAATTTTATGTATTTAAATTCTGTTAGAAATTACAATGTATGCACACACACCACCCCACACACATAAAATATATTATAGTTATAACTTTATAGACTGTACCTCGGGTACAACGTGGGAATGAAGTGTATAACCAGAGACTAGCTGTGCCCCAACTTCTTGAGCTGTGGGTGTGGTGCCCAGATGCAACAGGTGATCCCATGTTTCCTTGCTCCACTTCCTGGTGAAAAATATTACTGTTCACATTATAAGTATTTGTATTCACTTACCAATTTCTTGAAAATGTATATGTGATTATTTTATGTATCATAATTGCAAAGTGCCTACTTCTTTTATAAGGTAAAGCATTTGGTTAAATTTTCTTTTATTATTATTATTATTATTTCTTTGAGAAAAACATAATGCAGGAGTTAACAATGTACTGATATTGTCATAAAGGTCAGTATGATACAAAGATAAAGACTTCAGTTGTACAATAATGACATAATACAGGGCTTAACAATGTACTAATAGCATCATAAAGACATGAAATGCTGAGTATGGCACACAAAGATAAAGACTTGAGAGTATACAATAATGACACAGTACAGGTTTTAATTTGTTGAGAATGATCTGAAGACACTAAAATACTAATATTAAATACATATAAAAATGTGTGCTTGCATGAGAATGATAATAAAACTTAACATCATATGTAAAAGTGAGACATAAAGTGATCAGGACTTGACAAATGTAATGTATTCACTGAAAGTGGTACATGGTATTTATGATTCAAAGTATTCATGCATTTGACCTTGTTTTGAAAACTCTTATCTGTGAAAACACCATATGACAAGTCTCCAATGTACATATATTATAAATAACCTTATTTTAAAATTAAGTATTTGCAAATCTTAATTATTTTAAAGATACTATCTAGTTAAAAACATTAAATTGCTAGGTCTGGAAATGGTAAACTTGTAGACAAGTATCAGGCTAAGCAAAAATCAGATCAGGTACAAGATCTAAATTAGACACAGAATATATTTACAAAACAAGTGATATTTGCAAGTGGTAATATAGTCTGGATGTATAACATACATGCACACTTATATTAAAACAGTTTGATGCCACTGGCATATAAATAAGTTCCTGTGTAACAGAAACCTATTTTTAGGTTCAGTCCAATTTGAAGTGGTTTGCACTCTACCCCTGAAATGCTAATCATTCAGTGCCTGTCAAACTTTAAGTGGTCTGCACTCTCAATCTCTGAACTGCTAACCCTTTAGTGCCAGTCCAACTTGAAATGATTTGCACTCTACCCCTGAAATGCTAATCATTCAGTGCCTGTCAAACTTTAAGTGGTCTGCACTCTCAATCTCTGAACTGCTAACCCTTTAGTGCCAGTCCTAACTCTGCTGTGATTTGCACTCTCTATCTCGGAATTGCTAACCATTCAGTTCCATTCTTACTTAAAGTGGTTTACACTCCGTCTCTGAGCTTTCAACCATTTAGTGACAGTCTTACTCGAAGTGGTTTGCCCTCTCTGTCTGAAATGTTAACCATTCAGTGCAAGGTATACCAAATACAATAAGTAGAGAGCTATAAGGATGTCACTGCCACAACAGGCATGTATGTCTTCACATTATAAAAGAAAAGTGACTAGTGTTATAAACATAACCAGAGACAATCTCGTTGCATATCATACAACATTAAAACAGGTTGTATGCAACACTGTTTTTAACAATCCTTAGAGCAAACGAACAGTTGCTTGGACAAATATTACACAGAAAGATATATCTGTCCCATAATTAACTGTACTGTAAACACTGATAATTTAATAAAAGTTAATATTAATCACAAAAATCTACTAAATGTTGATAAAATAACATGGGGAAACTTCTAGAAATTATATTCACAATAATTATAAAGTTATTTGAAAAATGCAATTGTGATCTTATAAGCAGAATATTTGTGATGCCAACAACACCTAATGATTATTAATTAATCTTTCAAAACTAATTACAAGTGATGAGAATCTTAATATTTGTTATTAATGATTCCTCAGGAGACATCACTCATCTCTCTCACTTGGCAGATATGTGGGTGCTGTAAACGTTTTCTCTCTTCCATAACATTATGACAATATTTACCATCACACAATATTCCTGAAAACTTCTTACTAAAGGAGAAGACAAATCCATCTTTAACCTATATTTCTTCTCCATCATGTTATCAATATATGTAAGAAGGTCAATAAATTTATTAAATCAACAATCAAATATACACATGACAAATACAATGAAAAAAAATTACTTGACATCAATATTTCCATGAAGCCACGTTTGAATAATTTCTATATTTCACAATCTTATATCTTAAAATACAATTCGACAATAGTGTCAATACAAATCACAGGATAGTTCTTATCAGAGAACAGAAATAGAGTTATTAGAGAAAAGCAATAAAGCTACTACAAAACCTTATATAGATAAAGCTGCAATTGTCTTTTCCATGCACTTTTTCATATCAAAGTCACAAATTCATTGTCCACATCAATTTCTGTGTTTTCTCTCCTCACACCAAAAACATTGATCCACTGTAGTTCCCTCGAAACCAACCTGGGCACTTTTTCTGCCATACCAGCTTCCTCAATCAGAATAACAAACATACCAATTTCAAGTAGCTTCCTTGCACTAGAATTGCTCCTTGTGGTCAACATACGTTGCCACTATACATCAATGAAGTATAATGTATTCTCCACACCTATACACTGCTCCCCGCCTCTACCATAATTGTGGTTGTAGAAGTTTACAATCAGTAAACCGGGAAGTTTAAATAACACAAGGAAGAAAGGCTGCTTATTCCATGTAAAAATAAAATCAGGAAACAAATGCTAGGTTCCAGTTTATTTAATTTTAACTCCATTCTTTCTTACATGCAAGTCTCTAATTAGAGTTTCCTGCAACAGTATTTATTAACCCGATACATACATAAAGCATAAATACAGCATAATAGTTTTATGAGAGGGTTCACTAGAAACAATATCAAGTGTTTAGCATACCACATGTAAGCAATATAATTCACAATTTGTAGAAATAATAGTATACTCACATAATACAGCTCTACATAAAATACAATGTATAATGTATCAATAGCAAAGTACACAAAATATTTCTAAGCCCATTCTCTCTCAAAGTCACCATTAAGCTAACGGCCACCCTTTCATAACCGGACTTCTTGCCACTTGTAATTCAAGTGATCAGACAATAGAATTTTCTACAGTAGGTCAACTTTTTTCACCTCAGCCCATTGGCTGGACTCATAAATCATAATCATTAGATAATAAAAACTACTCACCTAGTTGAACATTTTTGCATTATATTAGCAATTTCTATCGTATTCTAAACTCAAGTGTTTACTCCAACTCACACACTTATAAAAATACCATCATAAGCCGATAAGGAGTGCCCAAGGTCAGGTTACTCTGACAATTTAACAATTTATATAAATTAAGTATTAAAATACGAATAGGCAAATTTACTCCACCACAATATGAAAAAGTATTGAAATTGAAAAATTTAGATTAAGTAAAATGTGACAGGAATTATTTAAAACTGAAAAACTTTACTAAAATATGTACATTTATTAAAATAAAAGTTCCAAATGAAGGAAGAATAAAAAAAAAATATTACCTTTTCCTCAGTGCTGTAAAAGCACATCACTATGCCTTAAATTATTAACAGATGTGTATATGCTCTCATGGAAAGATAGTTTGACAAAGGAAAAGCAATACTAAAAATTGAGCTGCCAGAGCATTATCAAATAATGAAATATATTCAAGAATGGAAATGTTTCATAACTTTTTTCTGAGACATTTTAAGGAATTGTCCACCTTGTTGCAATCAATAACTGTGGGTCTTTAAAGTTATTATAAAAATTAATTTAAAATGCTCTCTCTCACTCTCTCACAAACATTTACAGACATATGTACAGTCTCACATACACACCAATACTTACACATTCAGCAACACAGACACAAACACACACATATATATAGTATATAAATGTACATACACATATACAATCACACTTACAAATAGACTTATTTATACTCACATGTACATACTTACTTACATACCAGATAAATATATACTTACACACCATCCTTTCGTGTAACAGATAAAAATTTGCAGTTCATTACTATAGTAGTATAACAATGTTTTAAAAGAACGAATATATCATATGCTCTCACAAAAAAAATAAATGAAGGGCACACACACAAAAACATAAACACAAAAATATAAAATTGTAAAGTATCAGTTTTTACATACAGTATGTGCACTCACACAATGTAATACAAAATGAAATGTGTAATGCAAAAGAAAAGAAAAAACAACAATCAGTATATGCACTCAAGAAAGCTGAAAAGCATCTTGGCTGCATACCTTTATTAAACTTTTTAAAAATAATATCTGCTATATTATATATAATCTTGCTTTTAATTCAACATCAGAACTATAGGCAAGTTTTGCTAAGAACAGTTTAGTTCCAGTTTGCAAAGTATTTAGTGGCCAATGACAGAATGTATTTAGTGCGTCTTTATAAAAATTAAAATGTTTGTAACTTTACCTGTACTTAAAAGCAGGTAAGAAGACTACCAATAAAGAAACTTTATAAACTGAAAAATGGTAAAAGTGGCAAGACATGTAGAGTGGACTGCACAGTTAAGACTCTAATAATATATAGATGTTGTGTCTTATTTTGTTGTGTCTTATTTCTTTCTAATCAGTATTCAGTTATTTCTCTAAATTTATTGTGATGTTGTACCAGTCGTATTCGTCACCAATGTGACATTCTGATTGCTGGCAGTCTTTACACAGAATGGAAGAATTTTTTACACGGCAAATAACTCATATCTGGATCTATTTCGTTGGGCTTGATGCGTTGTTTTGTTTTTTTTGTTGTTTTTTTTGTTTTGTTAAATAATAAATAAATGCCGCATTAACTGTGTGCTTTCATACGTGACCGTTGTGCACTACTACATATATTACGTGTTATTGCGGCTGTGGTCTGACACAACTACATATATTTGGTGTTATTGCGGGCTGTGGGCTGTCTTTATCAATGTCACGACAGTCTAAGCAAAAGTCACGTGAGGGCAGACTTATCAAATCTTGCGATTTACTAGACCTCTTTCGTTTCCCCAATTTGTCTAAATTCCAACTTCAACAAATGTGCAAAGTGTGTGGGTGTGAAGCGTATTTCTACGGGTACTGAAACAATGTATCTCACCTTGTTTTGGGCAGTGGAGTGTCATTAAGAATGTATGGTTCCCAGAAGCCACCTGAACCGTCAGACGTCGTATGGGGAGAAAATATGTCTGCAATTACTGTTACCGCCACCGTGGGACCTCTCCAGGTTTTAGCCGACTCTTGCAAGATTCGCAGTGCTGTAGACAGACCAATTACACCAGCTCCTACCACAACAACGCGAACCGTTTTGTTCTGCGGTCTTAGCGGCTGTTCTGCTGCCATTTCTGGAGATGTGCTGGGTATACAGTGAAGAAATCGCCGACCCTGACCTGGGTTTTAGTTTATCACTCAGCATATAACGGTTCGTGCCACAAATAACGTGGCAGAGCTAGATGGCCCATTTACAGAGTGTGACAGAAAAAGCGACTTAAGCCAAGTTGGATGATATCATTCAGTCAACGACAGACCTAAGCTCAGCTCAGTCCGAGTCTCAGTGACAAGACACAAAATGCACACATCTGCATTGTGCGATGAAAAGTCAGTGTCCAAACAAGCTTGACCGGAGCCCAGGAATATAGTGATTAGTTTAGGACTCACTGAGTCACCTTGATTAGCTTTAATGCTGTTTATAAACTGACTGATATAATCGGCATTTGTAATGTTAGTGAATGTGGTTTTTAAAAAAAATTAAAATGATGTGCCAGAGAAAAAGGCTAACCTAGAAAAGGAAATGTGCACGTTCCTAGTCCTAGCTGATAACACACAGAAACATAAATATGCATGTGTACAGTGTGCCTCTAGGTCGTGATATCATCGGTCTGATCTGCAAGCGAGTGTTAATCGACATATAGTTTGTTACAGAAAGCAGTCAGAATGGTTAATATCAGGCTACGGAAAAATGTACGTGCGTGCGTATGTTGGGCGTGTGTATGTGTGTGCAGAGCAATTTGCACTCGAATAACGGAAATTCTGAGTAGTATTTCGCAGCAGCTGATGTCGATTGTTGAGACAAATGAAGTAGCAGCTCCCTGACAAAGTCAGAACAGATTATTTAGCAGATCTTTTTATTTTAAAAAACAAACAAACGACAGTCTGGAAAGTCGGTAAAAGTTTGTTTCACACTTAATTTGTTCCGTGACCTAAGAGATGATGGTCGGTGAGAGTTGTTACTCATTTGAACATGCTATTAATGGTAAAGTGATTCTAAGTCAACTCTTATTTCTCTCTAGAACGCCTAGATTTCAGTTATGAAAGCTACTGTGTCGTGAATGACAGAAATTAAAAGAATATTCAACTATTTCTTCCTTTTTCTTTTTTAATCCTTGGCTTGCACTCTTGTCTTGTTTTGAATGCCTACAGACTGAGATATGAAGTATATTTGTGCATGCATTATGTTTGCTAGCTGTAACTTAACTCTAACAATATTACTACAGTCTCAGCGAGGGTCACGTGACGCAGCTTTGCCAAGTTTTATGATTATTAGACCCCTTTATCTTTCCAGATATGTCTCTATTCATGTTTCAGTAAATGTAGGCCTACAGTGTGTGGCGTATTCCAGTCTGTCCAATAGTATGTGTCTATTCACGTTTCAGTAAATGTACAGTGTGTGGCGTAGTCCAGTCTGTCCAATAGTATGTGTCTATTCATGTTTCAGTAAATGTGTAGTGTGGAGTAGTCCAATCAGTCCAATAGTATGTCTCTATTCACGTTTCAGTAAATGTACGGTGTGTGGCGTAGTCCAGTCTGTCCAATATGTTGTGGTTACAGAATCCCACCTTGTGCTTGGCAGTGGAGTGTCATTAAGAATGACAGGTTCCCAGAAGCCACCTGAACCGTCAGACGTCGTATGGGGAGAAAATCTGTCTGCAACTACAGTTACCGCCACCATGGAACCGTTCCAGTTTTTAGCCGACTCTTGCAAGATTCGCAGTGCTGTGGACAGACCAATTACACCAGCTCCTACGACAACAACGCGAACCATTTTGTTCTGCGGTCTTAGCGGCTGTTCTGCTGCCATTTCTGGAGAAGTGCTGGGTATACAGTGAAGAAGTCGCCGACCCTGACCTGGTTTTTAGTTTATCACTATGTGCATATAACGGTTCGTGCCACAATTAACGTGGCAGAGCTTGGTTGGCCTATTTACAGAGAGTGACAGACAAACCGACTTAAGCGAGTGAAAGACACAAAATGCACACACATCTGTCTGCTGTGATGAAAATTCAGTGTCCGAATGAGCTTGACCAGAACCCATGAATAGTATTTAGTTTAGGTCTCACTGAGTGACCTTGATTTGCTTTATAACTGTCTATAAAGAGACTGATGTAATCAATACACAAACTGCCCAGATTTAGATAAATTTCTCCAAACCAGCTATTACCAAATAGTTAATGTTACATCTAAATGTGCAGGCATTCCCTGCCTCTTACTACTACGTCTATTTCTAAAAGACATGCTGCCTTCAGTCGTTGTTTGAGAAATACATCTCAGAGCTTCATTCTGCTAGGAATATTCACCACTCAGCATTTCAAATGCATGAAGAAAACTTCTAGCATCTTTCATTTAAAAAAAGAAAAAGTGTGTCAGTTTACTCATCTGCAGTCCATAAGTACTACCAGATTCGAGGGCAATATCACTAATGTTCCATCGTGCCACATGGAATGACATTCTCTCACTCTGGATGTAGCCAGATCTCTTTGTCATACATGCTATTGCTTGCTCAGCAGTGACTTTTAAAAAGTCCTACGATCAGCACCACTACAGGACAATTCAGTCCTTTCTGAAAGTGGAAGGTCTTTGAGGATAAAATACAAATACACGAGAGGTGATACATGTTAGTGAGTTTAAATACACCTACACTTTTATGTCCAAAATTTTCAGAATGGGGCAGTTGCTATCAAAAGGACAAATATGAATCTCAACAAACTTAACTCCGGAATCTTTGTTGTTGAGTTGTACATTGCAAATACAAAGTTGTATCAAACAAAACAGTGAACATGTAGGTTGCACAGACTAATTTGCTCTGGTAATTTACCTGTGGTGAAAACCAAGGTGTATTGTGAAAATTCTGCAAACAATTGGGATACCACCGTAAGATATGAAACATTTGACAGGTGTGTTGCAAGTATTCAAGTAAAAAAATGTTGATGATCTAAACCAGTATATCATGATTTTGGTAGCTGTATACACACAATACTGTTGAACTATTGAATTTTGATATAGGAACAGTGGCTCCAAAACTTATAAATAATGACTGTTATTTTATGATGAAAAATGCTTAGGCTATTTAGAAATAGTACTGCATGAAGAATCTTGAATTACGTATTTCTTTTATTTTATTTCATCATTATTTCTTTTCTTTCCCCCTACCCCACGGGTGTGAGTTGTGAATGGCTGACTAACCAATGTGTGAGAGGAAACCCATAGGTCAATAAATTTGAATTTATACTTTGAGACTTCTCCTGTCTATGGTTTTGAAAGAGCGGTTGTGGTTGTCGTTACACGTTGTGTCGTCTGTCTGTCTACACTTCACCCTTACCTGTATGCAATCTCACATGCAAACATGTCGGCAATACGTAACCTACATGCAGAATAAAAATTCGAGCCAAATAACCATCTTGGTATTCTGTGTGTGGATTTGTAATAACATCTATGCAAGTCCTACGTGGCGTCGACTAGCCACCACCCTCCTTTCTTCGGAGAGAAAGGGGGTTGGCGACAATAATGATGAAATGTTAATGTGAAGTTGGAAAAACACAGAGGGGTCTCAAGAAATAACGCACACGCACGCATACATGCAAGTAAAACACTGGGTGTTGTCTCATGTTGAAAAACATTGAGAGCACTTCTCGCTGATCTGAGACGAAGATGGCATGGGTAAAGACCACGTGATTGAAGAAAACTGGTGATGTCACTGAACGCTCTGTCCGAGCCCGACCCTATCCCTGCAGCTCCCCTGGGGTGGGGACGCTGCTGATAGCTGCCGTCTGGAGTTGTGTTGTTGCTATGGACTCGGGGTCACCTTGACCTGAGTCACTGAGATACTAAATGGTTGGGCTCTTCCAAATGCCAGATAGTTAAAAGTCTGCCAACAGCGAATGCTCGCTGTGTCTTTCGTAAAAATTCTCAAAATTTACGAAAAGGACAAATGCTGGCCGTAGTGCAGAAGAGAATACAATGTTACCTATTCATAACAAACGTACACACACACAAACGCACTGACAGTGCATGTATCGATTCCACAAAAAGATTTTAAAAAATGAATACACCTTGTAATCGATAAGGGGAAGTAAAAATACTTTAGAAACAAAACAAATTTTCACGATTACTCCCCCTCGACCATGACACTACGTGTACCAGTGTCTAGTCTACAAGTACTTGCTGTTTAATAAAATCTCCTGTTACATGACAAATGTGAGTGCATTCTGACAGTTTTACTAGTTTATATATAGATTTTGTTCAATCAGCGTATTTAGAAATAAGAATTATGGGATACATTTGTGAGATTTATCCAAATGGCACTGTATTGGTCAGTCCAAATGGAGCATCTGGTATTTCCCCTTTTAGGATCTATTAATCACACTACAAACTTTAAAATTCACAAAAGTCACATTTTCTTAACATTTTTTAAATTTTTGTCTGAATTAGATCATACACTCTGTTTGTATTAAGTACAATAAATCATGTGTACTTAATTTTACTCGTGCATTCATTTTCTTTTTATTTATAATTAAACATGTGTAATAGTGTGTAAATCTAATTTATGATGAATTTATAAAGGTCTTTTCTTAAACTTAAGGATCAAAATGTGTTTAGAAAGTGTACATTAAAAATATTATTAGTAATGTATTGCACTTTCTTTTATTTGGCGTATGCATTATGTACATCTAGTGCAGTCCCAATTTCAGCCGGTATTCATGCACAGTCTTCAGTTTGTGCAATTTTCTCTTGCTTTCCTGTTGTTTCCGTCTGCATGTCGGCGATTTTACACTTTTTCATCCCTGTTTACTTCGTTTTTTGGTTGTAGTCGTTTGAACTGGTGACTGGCACTAACTTCGTTTTGGACAATCAAGATACAGGTTCCGTATCCAATGCTTCTATTTCATTATGAATGAGCGTTTTGTAGAGATGGAAACAAAGTGAAATGCGACTGAATGATCAATTCAGTTACCTTGAAGACATTTCACTGTTCACAGAAGAAACTGTTATTTGGGCCAATGCATTGGTTGTTGTATACACAGCAGATCTTGAAAAACCATTTACTGTTGAATTCATATGTTTCTGCATTTGTATGCAGACAAAACAGAAGCAGATAATCTAAAATCCCAAATGTCCAACATGCTGGTCAGCAGTTGGCCGAATGTTTGCAAGAATCCACACTAATGTTCAACGACAAATATTGCTACTTCATAATCAGATGTAGCAAAACATAAGCAAAACATTAACGGGTTATTAATTTTAGTGGAATAATTATAATTATGGTAAGATTATTGTTCTATATTAGTTTATCTAATGCTTTTTTAGTATCTATGTTTTGGAAACTGACAAGATAGCTCTAAGTAAAATATGAAGTTATGTCTGAAAACTGGTAATTGTTAAAAATATCTGCATAGATACAGCGATATCAGCAAACATAATTATTAATTGCTGAAGGAACATGATGTTAAGGAAAGATAATCATTTCAGAGTAGTGAATCTGGCGTCTGTTTTCCCATGGAGTGGTCTACCTTGGATAGGATTGTCGATTCAATCAATACCGATGAGTTCTATATATAGTTTAGCGCTCAATACGAGTTATCCCAGTTATACGAGTTTATGGTACTGTGTATCCTTTGTTACCAGAGGTAATAGCTGCAATAGTATGTGTGATATCTGCGACTCTTCATGAGAGGAACTGCCCCAGAAAACTCTAGTAGTCATGTACAGTGACTTATTTTATGAACTAATAATAAATCTTGTTGAATGCGCCCCATGCCATATCACCTCAGTGCGTGCCAGCAGTGTCGTTATTAATTATATTTGCTTAATTTCATGGCTTTCTTCAATTTATTTTTTATTGGTTGGAGACATTAATAGGAATTTGTGTGTGTCTATGCGTTGTGTACGCAATTTTCTTTTCACTATTGATATCGAATGTAAGTGTTAAGGCAACACATCGTTAAATGATAGATGTGTTTAAATTTTAATTGAAGACACCCACGACCTCGTTTGAGTGTCTTTAACTGTCGGATGTGCGTGCGAGAGTGTGCAAGCGTGTGCCTCACTCGTATCAGGACAGTTTCATCTGATTGAATCCGGTAGAACGGGTAAACGAACGTGTAACTTGTACTTTGCTATCGGAATGGTGGGAGTGCGCATGTCTGGGGTTATAAGCGCAGACTTCTAGCAAGAGTGTACATAGGCCTAAGTACGATAAAAAAAAAACAAAAAAAAAAACCAAAAAACCAAACAACAAAAAACAGCACAGATATTTTGGAACTGAAACAAAGTACAGTCAATATATCAAACAAACAAAAACCTAAAAAAAAAAAAAAAAAAACTAAAGAATTATGCGAAGATTTTTTAAAAGTTGAAATTGAATAAAAGCGGATAAAAAATAAAAGTTAAAATATGTGCAGTTGTGTAAATTTTGTTGAAGGAGCATGCCTTGTCGACCATTTCCAACAAACACGGGATACTTAGAAGTGCATGATTTTTGTTCTAGACAGGTACCATAATAATAAACCTACTAGTGATCCGCATGACCCGTTGCATTATACACATATATGTCACGAAATATTATTTCTATCTTGACTTGAATTAAAATTGTATTTTATTACGTATGAATGATTTGCTATGAAAGATAAAAGACCGAAAGCTTGGAATGAGAGTGAGTGAAGGGAAGTAATTAGCTAGGGCCTAACGGGAATACTTATCGTTACTTGAAAGCATCCACATGCATCAGCCATCTAACAATAAGAACGATAACTCGGAAAGCTATTACACAAAGATTAAAATGAGAGCGGAAGTCAAAACTCATGTCCGATTAGTAATTGTTCAACGAGAAAGCAGGTGCAGCACTATTGCTAAAAATCCTAAGTGCCGGAACCACTCAGTGTAAATAGACTTTTTACAAACGTCTGTTTGAAAAAAACTGATGGGAGGGAGGGAGGAAATCTGAACTAAGGTGGAGGAAATTAGCTTCATTAAGTAGTAACATCCGCACTCCAAGCCTATTAATAAATGTTGGTAAATTGCGAGCACAAAATCGTAAAAAAAAAAAAAAGAAAGAAAAAAGAAATAAAAGGAAAAAGAAATTAGTCGAGTGAAGATAAATGACGTATTTGTAATCTCGTAAATGACGTATTTGTAATCTCGTCACAGAAATGCATGCCCCAACGTACTGGATAATTTTTTTTTTTAATAGTGAATTAAATAGCGTGAGGAACTTATGAAGTCATTCGATATTTCTGAAATATAAGTCCAGTGGGATAAATACATCGTTTATTAAGGACGCGAGAGAAAGTGTTACTTTATATAGGCCTACTCTACTAAAATACATCATGGGATGTTTATATGTTGGAGAGAGAGAGATGAACATAATCAGATTTAATCTTGTTTCTTTCTTTTTCAAAGGGTCAATGTAAAAAGCTAAGGTACTATTAAAAATAGAATATTTGCATGTGTAAAATAAAGTGTCTGAGCATAGATTACTTATTAAAACAGGAATTTGGGGCTACAGAGAAGAATTGGGGCTACAGCGATGATCTGGAGGACTAACTGAAGATTTCATGTTGATTCACTGCTAATTTCTGCTAAACTGAAAATTTGGGGTTGTTGATGTGATGGTAGAACCATGGACAAATTATGCTCTCTGCGTTCTAATATTTTCTGTACTAGCAATCCGTAATTCATAGCTATTATTTACAGTGGTCAAGTCCTGTGGCCGATTATGCAACCTGCCGCATCTACATAGGCTACATCTAGCAAAGGACTGAGGTCAAGATCATTGATCATGCGTGGTCAGTGAACATGTACAGAAGAGGGAAGGGTGACAGTAAGAGAGGGTACATGTTCCTCTTATGACTTGGCACTTGTGTTCCCTCTGAAACGCACACCTTATTTCTGTGGCGAGTTGACGGTCATTGACGTGACGTCACCGACAAGGCTGGAGGTACTGCGATTAACTCACCTCTATTCATCCACTACGAGCTAAGTGTCTGGACTACCCAATCTGTCATCAACCAGAGGAACAATTATTGTAACGTTAAAAGGCGGGACAGTATATAGACGGTCTCGGTTGATCTGTATTTCGGAAATTTTATTGTTCTCCTGTTATTATTTTTATTAAACCTTCTTCTTCTTGTTATCTTAAACCCATAATTTGGTTAATTTGTTAGTGTGACCGAGAAGTGATGGCTGGGGGTTTCGAGCTGGAGATATGTGAATAGTATACGTCATAATTAATCAAAGGGAGAGAAACGTTGCCAACTCAAGGCACGTCACCTAATTTATATGTCGTTATTTTAGATGAGTAAGGTTCCAAGAACGGTCTGGCATAGAAATTGAAGGATAAATTGGGCCATCTGGCTGTTGTCAGTATTAGAGCTATTATAATAACTTTGATGAGTGATAATTTTGAGCCTGATACTACGACAGGGTCATTAAATATAGCCGGGCATATGGCATTGACAAAATTCGTTTGCGTAAGTTATGCAAGATTAAATCGCCTGTCAAATTCTTCAAAAGATTAATTTACTTTGCGTATTTTTCTCTGAGAGATCGTGACTGAAAAGCAAATCCATCGTAGATATAATAATTTTATGCAGGGGTTCCCTGAGATCCGAAAATTATTTCAAAGGTTCCTTCAGGGTGAAAGGTTGCGAAAGGCTGCTGTATTATATCAAAACATTAGTCATTATCGAAACACAAAACTTTTCCTGTATGTACCTTTGTTTATAAAAAACGTTAGTAAGGTTTCATCCCGATGTCTTTAACTGGGTACTTCCTGTCTAAAAGCTGTAACAAAACAAAACAATCCCTATCACCAAGAAAAACACTGACCTCTACCAAACTTGCCTACATTAATGCGAAGCTAAACTAAGAATTGTGGCAACACACAACATCTGAATTACTCTTACGGCGAGTTGCGCACGAACACGACCAAGTAACTTAGTGCACGCTCCATACAGGATGTTTTTATATAAATTTTTCAATCTCCCACCCTATTTCAAAAGTATTATGTATAAAAGACGACTTTTTTCCCAACAGCGTCACGGGCCGCAAAAAAAAAAAAAAAAAAAAAAAAAAAGAAGAAGCGGGCAGTATGTTGTGCAGGCCTGATATATAAGAAATTGTGTTGGTATTAAAGTGTTGAGTCATTGTGTTGACTGCCGAGTCCACATGTAGTGTGGTTGATGTAACACTAGAGGACATTCTTAGAAAAATTAGCCAACTTTCCCAGTGTTAAACTAGCAGACTGGTGCACTACACGTGTAGACTTGATTGTTAATTGGATGTCTATGTTAAGCCACTAATTCCTGAACGTTTGCTAAACACTATTTTTAGTGGCTTGTAGTAACAGGCCAAGTGTTAATATTCTTTTTTTTCTTATTTTTCTTCTTATTTCAGTACTGTGTTAAAAACTAGTGAAATAAAAAATGAGATTTGAGTGGATGAGCCATATCTGTAATGACACTTTTGTTTAAGATTAGAAAACATTAATTCTGTGGGGAGTCCTATTAGAATTTTTCTTGTTATTAATGATTGGAATATTTAATTACAGTTGTTGTTAAAGAAACTTAATTATTTATCTGTCAGTGTCTTGCATTTAATGAGGAGCATTTCGTTGCCCTTCGGGGTGGTGGTGGTGGTGGTGGGTGGATAGAATAGTGTGGATATTAATGGGGCTTTAATGCTGGTAGAATAGTGTGGATATTAATGGGGCTTTAATGCTGGTAGAATAGTGTGGATATTAATGGGGATTTAATGCTGGTAGAATAATGTGGATATTAATGGGGCTTTAATGCTGGTAGAATAGTGTGGATACTAATGGGGCTTTAATGCTGGTAGAATAGTGTGGATATTAATGGGGCTCTAATACTGATAGAACAGTGTGGATATTAATGGGGCTCTAATGCTGATAGAGCGGTGTGGATATTAATGGGGCTCTAATACTGATAGAACAGTGTGGATATTAATGGGGCTCTAATGCTGATAGAGCGGTGTGGATATTAATGCTGATAGAAAGATATTCCAAAACGCAGTCGTGCTGATCGTAGTCCCCGGGCATAGTGATAAAAATTAATATAACTTTTGTTTTTAACATCAAATCACCTATATGCAGTGACGTCGTAACGCATGGGCACGCTGGGCAGCTGCCCGGGGCCTCACGAGCTTTACAACATGTTTCTTAATGGTACAACACTGATTCTGTTGGTACTTGGGGCCCCAGACCCTGGTGCACTGCTTTGCCGGTGGTCCTTTAATGCTTTTAAGACGGCCTTGCCTACATGCAGCATGGATTGGATGCCCAGTTTGTGTAATAGGGTACCAGATCCGGAAGTGCATCATCACATATCCATAAATCGATCTGACATTTTTTTTTTTAAATGTTAATAAGGCGACAAATAGATTGAGGTGACCTAATTGGGCATTGCACATGAAACCGCTCCTCTAAAAATAAAAGTTATATAAATAGATAATTACAAATTCAAGATCAATAAGGGAATTATTCACACCACAAAATAATCTAATTATGAAATTATTAATTACAGTAGGAAGAGACAGCTTATTTCTCCATGTTAGTGCGCTGAGTTTTAGGGTTAAAATCTTGAATGGGAAAAATATTCTAAAAGCAGAAATGTTAATGGCGGCGCTTCACAAAATTATTATAGTTTTAATTGAGTAGCTTGTCTGAGAGAAATGTTATCAAAATATGCTTGAAATAGTTTCATTATTTGAAGACAATGACGTTGGAATTGTACGCCTGCTTTCAAGACCAATAAGGCACCTGTTATCCCGAGCTCCGGAGTATCTAGTGTTTCGCAAACATTTAATTTTTTTTTTTTTAAAGGGTATTTAATTTTTTACTTGCACAACTGGCTATGCTCGGTTTTACGACGGGTGAAGTTTGCTAATTTACAAGACTAGCATGTTGTGAATTAATAAGTAATTAATTACATGTTTCATCTACTTCTTGTTTTACACACACACACACACACACACACACACACACACACACACACACACACACACACACGCACACACATAAACACGCGCGCTGGACATCTCAACTGGGGCAAATGCTGATTATTGTAATCTTAGCGGAAGCTTAAAAGGCTCTATATAATTACCAATATCTGCGATCTTACATGCATTAAATTTGATTTTTTTAAAAATAATTGATCATAGTTAAGAAATCCAGAATACAATATTTTTTAATGTTTTGTCTTTATGTTTTTCGATTACTAGCATTGCATAAGTTAAACTGTTTAAAAATAAAGTGACAGATTTCTTGTAAAACACTAGAAACTCACAATATTCATTATAAACTGGCTTATTTTCAATTCGCTTTCTTCTTATTGCAATTAGTTATGGAGTAATGTTCGAGCTGTTAGGTGTTTTGTTTGTTTTTTAAACTACCCGCTAATTTTCCATGGGGCTTTCATTCTGTCAATCAGCGTTATATTTATATCTTTTTAACGAGGCTATATATAACCGCTAGTCACTTCCTCTTAATGATCTCTCTAAGGGAATAAAGTATGCTTAGTAATCCTTGCAGGTTGCAGACGAGATCTATATTATATGATCTGGAAAAGAATCGACGTAAGTAGATCAAATAGTTGTTGCTGTTCAATAAGCACTTTATATTTGGTCAGTTTTTGTATTTGTAAGCTTCAGTTTAAGTTATTCTCTGTCCTAGCCCCTCGGCCACTTCATTCTAGCTTGAACTAGATGACTATTTATTGTATGCCATTTTGCCAGTCTCAACTCACCACCAATCAGCTCTTGGTCAAGTCTGTTACTTAGTTCCTTTTCTTGTATAAATTTATAGTTTCAACTGGATCTTTGGTCAAGCACTCAAGGACCTGACTTGCTATGGACACAGTACAGGCAGTTTAAATTCAGTAGTAAAACAAAGAATAAAACTGATACATATGTGCTACATATATACTATATGCTAACTTACACACACACACCATTTATCTAATTTAGGACTGGGTGACGCGGGGTCTATGCATTGACCTCTCAAGCGGATGATCGGGGTTCGAACACTCCACCCCTCCGATTAAATGGTAGATTTTGTTGTTGTCAACACACACACACACACACAAACACACACACACACACACACACACACACACACACACACACATCTCCTCCAACCATACACTCGGCCATAGAGTGTCGAGCAGCGCTTTTATTGCCTAGGGCTTGGAGACTTTAATTAATAGGAAGCGTTTATAAAATCCCCAAGTCAGAAAAAACGATCCCGGAAACTGAAAGTACTGAACGCAGCAATCTTCACGTGCGTGATATATTTTCTGACGTTGGTTAATTTTTCAGGAACAAACGCGAAATTTGCATATTGTTCTAATAATTATAGGCATGCATACTATCCTCTGGTATTAAAATAACGAAAAATTTCTTCGTCGGTCATAAAATCTGCGAAACTGAAATTTTATCACTAGATGAAGTAGCCCCTCCCTCCCCCTCCTATTCTCTTAGTAACTGCTGATACATGAAGCCTCATTTTGTATGACAAAACTGAAAATAAAAATCTTATAAATGTTTTTTTTTAAAAACTGCGAAAACATGTTCAAATTTTAGTAAGTAGTTTGAATATATATTATTTGTTTTGCTTTTATATCCATTGCATTGTCTACCTTTTATGGACCACAATACATATAGTCATAACTGAGAAACTTATGATTGGGGTCAACAGACGAGTTATAGACCCTGCTCTTTTGGCGAAAGCGAGGTAACCGACGCCATCACTCGGTAAGACTGCTACTGTGCTAGGTCGCACTGTTCACAATGGGAGTCGATAAAGAAATCCTCACCCCTGGCAACGGTATGAGTTAGAAAATATTATAGTTAATTTATTATAAAATGTAATTACTTTTCGCTCTTTTGATTTGAACAAGTAATCGTGGTATTTGTTCTCGGGCTGTTGCTTTTGCCGTCAATACTGACAATAGTCACAGTACTAGTCTTGCACGTGTCCTGTCAAAGTATCATTATTAATTATACTATAGGATCTATTAAATCTAGGCTATTTTTATTATAGGCCTATTTCTAATATGACACTGCGTTTTATAATTTGTTTGGTTTCTTAATATGCCTATATGAAAGTGTTTTATTTAATCAGTTTAGATTTATTTTTAAAATTAAGCATGGCTTTTGACTGAGTAGAGTAAGACTAAAAAGAGACTATTCAAAAGTATTATTTAATTTAGTAAGCCTACGAGTACAAGACTCTTGTACTGTAGGAATATCTTTAAGCCAGGCTTTCCAACTTTAAATTTGCAGTGTCGGTATATTTATGTAAGTATTATCATTTTTTAAAAAAATATTTATTTTGTTTCTGCACAGGTGCCAAACCTAAAAAAGGACAGACAGTCGTAGTACACTACACAGGTAACAAAAGATATATTTAAAAAAAATAGCACAAGGTATTTTCATAATTAAAATGATTTTGTTTTATATATAAAAATATTTCATGTTATGGAACTGTTGAGTAGCTTCATTTCCTTAGCACAGTAGCACATATAGTTAATAATAATATTGATCTTAATATTTCTTTTTCTTATAAAGTTATATTATTATTAATGATTTTACTTAGTTGAACAAAGTTTTAACGCACTTTCACCGCAAAATGATCATTTAAAATAGTCGATGATCTGAAATACACTTATTTAGAATGTCCCACTCATTTTATTCCTTCTGATATGTGTTCTAATAAAGTTAGGTTGTGTATACAAAAATCATGATCATAGCTAGACCCTTTTAAGATTTGTTAATTACTAAATTAGTGTTGTAATTTATGATCGTTTTTTTTGTTGTTTTTTTTTTTTAGACATAACAAATGACCAATTTGTCAAGTTCAGTGCAAGTAAAATATAAACCTCATTGATCAACAGACCAACATTTTAAATTAACATACAGACAACAAGAGAAAATAGACACAATGCAGAATTGAAATTTCAGTTTATTATAAATTGCAACAAACTGGAATATTCATTGCATCATAGCATATAAACTGATGAACAAAGTATATCCAGAATGCATATTATTAAATCATTTGCCATTTAGTTAATGACAATTTGTTTCAAAAGCATAGCAACAACATTGAGGAAGTTATTTGAAGCTGAAAATGACCATTTCAACAAATTTTAACAAAAGAAAAGCAGTAACCAAGTGTTGTACAGAAAAGGTAAAAAAACAAATTGTCATATCTCTAAAACTTTACAACATACAGAGTTGGTTCATGTATGAAAATGATAAGTAAACTGTGCTTTGTCAAATATATAACTTTATAAGATAATTTATGTTTAACCATTTAATTAATTTACATTTTAAATTTTATTATACAATTTCTATTTACAAATGAAAATGGATAAATTATCACATCTCTCATATTAGGGGACTTTGCACCTTTAGGACTTCAGAAATATTAAAAAAAAATGTAAATAAATGAATTACACACATTTTATTAGTTTAAAACAAAATTTTACACATATTTTTGTTGTGGTTATCTCATTTGTATTTGTACTAATACAAAGATGGAAACTCTATAAATATTCTATAAATTCTATAAATATGATTACATTCAAAGAGACTTTCGCAAGCTTAAATTCAACTTTTGTGATTGTGACATTTTGTATACATAAATGTTAGTCTTGCTAGTTGTATTTGAATTTTTAGAGTAATTCCTCATTTGCATCATTCGTAATTTATCTGGTTTACAACTTTTCTCCAAGTCTTAACTTCATCTATTCAGTTTGCCCCAACACCACCTTAATGTAATTGTAAGTGACAGTTGACTTTTTTTTTTTTTAATGGAATTCTTCCTTACAAATATTTCCAGACCCCATCTGATTGCTGTGTTTATTTGTTCTTAAAAATCAACATTTGTTTTGTTTTATGAAAAATTGTCCAAAAGTGTATATGTAGAGTTCAAGTATTTGATTCATCCTTATTAATAAATTGTCATATTTTTGACACTGTTAATTTTTTTTTAAATGTTGTTCTGTAAGCAGCATTATTTTTTAAACTACAACAATTTTACATTTCTGTTCTGAATTTTAAAGATATCCTTCAAGAAACTCTGAAATTCATCTTGTCTTTAATATAGCCATTATTTTCTAAAGAGACTAATGCCGAATGGGGACAACATATAAAACAAACTAAGTAATACAAAACTTCTTAAAACAGAAATTTTATGTTGTAAGAAGTTTTGTATTAATTAGTTTGTTTTTATGTATTCTCAGATAACTGAGGACTGTTTAAAAGTATACATAAGGAGTATAATTTTGCATATGAAATCAGCTGTTGTAACTTAGTTACTCTTATCTTCTTAATTTAGAGATCATACACTTTCCTTTGCTTTATTTGTTTGATGTTGAGTCTATATTTAAATTTTTGCTTCAGGCACATTGACCAATGGGAAAAAATTTGATTCTTCCAGAGACCGGGGCAAACCATTTGAGTTTAATATTGGCCTTGGACAGGTTATCCGAGGTAAGACAGAAATAATGCAACAGCTCTGTTAAGATAAGCAACATTACAGTTTTATTTATAGTTTTTAACATAATTTAAATTTAGACAAGCCAGGGTGTAAATGTGTTTTTTCCAACCAGCCTGCCTATCCAGCAACATAAAACATCAAGCAGCCCAGATATAAAAGCCCAGAACTTGTTCATTAAATTTGACAAAGCTTTAAACTGCAATACATTCAATCATTTATTGTTTTTACATATGCATTGTAATATTTTTTTTTTCAGTGCCTCAAGTTCTCTGTTCATGATATAAAAAGAAATTAAAATTAGACAGTTAAGTTTACTAAATTACTTATAACATTTAAAAAATATTGTTTCACTTATAAAACAACTTTCATATTATGCCTGTATACTGAAATGCTCTGGTATTATATATATTTATTCCATTTAAGAGTGAATTAATGTATTTATTTTAGTTGGAAGGATAAAAGGTCAAACACATTGCTGTCATATTTGTTTGCTTCTGAAATTTCTAATATTTCTTTTCATTGAGACATTTTAATGTATCTGTACTTTGTGAACATGGGTGATCTTGGTCAGTCATCATTCCTGTACCAACAGAATTTATAAAAAACAAATATGCATCATGAAATAGTGATTGGATATTGGTTAAATATTGCACTTACTTTTGAGATGCCAGTATTATTTGTTTTGTTTTGTTTCTTTTCAGGTTGGGACGAGGGAGTAATGGACGTAAGATTTTTTTTTTTTTTAATCACATATATTTATTTTTTTTATTGTTTGCAAAAAGAAAAATAAGAAACTTTTAAAAAGAAAATGCAGCATAAAATTTCATAATGTTGCATATATCTATATCCAATTATAATAGTTCTGGTTTCAGCAAAAGTTTTCATGAGTTAGTATAATTATTAATAATAATAACAATTGAGCATTAAAGCATATAAAATTAATATTGTATGAAAGGCCTTTCTGAAGATAGTAGCAAACCTACTATACATACTAATCTGTTATGCAAACAAATTTGGAATTAAGCTTTTCAGTTTTTTATTCAAAACCTTATAATCCACTCTCCAGATTTGGATGTACATTTACATGACATATTCACACCACGTCTTACTTGAAATTGCAGTGCTTTTCAGTCATTTACACATTTATTATATTTTTTAATGGTATATTCTAATGGTTAGAATGTCTGTGCTTTTAATTATATTAATAGTAGTCATTGAAAAACTAGCCTCTAGTGGTCTTAAGAGTTTTTCACTTTCTAAATCTGGGTAGGACAGGCCCAGCTGCTGATGGATTTGAAAATTTACTCAATGTACTGCACTTTAGTGTGTGATAGTTGATAGTCCCACTCATTTTTTTCTCTCATAACATGTTTAAAAAATAAATGTGTACCTAGTTAAAAGAAGGCAGTATAGAAAAAAATATTATGATATTCATTCCTCGAAAATCCTAACCTATTATTATACATTCGATATTAACAGTTGTCATCATCCTTTTCCCTCCCCCCATCCCTGTTGGCATTCTTTTGCTAGCACATTGTCATAATAAATTTCTTGTTACTTATGGCTACAATTTTCGGGAATTGATGATATTTCTAATACTTTCTGATTTGCTGTTAATTTTAGTCATAATTTGTAATCTTCATTTTATAACCCTTCCAGAAGCATGTTTTTCAAAAGAAACAGAAACCCAAATCATTGATTCTAGTGCATAGAGAAGAGGAAATAAGTATAGTGAAAAATTCATTAAAAAAATCTCTTGTAAATGAAACAGACTGAAACATTCATAAATGTTTATCATATATAAAGAATTCAGCAAATACACTGAAATTCTTATTATTATATTATTTGCTATATAATAACTGCCTTTTAGATGTTACAAAATATTTTGGAAATTATGTTTATAAACATTTATGGAAGTGGATGTTTTTGTTGGTTTTTTTGTGTGTGAGGATTTCAAGTACTTTAACCCCTAAATACAGAAAACATGTATCTATCTAGACTCTAGATAGATAGTTAGAAACTAAAAGTCTCAGATATGGCTTACTTATCAAACTGATTTGCACAATAATAATCATTTAATTAAACATAAGTCATGTATTCTGATTTAATCTTAAGCATTTAAAATACAAGGAATGTATGCTTAGATCCTTGATCCTAAATCATATATCAAAGTGATAGTAAACACATTGGCCATTTGAGAGAATTAAAATGCAACATTTTTTCATTTAATAGTTTTTTTGGGGGTTAAGCTTCCATGCATTGAAAACTTATTTTTATAATGCAAAAACATCATCATCTATGCAAATATTACAGCCCACATTAATAATCGTTTGCATTATATATAAATGCTTGCTTGGTTGGTATTCAAACCTGTGGAATAAACATAGATATTAGATTTCTACATTTTTACCTCTGTTAAAAGATTGTAACTTGATAAATTGGTTGGCTGGTGGGAAAGAGAATGTTTAGAGATCATCAAAATGTGTACATTTGACAACACCCAGTTTAAAAGTTGTCATATTTAAGAGGTTTTTAATATGACTCCTAGTATTCATGATGAATAAAATCACCAAGTATTAGCATGACTTTTGAATTAATTTAACTCCTTTCCAATTTGTAAGTGGTTTACCATAATATTCACACATATAATTACATTGAGAAAAATTTTTAATTTTAGCAAAGCCTTTCTTTGTTGTTATCATGCTTTCTGAGATTGTTCTTTTGCCTCCATATACAGATATTATAGTGTTTTGTAAAGGGTATTAATAAAGTCATTGTTTACTTTCAGAGTGCAAAAAAGTTTCTAACTTTTAAAGTGCACAAGGATTTTATGAACATAATTCGTGTGAATGAAGTCCATTATATAATTTGTCATCTTAAAAACAAAGTTTTAACACATGTTAGTGTTTTCACAGCACCTTGAGTACAACAGATTGTTACTGTGGGGCTGCTTAATCATATTTAATATTTGAAAAGATGTTGACTCAGTATTTATAGAAGCTTGATGATAATTAATAGTCTGGCATGATTTTTTAGGCAGTAAAGAATAGCAATCACTGAACCCTTTGCTGTCATTGCTCCATTAAATGTTAACAGATGCAGGTCGGTGAGCGTGCTAAGCTGACCATAAGTCCAGACTTTGGTTATGGTTCCAAAGGTGCAAGTGGAGTATATCCTTTACTTTTTATGGAACTGTAAAAAATTCTTAGTAATTAACTTTATCCTTGTAAAATATTTATGTTTTGAAAAAGTGTGCTATATTTAAGGCCATAGACGGCACGAGCGTATATGGTGAAAAGTCAAAAAAGCAAAAAAAAATTATTTTTGGGATTATTTCATATTTGCATTCTTAAATATGTTCTCTTTCAGGATTTTATATTTTAGAAGTGAAAAAAGTTTATATTTTGTGTTAATAAAGTTGGTTTCCAAACCTACCTATGCTACAAAAAATATTTCCAAAGTCAAAAACTCACCCAAAACGCACATGTTTCCACACTGATTGGCGCCATTACTGTTACTATAAATGGGAGACAATGCATATGTAAAGAAAGAGAATTCTCTCCCCTACTCAAATATCGTATGACCACTGTTCTAGGTCACCTCATGTGTACATAGTTTGAAAAACCTTGAACCCACTGTGGCACAGTTATTTTGAATCTTGAGATGAAAAATTTGCATAGTCGCAATCTGATTGGTTAAACTCCTGGTTACCCATAACAACATGCCAAATCCGGGAATTTTCAAAATGGCCGCCGCATTAATTAGGTGTTGCCGATCTTGGCTAGCACAGATGAATTTATTCTTCTAATGCTACAGCAATGTCGCTTGAAAAACGAAAATTGTCTAGACGCCGCCAGCATTCAAAAATAGCAGCCAACATACGATGGAAGAAGCCAAACAAAGTGCAGGACGTGCATGAAGGCCCTATCAGTACCATGTGCTTTGCTGCAGACGATGTTTTCCCAACTACCCCCCTCCCTCTCATTTTGAAAAGTGCTTTCCAGAATATCAACACTGGCCCTAGTACTACCATTGCCGAAAACGATGTGAGGAGTCAAGAATTACATACTGTTCCCTCAGTTACCCCCCATCCACCCTCTTCTAGTGGATCAATGCAGAACGTTTTTACTGGCTTTAGCCAACATTTGGCAGATTTGAACAAAATCTTCCCATCTGCCCCCCACCCATCTACTGCTAGAAAAAACATGCAGGATACAAATATTGGTGCTAGCAGTACTGTCAGTAGCAGCTCACTGATTGCAGATGAGATACAGCATCCAGATTTGTTTGCCATTCCTATGACTGCCCCGAAAATGTCCACTTCCCAAAGGAAACTGAATTTGCTTGAATCAAAGTTAGCTGCTGTTGACACCATTCCAGAGAAGGAAAATACCAGGTGCATCATTGAGTTAAGTAATTTGAATGCTTTGTTTTTGTCAGTTGCTTGTTCTGAATGTAAAAGTGTTGGAAGTTTGAGAGTGAGTTTGGGAGACAACATGGGTTATTCTGTTCGTATGCAAGTGAGTTGTAGTGAATGCACATATAGAGAAAGTCAGATGTCATGTTCTAGGCATGGGAACAGTAGTGCAGTTAGTGTGGGATTTGATGTAAATGATGCAATGGTTATGTGTTTTAATGAGTTGGGGTTGGGACATGCAGCATTAAGAAAATTTTCAGCTATGCTTAACATTCCTTCCATGCATGCAAAATCGTATTACAGACTTTCAAAGAAAGTTTCATTAGCAAACATTGCAGTTGCTGAAACTGTTTTATTAGCATCAGCAGATGCTGTGGCAGAAGCCTATTCTGACATAAATGGTGATAGTGATAATGAGAATGTTTATATGAGTGAAAATACTGATATTGATATTACTGATGGTAATGATGATGGTGATACTGATGATGAAAGTGGCAGAGCTCATCCACTTGATGTCATGGTTTCTTTTGATGGAACATGGCACAAGCGTGGATTTACTTCTAATTATGGGGTGGGAGTAGTTATTGATGTTCTGACAGGTTTAGTTCTAGATTTTGAGGTGCTTTCTAAATATTGCCAGGCATGTGCAATGAGTAAACAAAGATGTATGACTGATGAAGAGAGGGTTCAGTGGGAAGAAAAACATGCTCAGCACTGTCTTATTAATCATGAAGGGTCCTCCAAAGCTATGGAGATGGAGGCTGCAGTGAAAATGTGGAAGAGGTCAAAAGATAGAAATAATATGCGTTATACTAAGATGTTGTCTGATGGTGACTCTCTTGCTCATAAAGCTGTGAATGATGCTAAATGTTATGATATACCTGTAGAAAAATTAGAATGTGTGAACCACTGTCACAAAAGAATGGGTACTGCCTTGAGAAAGAAGAAAAAAGAGGCTCGGCTTGGTGGAAAGAAATTTGGTGCTTTGACAGACAAAAAGTGTAAACAACTGCAGGGGTACTACCGTAAAGCCATTAACGACAACCTTGGTAATACTCAAGCAATGCGTGATGCCATATGGGCTACTCTTTTGCACTGCATGAGTACAGATGCAAATCCACACCATCTGAGATGCCCAAGTGGTACAAATTCCTGGTGTTTTTTCAACAGAGCCATTTCTAAAAATGAACAGCCCCAGAGCCATGAGCAGGAAATTGGGTTACCACTTTCTTTTGAAGTTGCCAATGAGCTTGTGCCTATCTATAGAAGAATGTCAGATCCAAATCTTCTCAAAAGAATGCAACATGGCCGCACTCAAAATGCCAACGAGTGCTTGAACTCACTAATTTGGTCTAGGTGTCCCAAGACAGTTAATGTAGGAGCACAACGTGTTCATGCGGCAGTTGCTAGTGCAGTGTCTCATTTTAACCAGGGCTGTGCTCATTTATCTCAGGTAATGAGGCACTTGGATGTAACTCCATCCACCATACTTCAAGCATACCAGGAAGCACAGAATTCCAAAAGGTGTAAGCAAGCAGAAGATTCAGCCAAGCCAGAAAAAAAGCGATATCGTAGAGAAAAGAAGACGTTTAAGAAGTTGAAGACAAGTGCATTGGAGAAGGCAGAAGGCAGTACCTATGCCTCTGGATTACTAGGGGAACTGAATGATTGTCAGGAGATTAACATGGTAGTGGTAGGATAGTTATGCAAGCAACACTGAACACAATTGTTGATTTCTATGATTTTTATTTCCCTTTTTTAAAACACATTTTGACCAATTACTATAATACTTATTAAAATTAATTAAATAAAAACTAAACAAGATATTCAGTAAGTAACAGCTAACATTGCTTTTTTATTTCATAAGCATTTTATATATCAAATTTGAAGAATGTGTGTTGATAAATAAGTTTTTCCTTCTTAGCAGGTAATATTTTGGTTTTATAGAAACCAAAAGCCGTATAGTGAGGATGCAGAAAAAAATACCTTTGACTCTGTGTTAACAAGAGAGTTAAATTAATATTAGGGAATCAATGGGGTATTGATAGGGAATATTTAATAAGAAAATGAGCAACATTGAACAATTTTTTAAAGGTTTTGTAGTCTTTATTTCACTTTAAATGCGTTTTTCTCAAAATGGCATTTTTCGTCCGATGATCAACCTGCCAAGGCACCTTTTGAGTAGTTGTAATTATTCCATGTCCCTGAAATTTGGTATACTAGTTCCTCATACATACAGTTAAAAAGTTATGCATGGATGAAAGCCTATGTGCTTTAGTTATTTTTTTATAAATTTTTAAAATTCTACGTGTACCCACAAAAAAATATTTTTGACGGGTACAATTTAAAAAAAATCATAACTATTTTTTTTCTTAAAATTTTTTAATGGGCATGCATAACTTTTTAGAGGTGGTCCAGTAGATAATAAAAATATATATAAAAATTTTTTTTAAAATGTTGGAAATATTTTCCGAGTTTTTTCCAAACTCTGAAATTATGCATATTTTCTAACAGTAAAAAATTAATAAAATGAAAACTAAACAAGATATTTTAAATCTGACAACTGTTATTGCTTTCTTATACCAAGGGCAATTTATATTCCAAATTTGAAGACTGTAGGTTGATAAATAATTTTTTTCCTTCTTGGCGTGTAGTAGTGTGGCCTTAAACTAAGTAGTTTTAAATAATACATATCGTCTTTTAAACAAATTTTTTTCCTGCATATTTTTTAATTATATTTTTATTTTTTCCTAAAGATCAGATTTAATACAAACTTTTTCAGTACCAGATCACTTCCTAAAGATAAAAATTGTTGGAATTTAATAGTAATTTATATAATTATTTATATATATAAAATATTCTTTATATCAAGAGTTAATTCTGTTTACAAATCTCAGACATACAAACCTGTGCCAAAATTAAAATAAACTGGTTATTAAAGCAACAAAATCTGATTGAATAGAGTTCCTATTTATATTCTTTAAATTTATAAAAATTCTTGCGAGCAGACCTAAAGTATTTTATTGAGAGCTAACCCACCTCATTAAATAACTGGATCATACACTTCTACTCATTGGTCATACACATTATATTAATTTTAACATTATACTCATCAGGAATCCTTTTGAAAAAATTGAGGATAATCCGTGAACTTTATTGTCTCATTTTAGGCTTCAACTTCTTATAGGACACTTTGCACTTTTCAGTACATTGGGTAGGCTTATGCTTTTTGATATATTCTATTTGTAATGAAAATTATTTTTTTTAAAGAATAAGGTAATTTGTTAGAAACCAAATAACGTTCTGACTGTTATTAGTGACTTGCCCTAATCCATACTAGCACCTAGTGCAAGAGTGGGAGTGCCAAACTGAATGTGTACCAATATCTGGTGGGTGCCATTTAAGTGTTTCTTATATTTGTATTTTCATTTTTACATATTTTTAAAACAGACAGTACATTTGTTGTCTTTTTCCTTAATCTGTTGTACTATTCCACCAAATGCTACACTCATTTTTGATGTGGAACTCATCAAACTGAAGTAAAGGCAGGTTCACCACAGCTGGGAGCTCATTTCTCTTTCACAGCCCAAGCAGACTGCCCTGCCTGCTTGCTCTCGTTGCCTTCACACAGCTGCAGCAGTCCTTGTCTGTGTACAAATTTATAGAGGCTGTGTTCATTGAAGTAATCTCTCAACCTTTGAGAAAATGCCTCTTACTGTAATTTTTTTTTCTTCTTTGCATTCTACTTGAGTGAATGCTTTGTGCATTTACCAGCATAATTCAGATTATAATTAAGTACCATCAGGTGATGTTATGCCATTGCTTTGTAAATTCTGTTTTCTTAACATTTTATATTACTCAGAATTCTTAACAAAAAACTTACATTAACTGACTAAAACCTCTGATTTTGTTTATATATATTTTTTTTTTTTTTTTTTTTTTTTTGCGGGGGAGTAATTTTTTCTCTCTCTCTTTTTCTCCATGCAAACATTTCAGTTTTCAGAAAGTTTACACTAAAAAAAATTATATTTATGAAAAATATATCAGGAAATGTAAGTATGAAGTACATGGTTTTTAAATTATAAATATTGCACTTGCCAGAGTGTTCTATTTTTACACAAAAAAAATTTGTACAATGACAATTTTTAAATCTCATTTTATTATATGTTATTTCTGTAACAACAAAAAATTAAAACCTAATTCTAGACATTTGAATGCAGCAATTTTACAATTTAATGTTTAAAGAATCTGTAAATTTGTGACCATTGTGTTAGATATGACTTTAAAATTTAATATTCTTAGTTTGGTTTATTTATAATGATTTAAAATAATATATAAGGCACAGCAGTGGTTTCATGTCACAGTTTGTATACCATACAATACTAATTGTGTATGTCAAATATTTCTGCACAAGATCTGCAGCTATTATTACTAACCTTTATTAGTATTGTGCTTTGAAAAGTCAATATTGTACGACTGTTGAAATAAAAGTTCAAAACAAAGAAAACAATTTTGGCTTTTTACTTGTATATTTTCTGGTTATGTCAGCATTTTGTGTAATATATCACTTACTGCTAATGGCCACACGTTGAATTTCTTTGTTTTTTAATGTTAAACAAATACACATTTGACATTTCAAGACTGAAAGATCTTAAAATCTGCTGTTTTCATCTACCTGTAATTAAGGAGGTATTCTATTGTCAGAATATATTAAGCAATTTATGCTTATTATAACCTTCATTTTTCATAATTCTAAAATCATTAAACTGTTCGCTGTTTCTACTGTCTGTAATTATTGAGTAGACTTCCGCTAAGCGATTAAGGTTAGCTGATGCAACCACTTGTTTACGCGTTTAGGAAATGCCCATATTTGGCCATTTGCTTTCCATACAGTGACGTAGCGATAAGCCGCCAGTTGACCTCGATTCATTCATGTAGTCGCCTGAATGAATCGAGTTCGTTAGACGCACCGACATTGATACAGTGTGCCCACGACCAGGGGTAAATGGAGAATCACGTCCACCGCTGTTATGACCATGCATTAACTTCACATAGTGGTAATATAATTGATTTCTCTAGACTGTATATTTCTTACTCATAAAACTGATGTATTTTGTATAATAAATATTGTGTAGAATATTTATGTGATTATTAATGTTGCCAAATGTTTGTTATATTTTCCTTACAGCAGCTAAGTGGCGTTAAAGATTATTACACTTGTAAAATGATGAAATAAAGTCACCACATGTATGTAGCCATGTTTCTGTTGGTTAATTGTTATCACGGGAAGAGTTCACGAGTTAATATGCATTGCGTGAATCACTAGCTAAATTGTATTATAATGGAGGAAATATATATTGCAAAGAGTTATATTCATTTGAACTTTCATTAATTCATACTATGTAATAACCGCTAACGCCACTTAGCTTCTGTAAGGAAAATATAACAAACATTTGGCAACATTAATAATCACATAAATATTCTACACAATATTTATAGTACAAAATACATCAGTTTTACGAGTAAGAAATCAATTATATTACCACTATGTGAAGTTAATGCGGTCATAACAGTGGTGGACGCGATTCTCCATTTATCCCTGGACGATGGGCACACTGTATCAATGTCAGCGCGTCTTACGAACTCGATTCATTCATGCTTTGCAGTCATTTTGCTTTGATAGATTTATACAGTTGATTATGACTGGTGTACCCACAGGGTGATCATTTGTAACAGTGAATAGCAGCTGTTTAAACAAAATTTAAAAAATTAACCATTTCCAACCTGTGGGTCACCATAACAAAGGTTGTTTGGGTAGGAAAGTTTACCATTTACTGAACCTGATTACTTTTGAACAAGGAATAAAGCAGTCCCTGGGCTGCCAAATGCCTGCTGGGGACAATGGAGGAATATATTATCGATCTTGAAGAATCTAGGGTGATTTGTGTTAACGGAGTCAAAACAACTTTAAAAAAGGAAAAACCAAACTACTGACGTAAATGAAGAGCCTGGTCAGTAGTTTATTTATTGGATTTGTACCAGAAGAAAGGTACTAATTGTTGACTTGAACAGATAGTATATATAATCTGAACACCTAATCATCTATATTTCTTCAAGATCACACTTAGAAAATCCACATTTTCATTGGATGAAGTGTAAACGGTAATTGGTACCTGTGCATCATGGGTGTTAAGAAGTGGGATGCAGTCATGTTGATCTAAGTGTTTGGATGATTTAGATGGTAAAAGATGCACTTTACCAAATTCTTGATGCTTTCAAACTATAGATGCTGGACATAATGGGGAGGGAAGATGGTTGAAATTCTTTTCTTGCCTTATATAGTCAAGTCTGCTTATGCTCATTTTGTTGATAATTCAAGTGCAAGTTCCTAAAGTGCACTGATGGAGGAGCTAAATGAATGTTATTTATGGCACGTCACACGTGTAGCCATACACAACAAGGGCCATGTGTAGAAAAAAGAAAACAAAGAAAACATGGCAGGGAGTAGTTTGGAAAAGGGCTTATTGAGTATAAATCTGCCCACCAACCCCCAAAGAAAGAAAAAATCCAAATAAATAAATTAAACAGCACAAACCAAAAATAAAGAGAAAGATGAGCATAATAAACATAACAGCTGAGGTTGAAGAAACATTTGAACAAAAATTAAAAAAATTCACCATATACATATTTTAGGCTGAGATAAATCAACTAGAAGTATAGCTATGTATATATAGGTGTGTGTAGAAGAGATGAACAAGAGCACTGAACTATTCTTTTATTCTGTGAAATAAGCCAAATATACACAATAAAGAAAATTGAGGTATTTTATTTAACATTTTTTTAATAAAAACACTTTCAACATATATTTACATAATTATTGTTTAACACAATACATTTCACATTTAATTAAATGGACCAATTTCATACTTAGCCAGGTGGTTTTAATAAAATTCAATACAGATTCTTGTGGGGGTTAATACACAAATTAAAGCATAAACTATAAAGCAGTATTTGCAATTTTAAAAAAAAGTCAGTAAGTAAAATTAAGAGGAGTGATGTGTGATGCAGAAAAAAGCGAATGAAGCATAAAATATAAAGATGCATAATTTTTGGAGGAAAGAATATCTTGATAAGCAAGTGTACACAAATGGAAGCATGAAAAATGATTATAAAACGTTTCTCTCTACTAGGATGGATTTTCCCTCTTTAAAATGCATCAAATTTCTGATATATTTAAATGCATTCACAAGAATCTGTTATGATTCTTAAGATAGTTTTGAAATCAGCAAAATATCACACCATATTGCATCTGGTCTATATCACCTATATCACACAATCATTTCATAAACTATTACAGAATTTTATATAATGCCAAGAAAATTAAATCAAGCATGTTTCATTTTCTTGATTAATAGTAATATATTTATAGATGTAAGACTAGATGTACTTGTGCTGAAGTATACAAGAATTTTTAAAAGAGAAATTAAGATTATTTGTAATGTACAACATTGACACATTACAAAATCAAAACAGTCAAAATTAATCAACTTTTAGTTTCTTTTGCATAAAATATGACAGCACTAATGACATAGTAATGCCCATAATATATATTCACAACAAAACAATTACAAACTTAAAGAGAGATTAACTAAAATCTTTATATATTTTCTTCAGTTGTGCTAGATGCAAAACATTTGGTTGAACTTCACTTCTGCATATAATTTTAGCATTAAAAACAAAACATTGGTAATAATAACTACAAGTCCATATCTATGATTACGAAAATTGTTTTTATATACATAATATAAAAAATCCATAATGCTGGAGGAATTAAACTAACTGTCAACTAAAGCTCCCCTCACCCCCCAAATGAAAGAAACCATACAAAATATAACTAGTTAAAAATAAGTGCCTTTAAATTAAAATTGCAGTATATAACAAATTGATATTATCAAGTTGGCAGGGTGGTGCAGCATGTCTAACAAATTGATATCAAATGGAAGCTGCATGTGTCTTAGAATTATTCATATTTGAACTGCCAAGTCAAGTAAAATGGTATCCTTCAAAGGGTCGGTCTGCCATAGTGTTATCACAGGAAATTGTACTATATTTTACCAACCATAATGAAATTAGTGGTGTAATATTAAACAAACTGATGTCTTCAAATTAGAAGTGCAGCATGTCTGATGTCATCAAATAGGAGGGTGGTGTTTAACAGTGATTCAGCCATGCAGTAACTTAAACAAATTTACATCATCATAGAGAAGGGAGCATCTAAGAATCTATTACCAAATTGTGCTATAAAATGAGAGAACCACAATGTCTAACATATGCTACCAAATAAAGTTGTAGTTTGTAACAAATGTTATTATCAAACAAGAGAACCACAGTGTCTAACAGATGTTACCAAATAAGAAAGTTGATGTTTCTAACAAATTTTGTTATCAAATCAGAGAACCATCAAACTGATGTCATCAAATGACAGTTGTAATTTGTCTTTAAAAAAAAATATTAAATTGGAGAGATGTATAGTCAAACTAATGTCAATAAATGAGAGCTCAAGTCTGACAAATAGGAGTGCCGAGCCATATGAGTTAGCCCCAAAGTTTAACTTTTACACCAGAATCTAGCCTTGTCCATTCAACAAGATCTGTGTGAAACCAAAATCTAGCCTTGTCCATCCAACAAGATCCAAGTGTAACCAGAATCTAGCCTTGTCCATCCAACAAAATCCGAGTAACCAGAATCTAGCCTATTCTTCCAACAAGCTCCAACTGTAATCAGAATCTAGCCTTGTTCATTCAACAAGATCCAATTGTAATCAGAATCTAGCCTTGTTTATCCAACTGTAACCAGAATCTAATTTATTCATCCATCAATATCCAAGTATAATCAGAATCTAGCCTTGTTCATCCAACAAGATCCAACTGTAACTAGAATCTAACCTATTCTTCCAACAAGATTGAACTAATCAGAATCTAGCCTTCTTCATTCAACAAGATCCAACTGTAACCAGGATCTAGCCTTTTCCATCCAACAAGATCCAGTGTAATAAGAACCTAGTCTTGACCATTTGACATGGTCAAAGTGTAACTAGAGTCAACTGAAGACTCTCACAGTATAATTAACCACCCTTCCACATTGTGATAAATCCATCAGGAGTCTCTGTTGCTAGGTCCCCTACACTCGCATAGATTATAACCTTTAGACAACCATAGGCAATTAATTTAAACCAAGATATGCATGCGCATGAATCAGTAGTCCTGAGTCAGAATACAATGCAGTAACGTGTATTATAAGACTCCTTATATGAACCAAAATTCAAGTTGACTAAGAACAGCAGATGAAATCCATGTTAGTTGTCAACCATTTACTATATATTTAACATCCTGGCCAGAATAGTATCAGCGGTTTATCATTACTAATTAAAAGTACCAATAATCTTATTTAAGAATAGTATCTGGGGTTTATCTTTACTAATTAAAAGTACCAATAATCTTATTTAAGAATAGTATCTGGGGTTTATCTTTACTAATTAAAAGTACCAATAATCTTATTTAAGAATAGTATCTGGGGTTTATCTTTACTAATTAAAAGTACCAATAATCTTATTTAAGAACAGTATCTGGGGTTTATCTTTACTAATTAAAAGTACCAATAATCTTATTTAAGAACAGTATCTGCGGTTTATCTTTACTAATTAAAAGTACCAATAATCTTATTTAAGAATAGTATCTGGGGTTTATCTTTACTAATTAAAAGTACCAATAATCTTATTTAAGAACAGTATCTGCGATTTATCTTTACTAATTAAAAGTACCAATAATCTTATTTAACAATATGAGAGACTCGGCTAGAAGATAATGTCACTTAAAAGTGATTCTAGATGATCACTTATTTATGAATATATCAATTTGTCACAAGAACACAAAATGGCAAATGCCTATTCTCCTCTCTATATCAATCACTTATTTTGCAATAAGTTTATTTAGAGAATCATTGGGGAAAAAAAAGGTAAAGACCTTTAATTATTATAATTACTGAAAGAAAGACAAGGATGATCTAAAAAGTAACAGTACAAAATACATAACCTTGACAAAATTATAATGTTAATTTAAACATTAATTGTAAGAATACTGAAAGAAAGATTATGAAATAGTATAATTGTAAGAATTTATGAAATATAAGTATTACACAAAGAGTACAAAATAAAAAGTGAGATATTTAAAACTGACCTAAATTTAAAATGAAAATTAGAAACAATTCGCTGTCAGACTGATTTTTACTTACAGCCAATTAAATCACAATGAAACATTTACTTTCACAAGATTCTGATAATTTATAATTAGCCTTAATCTTTACCCTATAGATTACAAGAATGTTCTTCAAACATGAAAATGTGAAGTCTTTATAAGCTCTTTTGGGGAGTAAAGTGACCATGTATGGATGTTGATCACATACAGAGGAACGAGAGGGCTATTTACTCTATCAAATCAAACTTGTCAATTTCAAATGACTGTAGTTTTTACACTCTAACTTGGATTGTCATCCTGCATCTCAAGTTTAAAATATTTAAAGATTATAGTAACTTATTATTAAAAACTGTTACTTAAAAATTATGAATCAATAATTTTCCAGTTTACAAGTCATTAGAAATCTTTGATTTGATATTTAAAAGACCAGACTACAAATCTTTAGATACACAGGCAGGTAATTGTATCTACACTTCCCCTAAACAGTTTTAAGAATGAGCCAGACCACTTAAAGAATAGATACAACTAAATACTTTGATAAAAAAATATTAATGCTATTAAAATAAATTATTAAAAAGTAATTTAAATCACTTCATCAGCAGGATAAGCTTATTCCTATCAGTTCTGGTTGGTGGCTGATAATGACATTTCTATTGTTAGGAAAAGTATATACATTCCTTTGCTTCATGCGTGTTAATACAAAACAATCAAATAAGCATGGCAACTACTCTTGAATTGTTGAATAGGTAATATTAAGAAAACAGTATTGTATTTTAATCTTATTTATCATGAGTATTAAAAGAAAAATGTTACTTTAAATGTATACTCTTTACCTGGCAAATAAGAGCATCTAAACAGTCCATGTTGACTATTCAAATAAATTAGTTAACAACTATACACATAGGTTTGAAGCATCCTAAATCTGAATAATAAATAAAACTTAAGATCAATGTACAAAATGATAACAGCTCTACAAATAACATCAGACACAAACATAACTTATTATATATAAATAATATGGCTTTAAAACATGCAATTATGCAATAATTTTTAACTATTTTCTATTTCTATTTTATCTCATAATATACAGAGATGTTATACCATCATCAATCTCAGCTTCCCTGTTTGGATTAAAAAGAAACAGATTCACACTGCAACAACAAAGTAGTAACATTAAAAGTAAAAATTTAACAAAGACTAATCTTATTTTCAGCACTGACAATATACATTTTAGTGACATTAGTATATATTATTTAAATCAAATAGGTCACTAATTAACATGAATTAAATATTATTGTAGTATAAGACTGAAGTCACTACACTATACACTCAACACGCACACTATATGGGTACACAAAAATACATAAAATATATTTTAAATAGTTATGCAAAAAATACAGGAATTTTTGAATCATCTGCACATTGTAACAAAATTAAACAGCCTTGGACTGTAGCTTGAAATATATATCAAGCAAGAGAGACATATACACAGTGCTTAAGTATGTAGGCAGTAAAGTATTTAAAAAATATATAATTACAGCAATATGGCATGCAGGCAAGCACAGTTTCAATTACTGTAAATGAGCTTTTAAATTCAGATGGCCTGAAAGTATCTAAGGCTATTAATGATATAAAATGTTATTTGAGAACTTAAAATGTACTGTTTTAATCTGCTATCTCAAGGTCAAACCCAACGCCATATAGACTGAGTAATCCTAAGCAGACGAGATTACCATAAATAATATTTAAATGCACTGCTTTCAGAACTGTAAGTGTGTACTTTTCTGGGAAGAACTCTAAATTCCAGCTGAGGGTTATACAGTCAAAGTCAATCAGAAACTGAAAGTACTGCTAAAACTGGTATAGCAAATGTTGTTCACATTCCCAGAAAATGCACAAGTACTTTTAAATATTAGTGAAAAGTCAGATCCACCACATAAAGCAACTGATAATTCAATAAAGTAAAATGCGCTTTTCTACAGATTTTCGACAGATAGGACACTCGTTGAGTCTGTCCCCACACAGCTGGCATGCACCATGGCCACAGAGGAAAATCATGTTTTTCAGTCGATCCATACAAACAGGGCAGCAGGTCTGAATGTAAAAGAATAATCAATGAGAAAATAACTTACACAAACAAAATAAAAAATGTGCAAAAAGTAATACTGTTAAGTAAACTGGACAATTTTAAATAATAATCACAACTTGGATTGTTCCTCATTCTGCTATGTAATAGTATAATAATAAAGTGGCTAATATCTGAACGTAAAAAATATGCATAATTAGTCACAAGCCATAGTTATTTATAAAAATATGACTACAGCACAAAATAAATACAAACCAGTTCATCTAAATTGGACAGATGAAACTGATTTTGCCAGATGCTACATATATTAGTTATAGTTAGAAAAGTTTCCTGATTTTTACCTGGTCCTTTATGTCTTGCAGCTGTTGCTGAAGCTTTTGGATGTCTCGTGAAACATCCCGTGAACCATTATTCATGAAACCTACCTTCTGTGGTTCAGGGGGCGCTGCAATGTACACAAAACAGCCCATTTTGCCACAAATTTCAACTTTAATCTGTTAAAATACCTTCTATTTAAAATAAACAAAACTTCAAATAAAAAGTAAATTAAGTTTATGAACATATTTTTGTAACCTCAAAATTTAATATTGCTCATGATTAAGGCCCTAAATGCCTCAAAATTAATCTACTATGAGCAATACTGTTAATCAAAATAAATTATAAGATGGTGCTGCACCTTTTAAACAAAATGATCATAAACTAAAGACATAAATGTACCTTTAGGTAAGTAGTGCTCAAATGAATATGGCTTCTATCTTAATAGTTTACAAACATTCTGAAAGTGGACACTTTCGATATTTTAGTAAATTTTGTACAGATTTTTCACAACTTATATTTACTAACCATGATGTAAGCAAAACTTGTACACACACAAAAAATGGACAAATAATAAATAATTATATAAATATGATAATTATTTCACATTTAAACTGACACACATGAACATTCATCAAAGAATGTAGTAGAAATGAATGATCTAGGAATAGGAAAAACATATTTTTTTTAAAATATTTTTTTTTTGTATAAAATATATTTTTGTAACTAGTACAAATAATGGGTGCTATTTTTATCATTGTGGTAGTCAAGGACAATGAAATAGATGGCATATGTTTAGATTAAAGAATTGCTTCCATGTGTAGCTGCCTTGAATGTGTGCAAGGAAGTACTACCAATTAGGAGGAAGCTGAGGCTAGATGTAGGCTGCTGAGAGCATGAACACTCAGAATATATGAATGAACTGGTATTGTTAAATGAGATCATAAACATTCAAAATGTATGAATGAATTGGTATTGTTAAATGAGAGCATAAACAGTCAGTATGTATGAGTGAATTGGTATTGTTAAATGAGAGCATAAACACTCAAAATATATAAATGAATTGATATTGTTAAATGTTTTGTTTTGGAGTGAGCAAGACTGGTTGAAAGTATCATGCTGGAGAGGTGCTGGAGTCAGTGACCATGTGCCCTATGACACATAATAATGGTGTAAAGGCATTTTGTTTAGTTTATAGACAAAAGAGGCAGTAGTCATGACCTGAATACACTATGTGTACTATACTGAAATGGGTTAATCAGTGCTTAAGACAATTACCTCCAAACAGGCATAGGTTAACATTCCATGAAAATTGTTATATTTCATAGGCTCTCTAAAGTAATCAATGCCTGTATGAACTGATCTATTAAACCTCAATGATGTTGGCAGGGCTAACTTTCTTGTGAAATCAGTGATTTGGTACTAAAGCTACCAAAAAGTAAATTACTGGAAAGCAACAAAGTCAAATTTATTCTGATAGTTTGGAAACACAAAGTTTGTGTGGCTGTCTAGAATTTAAGTACATTTGTTGCTAATTAAAACAAGAACTTAAGTAATGTGGTATGGCATGATGTGAATGAAAGATGCTAGAAATATTGTAAAGTGTCAATAGGGTAACTGCTGCTAAGTTAATACTGAATGGCATGTTAGCATAAATGTTGACTGACTGATGAAATGTATGAAGTGATAGAAAGGAGAACTGTTAAGATGTATTGATGTATTGTTATATTATATTACAGAAATATTTATTTTGTTTTGACAAGCCTTTGATTCCAGTTGCTGTTGCTGAATATGGACTTAAATGCACGTTTGTCTTGTCTTCAATTCATGGCGACTCTGCAAAGTGTGCAGTTAGAAGACAGTAACAGTGATCTATAGATATCAGGTATAGTACCTGGTGTGCAGTTAGACAGTAACAGTGATCTATAGATATCTGGTATAGTACCTGGTGTAGAGTTAGACAGTAACAGTGATCTATAGATATCAGGTATAGTATATGGTGTGTAATGACAGAGTAATGAATGTCTGGAGTGGTATAATGTATGGTACCAGGTGTTAATGAATGCTGCTGAACTATGAGCAGCCATTATAATACTGAGATCAAGGGACTTACACTGACACCACTTTGGCTAAATACACTTAAAGCATCATTATCAATGGAGAATGTGTGCTGACGACCTATAGCTAAGGATCAGAAAAAGTGTATGTACAATTTCTACCCAAACCAAATACAATAAGAAACAGTTTCTAACCAAAATCAAAGTGGTATTTCACAGACCAGAAAACAGTTTTTATAGACTATCTTGTTCACCTACGAATACCTTCCCAACTTCTTCCCGACACATATGTAAGTTGTATTTTACTGTTATAATTGTTCAATAAGTGAGTGATGGTCAAAATTAATATATCTTATTAATATACAGACAGGGACATTCTCTAAGTTACTACAATGCATTGGATTAATAAACTAATAATTCTTCAAAGAATATAATAAGTAATCTGTATATGTGACAGACAGTATTTTATGTGTGTTCACTTGATAAATCTATTTAGTGAAGAGTTTGTGAGCCCAGACTTTGGCAAATGATATTATATATTATGACAAGCTAACTGTACAGTGAGACAGTTGATATGACAGTATTCTGAACTATTTTTGATTTATCAGAAGCTAGTATGTTAGCTGTTTACAAACATAAATAAAGGAGTTATGAGTCACAAGACAATGTTGTGAAATGTGTTCTGAATTATATTTCAATCATTCTTTGGTGTATGCAAATATTGTTCTGACTCTTGATTTATGTTATCTGAACAAACTGTTGGTATGAATTCTAATCTCGCATCATTCTATTGTTAATAAATGTGAATTTTTCATCAATGCCATAAGCTTTATAAATTTACTAAATTGTGATAGTTCAAAATTTTTTAATGTTAGATTCCCATAGGTCATTGAGCATATATAAAATAGCCTCAATGATCAACTATGAGATTAATTAATCTATGAGAAGGTAAATAATTTTGGCCTGGAATCTAAAAAGCGAATGATTTTTTTAGACCAGAGCTAGCTCACCTGAAGGCAACAAGAAAATTAATATAAGAGTTATTATGAATATTAATAAATAAGAATGTTCTCCCAAAGTCTGTTTACAAAAAGTAAAAGAGAATATTAAAAAAAATAAATAAACAATAAAATAATACCTCTAGATTAATTATAGTCTTACCCTAACTACCAAATCCCCCAAATCTTGGTAGAAGTCTTCTAATTTTTTATCAAATTTTCTTTTCCCATAAGAGAACTAAATATAAAATGGTTCATTCACTTTACAAAAAATCTTATTTTATTTTTTTCATTTTAACTACACCCAACAATAAACATTTCTCAAATATATCTTTGAGAATATATTTTATAAGTTAGTAAGAGTTGCTTCCCATTGATATATCAGATAAAATAAATAAAGCAGTTCAACAACACTATAATACAGCATTACTGTATAATTCTTCTCATCTTTAGAAGTAATTTACAGTGCTTATGTTCTCTTGAACAAAACAGAAAAGAAGCAGTTTCAAAGTTAGTATGAAGCAACAAACAACCATTTAGTACTCAGTGCTGGAGAGTCCGTGCAAAGAATGAAATCCATGGCATGTGCAACCTGTAAGTTCTCAATGCAAGCAGAAATGAGTGAATAATCTTCTATTTAAAAAAACCCAGACTTATTAATGACTGTATACTGTTATGTATAACAGATTAATAAATAATATTACTTCTAAAAGTACAATGCCATTAAGGATTAAGTTAAATGATCTTCTGCAAGGTAAATTTATTTTTAAAATTATGTATGTGTTACTTCATTCATTTTCTGAAGGATTGAAATGACTTTCTGTAAAACTATAAAGATGTAGAATCAAAAGATATGAAATTTCTCACAAAGAAGTAACAATCACTGATTCCTTTCAATATATATAGATATAACTTTGAAAAAAAAACTTATTACCTTTTAGAAAAGTACCAAAGTTATGCCAATGACACGGACACACTACAAATCTATAATAACTAGCAAGAATCCAAATATTTGTATATAATATATGGATAATATATATTCATACCATCATCTTGTGGTTTCTTTTGCATGTGTTTGTGTATATACAGTGGTTCCTCGATATTACGCACCTCGATATATCGCAGACCCGCATACAATGCGGACAGCCTGTGGATTCCATTTTTTTCTTTAATCCTCTAGCCGCTTCAAATTAATGTACAGAGTTAACAGCACTGTATCAAATCAAGTGACTCAGTTTGCAAATGTTTTGCCAACCATGTCTAAACTTTATACAGTTTAAGTGTTCAGTACATTGTACATGTACTTGCCACTTCATAAACACAGCTTAACAGTGATTAGTATTGTTCTGAAAAACTTCAAACATGTCCTATAAACATATCCTACCATTGTTAACTCTGTTTAAACAGACATTTTATCTTTCGAGATTTGTCCTACATCTCTTCAAAGTACATGTACATGTACAGTGTAATATTCTTTGAAGGTGTTTCTTTGAACAATTGAAAAGACAATGATAGAGTTGATTATGACCAGAGCTGTTGAGAGTAAAGCCTGACTGGTGGACAAACTTTTATTTTTTGGCTACAGTAATGTTCTTTAAAGCTGTTTCTTTGAACAATTAAAAACTGTAGTTAGAGTTGACTGTGGCCAAGGCCACCAAGAAAAAGTTGGGCTAATTTTGTCTGACTCCCCCCCTCAATAGTTGATTGATGGTTAAATAAGAGATTCTTTTTATATGCAGTATGATTACTGTATGCACTAGCAATAAAACTGTCAGCTCTTCTCATTCATATGCTCATTTGTCATATACTGTACATTAATTATAGAATATTGTAAGTTGATAAACAGAAACTGCCATGTGACATGGTTGTTTGTATGTGACAGAAAGGATCCTTCATTATAAAGCGGACTCACATACAAACAGTCACATTTTTTGTACCCAAGGACTGCATTATAATAATCAAGGCACCAGTGTAGTATGTATACATTTATATACACACATGCAAGCACACACACACATGCACACACACATATATACACACTACTTTTACTTACGCTAGATTTACAGGTGCCCAGCTTAATAAGAATTCTGTCATTTGACCGTTAAAGACAGCAGTCTACAAGGTAAACATCCAATAGTTTATGTATTTAAAATCATAATAAAATCATAATAAAAAAATAACAATTATCAGGACAGTCAATCACATGTATTAAAATCAAAAACTATTTTCAAGAAATGAAAATATACTGACTTTTCATTATTTTTGCAATAAAAAGAAGCAAATACCTGTATAATATGACATAGTAGTAATATAATATAGTTTACTTACGATTTCCACCACAACACACAATAAATGGCAGTGTCTTTTCTATGGATGCTCGGCATTGGACACATTTTTTCATGAGATTGGCACAACCTGTAGGGAAAAAGAATTAAATGAACAGCACAATAACCAAAATATTATCAATTCAAACAAAAGTGGTGCTCAAAACTTTAAATGGTTTCATGTCTTTAATAGCTTTTTAACTTTGTGATTAACAAATACTTCAATGTATTTATTATTATAAGTATTTTGGCCTCGTTGCTTAATTTTAAGAATAGCGATCTTGTGCAGGATTTCTCAACTGGGGTTCCTTGAGAGGTTATGGCTGAAAAAAATAAACACTGTAGATATAGTAATTTTTTGCAGGGGTTCCCTGAAAATTATTTCAAGAGTTCCTCCAGCATAAAAAAAGCAAGAAAGGCTGATCTAGAGTAAACAGATGAGTCAAGTCAATGAAATACCCCAAATGGTCTCTTTCTAGCAAGATGAGTCAAGTCAATGAAATGCCCCAAATGGTCTCTTACTTGCAAGATGAGTCAAGTCAATGAAATGTCCCAAATGGTCTCTTTCTAGCAAGATGAGTTAAGTCAATGAAAAACCCATGATGGTCTCTTGCTTGCAAGATGAAGAACAAGATGTCTAAGATCATGAATGGGATTTGCTTGCAGTAAGTATATGGTAAATTTGCAGATATTACATATAAACACAGAAAAATGTGAGAAAACTACTTAAAATTTTGTACTAACTTAACTCAATCACTTCTTGCAAATTAAAACAATGTTTGGCTGACAATGGAATCTTTGTCATTAATTCAAAGTATGACTTTTAAAAGTGCAATGGACAATTAACACCCAGATATGAGAAAAAAAATTTCATTTCCAGTTATATCAATAACTGCCCTTACAATATGCATATTGATTACTTAGTGACAGACACACATTTCCTCACAAATTAGACAACATACTTCAGCCTAGATGAGATAAAAATGTGAAAGATTTTATGACTTATTTTGCCGACATTCACATGAGAACAAGACAGTAGAGAAGGGGAGAGAACCTAGTTAGCGCTAGGTCAGTTGATTTTTGTTATTCATGAAGTAATTTAATAAGAAATTGTACACTAATATCATGATCAAAGTTCTGATTGAGGCTGGAGTAAAAGTCCACCACTTAGGTCAACAACCCAGACTAGAGACAAGCAGAAAGGAAGAGTGGCTAATGCAGGTCAGACAGGAGCAGTCAGCTAGGAAAAAAGGCATTGCAAGTATTTGATATTTTCTGGAAGTAAAAGAGGTAGAGGCAAGACACAGATTTTTTCTTTTATTAAAAGTTTAATGTTTTTATCTTGTGCTATTTAACATTGGCAAAGACATGATAGCCGTTTGTTATAATGAAAAATGTAACCTCTTAAACAAAACATGTTTTCTCTACACTGGATGATACACCATGTTTATTTTGTTTCACTCACCATCACAAGCACACATATGTCCACAGGGTTTGAAAAGCACTGATGCCTGTTTGTCAGAGCAAACAACACATTCTTCAATCTGCAGAAGAAAATAGATAAGCATACAAATATCAATATCAAACAAGGAAAAAAGATTTTTAAAGAGAGATGAGATAAACAAAAACTGCCAGGTACAGTTCAAATTTCCTTGGTTTTGTTGTCTTCAAATTTCAGAACAATTGACAATGAGTTGTCAAGTGTCTTTAGTGTTAAAGATTAAAGTGCCTGGGATTGTGAGATAATATCAAACCCAGAATGCAACAATTTCCATGATTTGTACAAAGTGTAGCTAGCACCTATTGACTTTCTCAGGCCAAACTGCTTCAATACTCATGAAGACTTAAAAACTCGAAATAACCATGAACTTTTTACATGCAGGCAGGCCAACTGTAGCAATTTGTAATTGTAGTGCCCTAGAATCAAGACAGGCTATATAACATCATGCTATCCCATAAGTGAGTTCACCAGTAACTAAAACTAATAAAATAGTAAAGCACCTGTGTGGACATGGTAGACTATAAATAGCTCACTATGCATGTGGCCAGGCCACTCCTGTATCACTTTGGTCTCCATGCTCTGCATGCATGCTTACTCATTGAGGTTGAGTTTATCATTCTATGCATTAGAGTTTAGGCTGTAAACTAAACAGCCTAAATATTGTATTTTGGTGGGCTACATTATGCATTAGAGTTTAGGCTGTAAACTAAACAGCCTAAATATTGTATTTTGGTGGGCTACATTATGCTGTATAGTTAGCTCTTATTTTTGCACTGCCTCCCAAAAAGAGTTCAAACCTTAATTCAGTCTTGGCAAATGCATAAAGAAAGCAACTTAAAGGGCTCATTGAAAGCCAATCATAGAGAGAAGAACATGTGAATTCCCAGATAGATAGTCCCCTTTAAAAGCCACTGAAAATGCTCAAGAGCATGAATAGTGTATACAAAGAAGCACTTAGATCAACCTTTGTAAATTAATAAAAAAATTTATTATGTCTATATTTTGCTATTACTTTAATGTGTACATCAAATTCAAAACCAAATTTTAATTGAGTTTTAAAATTTAAATTGGTATACTAACACTTCAGATTTCCAAGACCCTTAGATATAAAAAAAAACTTTTGGCAAACAGTACTAAGGTTCTTACCAGGCAATAAAGAAAAAACGTACTATAAAATAATTTTACTTTAAGCAATATATTCTGAAAACTGACATTTACACAAGCAAAGCCTTGGGCAAAAGATAATCTAAAATATGAAGAGAAAGTGCACTTACTGCTGACATACATATACAATGAACAATGTGGGAAACAGATCAAACTAAACTGATTAGAAACACACCTTAAATCCTCATATTGAGACTAAACAGATCAAACTAAATTGATTAGAAGCACACCTTAAATCCTCATGTTGAGTCTAAACAGATCAAACTAAATTGATTAGAAGCACATTTTAAATCCTCATGTTGAGACTAATAAACAGATCAAAGTAAATTGATTAGAAGCACATTTTAAATCCTCATGTTGAGACTAATAAACAGATCAAACTAAATTGATTAGAAGCACACTTTTAAATCCTCGTGTTGAGACTAATAAACAGATCAAAGTAAATTGATTAGAAGCACAATTTAAATCCTCATGTTGAGACTAATAAACAGATCAAACTAAATTGATTAGAAGCACATTTTAAATCCTCGTGTTGAGACTAATAAACAGATCAAACTAAATTGATTAGAAGCACATTTTAAGTCCTCATGTTGAGACTAATAAACAGATCAAACTAAATTGATTAGAAGCACATTTTAAATCCTCGTTTTGAGACTTAACTGCAACAAGCTTGAACCTCTCAAAGTGCCTTGTGCAACAGGTCTCTGTGTACTATACCAAGGTGAGTTGTGAAATAATAAAGTTTTTAATGTAAAGCATGCCTATGTGACAATTTGAGTGCATATTCCCCATCTACTCTTAAGAATACTGACATAATTTATGAATTTCATACAATTTAATGATAGTTTCTATTTACTTGCCTTTGTTCGAGACTGCACTGGATCTTTGCAAATAAGGCATTTCTTAACACGAGGTGAGCACAGAGAACAGGTACAGATGTGGCAACAAGGACCAAAAAGAGTGTCTCGCTTCATGTCTGAGCACACCATGCATTCTTCAAGTGACTCCTGATCATTACGTATGATGGCTACATTGGGAGCCAGCATGGCAGGGCTGAAATTAAACAAACACGTGTAATGGTGAAATACATGAAGAAATAAGTCCTCACATTTATTATACTGTTGTATGAGGAAAATAATTATAAAAAATGCAAGGGGTTGGCTGACCTGTTCCTCTCTTTGTGGCATTTGGCTAGTGCCTTGCAAAGATTAGGATCTGGACAGAGGTCCAGCGGTGTCTGTCCTTTCTTGTTCTTGATATTGAGATCTGCACCATTAGCTGCCAGAAAGCAAGCTATAGATGCACTGGACTTCTTGTCGGCACCTGGGGTTCCAAGACCCATCAAAAGCTAGTAACACATGAAATAAGTGATCAAACTGTGTGCAGTTTCAATTGTACAATGGTTCTTCTAATTGTTTACATGTTGACAAAGTTCTATTTTAAAACTGACAATATACATTCACATAATAGAATCTTTCAATTTTATACCAATATAGTCAATGAGTATTACATAAATATACTTTCCTCTTATGTAGCATACTAATGACTTTGGTAGATAGTTAAGTGATTTAACAGACTATGTATCTATCTATCTATCTATCTAATCTTACCATCCATCCACCCACCCACCCCTCCCTCCCTCTCTCTCTCTCTATCTATACCTTCACCAGAACAGTTAGTTTTAGCATTTAAGATACCCGCTACAATGATGATGGAAATTTACTGAGAGAGTAATGGTTCAATCATCAGAGTTTGTGTAAGCCCAAAGGTAAATATATTTTCTACATATTTAGATGAATGGATGAATGTACTTTTTACTGAAGTTGATTATATTGAAAAACTAATATGCATGATGATATTTTCCAATGCACTGGAGAGAAAGAGAAAGAATTAGAGGGGAAAAAGAAAAAAAATGAAAGATATTTTTCATAGTACCTGGTGAAATAAATGAATTGATATTAATTTTTATTTTTCTTATAGCTGCTAGTATAGTTACCAGAGCAATAATTGATTGTTTGCACTGGAAGGAATTGTATTTCTCAAAAGCCATTCAGAATGTTCACATAAATTCTTTTTGTCATCGTAATCATTTAAATCTTATAGCAATTATCATATACCATGGTTCCATGATAACTCTATTACTTCAAAAACGTATCAAGGTAGTAGCAGTATCAAACTGATACTGGCCTTTTGAAAAGTTACTTTCAAATCTCTAAATATATTCATTGTTCAGTCAACATACACTAAATTGGTATAAGGGATGTCACTCAATAAAAGGGAGTCGGCTCCCACTGAAAAGAAAGTATTATTTAAAGGCACCATCACCACACAATAATGTATGAGTGTATCATGGAAAATAGTACATGTCCATCAGTATTTAGTTTTAAAATAGGGAAAGTATTTTTTTCCTACTATTTTTAATATGTTAATAATTAGCAGTTATTATTCTTAGGAAGCAAAGTGGTACTGTTAGGTACTAGATGTTCAGCTCAGAGAACAGAAGCCATTCAGTTCCACTGCCATGAGTAATGAATGATGCACCATCAGTGACAAGATCAATGGCTGTCTGCCATAAGTGGCATCATATCTGACTTTCTGACTCAGTCAGACAAAACCCATTGTGTGCTATAAAGAGCCATTGATCTTCTCACAGAATGAGATGGACAACATTCAAACCTAGACTTGTGGAGCCAGTCAAATGCTTGGCATGATCCACTTTAAGAATGATTATAGTCTGCTGTATGTGCCCTCACCACAAAGGCCAGGCCATTCTAACTACAATTTATGTGAGACTGGAGAATTCCAGTGTGAAACTCATGGCACATCGGATATGTGCATGAACATTTTGATGTATGCTCAGACAGTGGCACATCCCATGTGTGCATGAACATTTTGATGTATGCTCAGGCAGTGGCCATATTTCTACTACAAGCTAGCACAGTACAAATGAAACTCTACTTTTAGCTCAATCACCACCAGATAGGTAGAGTGGTAATGGGAAACTTGAACAATGATACTGAAATCTTTTTAACAATTATCAACCAACAGCTTAGAGTTAGAATTTAGAGCTGAAATGCATTTTCTGTTAATTATTGTTTACTTTGTTTTTTTAATTATTCATACACCAATTGTTGCTATCAAAGTTTAAAAACTGTTGATTTTGCTCAATTATTTACCCAGTGAACCACTGTGAGAAGTGACACTTTTTTCTGTCTCGAAACTTAATGCTGCTGTTTATAGGGATTAGGGTACACAAGCCTTAGTCAAATCATTGATGCAAAATTATATAATAGTGGATTTTAATATTCTAATGAAAATATCACTTTGCTTTAGAGGTGGATTGTTTAGTAAGTGTTTTATGTGAATTTAACTAAAATGAGTGATCTATATTACAAGAAGTGAGTATTGCACCTTTAAAAGTACATAAACTGATACATGAACAATCTCTTTTGAATGACTTTAAAAATTAATTTAAAAAATCTGGGTACAACATGACTCAGTATATTTGAAGACAAGATCATAAAAAATATTAAATGACTTTAGATTCATATATTATATTTAATATTTTTTTTAAAAACATATATTTAGTACACATACATTCAATTACTTCAAACTTTTAATCTACTGTAAATGACTTGAGTTTAATATTAAGTCATTTTAAATGACTGCACACTAATACAGTAATATTTTTAATGACCTTACACTAATGTAATATTTTTAATGACTTGACACGAAAGACTATACATCAATAGAGCATTATATATGGTTTGATATTAACACAGTAATATAGTATTTTCTGAATGACTATAGATGAATCGAACATTATAAATGATTTGATACTAATACTAACTGTAATATAGTATTTTCTGAATGACAAAAGACCAATCCAGAATTATAAATGATTTGGCACTAATACAGTAATAAAGTATTTTCTGAATGACTATAACAAAAGAGCATGATAAATGACTCCAGACTCACTTTGCCTACATCCTGCATGTCTTGCAGTTGCCGTAGTTGGGAGAGTGTGTGGTGTCTTAATGCTTCATGTAGTGCAGTGTCACCATCTTTGTCTGCTGTATTAAGATTACATCCTTCACGAACCAGTAACTGAAAACACAGTAAAATAAAAACAGTCAAGACCATGAAAAAAAAAGAGAAATGCTATTTTTAATTTTACTGGCAATGACTTGAAAAAAAAAATTTAAGTAACAGTGCTTAGGAAAACAATATTACACATTTAACTATAAAAATTACTAATGCTTCATTTTAAAGTTAAGACATCTTAAGCAATAATGCTAAGAAAATCAAAAGCACATTTAACTTTTAAAAAAAAAGTACTGCTTCATTTTAAAGATAGGACATCTAATACTGTAATAGCTATACTACAGAGATAATACTTTTATAATGCCCACTTTTGCTACCAAAGGCTGAACATTTTTTTTTTAAATGTATATCAAACAAAAAATATTCAAAGAAGTAATTTTCCTTCAATTAAGTATAAATTCATTGTACATGTGCAATGATTAAATACAAGAGACAAATATAGTATGCTTCTAATTGTCTGCTTCTTTTATCCAAATAATTTACTGATTCAGTAACTGGTTGAAATCTTTAACTCTTTTATTCTTTTTTTTTTTGTAAAGTCCTTTGAAAAATCCAACTGAAGATGTCTTTCAAATGAAGACGTTACTATTAGTTTCCAACTTGCAAATAAAGACATTAAATGGAATAAAAATACAATTTTCTCAATAAATACTTTAATAAATAAAATAAGATAGAACAGCCTGTTCAACCAACTCCACTAAAAGGTTACACCTGGAGGAAATCCTCACTCACCCGCACAATCTGTGTATGCTGTCTTTCCACAGCCAAGTGCAATGGTGTCTGCAAGTTGACATTCTGAATGTCCATATTAGCCTTACCCTGTTCAACAAACAAAAGAAAAAATATATTGAAAATTGAAAGGAGATACAGTACAAAAGACAGATGTCATCAAATGTACTGCGACGAAGTCTAAAATATTACCTAGAGTAGTTTTTAGTGCCCTGAGACACATTTTTTAGAAAATAAATGAAAATGGTCAATTCTGAGTGTTGCAACTAGCATTTATTATGAATTCAGAATGCATAAATCAATAGTCTTCATCATGTACAAATGGAAATGAGCTTATGTTAGAAAACTGTGGTCAAGAGTTGCCTCTCATTTCTTTGAAAGTTCTCTTTTTCTGGGAAATGTAATGACATCATAAGTTTCCTCTGTACAGGACTTGAATAATATAAAGAATTCAATCAACCTGTATTTCTACTTTATGGGAAAAGCAAGGCTTTTACTCCTAGTGAAAATGAGGATGAAAGAATGTGAAAACTATTTCAACAATAATTTGTGTTTAGTTTATACGGTAAAAAAGAATCTACACAATTGTGAACTGAAGTGTGTACAAACAGAAATTAGCAAAAGAAATATTGTTTCTAATTTTCATCATACATATGCAGGTCTTCTTTTGCTTCCTGTTTGACAATCAGAGGTAAATATTTATACATAAAATAAATTGACAGCCAACATAAAATGCAATAATAAAGGTTCAAGTCTTATAGTTATACACATTCTTATACAGTTGTAAGTACTTCTGTTTTATGACTGCACCGTAACATGCTTGTCCAAGTACGCATCATCTACAAAGATATATGACAAAATGATTCCTATAGAAGCACTCCTGTACTAGAAAGATACCACCACAGAAACACTCCAGTCCTACAAAGAACCCCTATAGAAACACTCCTGTCATATAAAGACACCCCTATTTAAACACTCCTGTCCTATAAAGACACCCTTATAGAAACACTCCTGTTCTACAAAGAACCCTTATAGAAACATTCCTGTTCTATAAGATCTACAAACACTCCAGTTCTACATAGAAACACTTATACACACACTTTTGCCAACATACATACTCTGACAATTATTTTGTCATTACCCCATATTTCATTCTTTCTAGTATATGAGATTTTATATGGGTCATTCTCTGGATAAGTATACCATTTTGTGACATGAAGTGCAAACAATAAAGTGGGTTTAATCTAATTATTTTACAAGTTAAAGACTACACAGGGCCTCATGTTTACATAAAAGATAAAAATTATTAAAATGCTGATGTTATTTATAGGAGTTTGAAATATGCAAAAAACATGTTTCTGTTGAAAAATTATAAAGTAAAATTGAGATGTGTTTTACCAGACAAAAACTATTTTAAAATAGCAATATAATTATCTCATTACAAAGAATATATTTTTATTTCCACAACTTATTAACTTAATCTGGATACATATTTATTTTAAATGGGTTATAAAATTACAACTTTGATATGCGAAGACCTTATTCAACTCCCAGGGACAAAGAATATCAACCATCATAAACGAAGTTCTATTTTTCTCAACTAAATATATCTTCTCCTTTGGTAAGAAGTTTTCCACCTAGAGAAATACTGTGTGACTGCATGTTTGTCTTTAATATTGTGGAAGAGAGAAAATATTTAAAGCACTAGCATATCCGCTAAGTGAGAGAGAGAGAGAGAGAGAGAGAGAGAGAGAGAGAGAGAGAGAGAGAGAGAGAGAGAGTGGCATCTTCTGGAGAATTGTTAATAACATAAATTAATATTCTCATCACTTATAATTAGTTACGGATGATTAATAATGATCATAACCAATAACTACAGTGGCATTATGTCACACATCCAATCATATCACTTGCTACAGGGCATAATAAACACCCAAATATACCACTTGCTACAGGGTGTAATAAACATCCAAACAGATCACTTGTTACAGGGCATAATAAACACCCAAATATACCACTTGCTACAGAGTACAATAAACATCCAAACACATTACTTTTTCTACAGGATATAATAAACACCCAAATATACCACTTGCTACAGGGTACAATAAACATCCAAACACATTACTTTCTACAGGGTATAATAAAACCCAAATATACCACTTGCTACATGATATAATAAACATCCAAACACTTCCCTTTCTACAGGGTATAATAAACATCCAAACATATCACTTGTTACAGGGTACAAACCTGATGCACAAGCAGCTCAGCTACCTCAACATGGTTGTTCAAAGAAGCCAGATGTAAAGCCGTATATCCATCATCCTTCTTTTCATCCACAATCCATGGTCGTGGCAACTTAGTAAGAAGGATGCGCATAGCACTACAAAGCAAAACCCCAAAAAAGACCATTTAGTGCAAGGACAATTTACTAAACAAAATCTAAAACAATAAGAAATTATATCGGACAAGCAGATTCTCTGACCATTAAAGACAAGTGTAGAAAAATCCATAAATACTACTTAGTAAACTAAATATAACAGTTCTGTCTGACATCCTGACAAAGTCTAAACAATCAGAAACATGTAAAAGTGCTAATTTGATGTTAAGGAGAACAAAACACAAAGCTCCAACTGATGCACAGTGACTGTCACTGCATTTTGGAAACCAAAGGCCTTGATACAAATGGCTCTGAATAGCTAAATGTTCAGGAGTGAGGCATAGGCAAGCCATGCCTTGGTGTTTCTCAAGCAGATAATGTATATTAAAAAGTGTCACATCATACCATCAATATAAAAGTGTGTTTATGTGTCCTCTTTTGTCAATATCACCACCCCTGCCTACCACACGAGACCAGAAAGACATCTGAAATTTTGCAGACACTAGCTAAATAAATCATTTAAAACTAAATTTACTAAAAAATATAAAAAATATATAAATGAAAAAATTTGCCCAATCCTAAATATCTACTGAAACTATGATTTTATGGTTTACTATATAGTAAAACCTTTTTCTAATACTGGCTTGTTGCATGCAGATTTTATTATTTACACAAAATTAATAAGATATATGCCAAGAAGAATAAACAATCTGAATACACCTAGGCACCATCAACCCCAACCCTTCATTATCATCATTAACACAAGTTTACATTATCATCAGTACTATTAGGTAAGGCCTTCATCTGAATGTGCATTCAGATTCTCTTGACTATGTCCAACATGGATTCACATTTAGTACATAAGGTATAATGTATGTCCAACATGGATTCTCATTTAGTCCAATATGGAGTCACTATTCATTTTCATGTCATGCAGCTCCCAAATTTAATAAGAACACAAAACACTTTCCATGGATACCTTAGATTCATCATTACATAAACAGTTTTATATTTATTTTTAAAAATACAAACAAAAATCACTTTCCAATGAAGAAGCATGCAACAAAACATTCACAACAAGAAGAGCAATGCATTTAATTTGACAAATCGATCAGAAGACAATTTGCTAACATCTTACGTATGAATCATTCTGCACTTAAACTAACTTGACCATGTAACATCTTAAGAATGAATCACTCTGCATCTAAACAAACTTGACTATGAAACATCTTAAGAATGAATCATTCTATACCTAAATTAACTTGACCATGTAACATCTTAAGAATGAATCACTCTACACCTAAACTAACTTGACCATGTAACATCTTAAGAATGAATCACACTGCACTGAACTAACTTGACTCTATAATATCTTAAGTATGAGTCATTCTGCATCTAAACTAAATTGACCATGTAACATCTTAAGAATGAATCATCCTATACCTAAACTAACCTGACCGTGTAACATCTTAAATTTGAATCATTCTATACTAAAACTAACTTGACTGTAACATCTTAAGAATGAATCACTCTGCACCTAAACTAACTTGACAGTGTAATGTCTTAAAAATGAATCACTCCTCATCTAAACTAACTTGACTGTGTAACATCTTAAGAATGAATCATTCTATACCAAAACTAACTTGACTGTGTAACATCTTAAGAATGAATCACTCTGCACCTAAACTAACTTGACTGTGTAACATCTTAAGAATGAACCACTCTGCACCTAAACAACTTGATCGTGTAACATCTTAATTCAGTTATATGCTGATTTAATAGTACTTCTGGGAGAGTGGTGAAAAAATGATTTTATTAAAAATAAAAGGGCGGGAGAGAGGAAATCCATAAAACACACAAACACACTCTCAGGCACAACTATTTATTATTCTTTAAAATAACGGTGGCTCAAATGGATCAAAGCAGCCGTTTAAGAAACACCAAAGACACCTGGACATAAATCGATCTCTGTCATAAATGGTGGCACGAGTGGTCCATGCGCCTGACAAAACACAGGAAGTACCTGTCTGGAAAAGCTCTTTTTACTGGGGTTAGATCTGTGTGCGAGGACGCCAGCTGTAGCGATACGCTAAGACTCATCTCTGGAATGCGCATGTTCATGTCATTCGAGAGGTGCGTCGAGGGTAGGAACTAGGATGTGTTGGATCGTGGAGGCTGTTACTTGATATAGTAAGCGCCTTGAAGGCGAGTGTGTGTGTGTGTGTGTGTAGTTTAAGAGCTGGCGGAATATCTATGATCTAAGTTTATATTATTGGTACATCCACGTACGTTCGCGCTCTAAGACAACACGAAACAATTCAATGGTCACCAGGATTTTGTTGCTGCCTCTACCGGTTATGTTTCTCTGCACGCATGCACACTGAAACCTCTCACCTCGGGTAGACGGAAACGTCTTATAATTCGTTACATTCATCTTATTTCTGGGCGCCGATGGAACTGTTATGCTAAATCCCTTGACTCTTATAAAAAAGAAATATATATATAGAGTTTGTATTACACACTCTCTCGTCGCATTGTTCAAGACCCTTTAATAACCTATTTATTTTCATTACGCCAACGACAAACCAAAGTTGTGTGAGGCAGATTCTCAAAAACAACCCAAAAGGTGATGCAGTCCTGTAGAAAGAAAAGCGACAGTACGCTAACATATCCACCCTTCCTCACACAAATCTCTTGCACTGATCTACAACATAAGCGAGAGGTGAAGGGAGCTGACTTAAGTACGTCATTAATAATATAGAATATTTTGATCGCATTAGTGAAGTTCATCCACACACTAAATGCATGCGAAGTCAACACAACACAGCAGTGGACGAAGGCACAGCTACTCGGGACATGAGCTTGGATCCCTTCTCGCTAGCTGTGTGCGTCATCGTTTCTTCGAGGTGGGAAACTGCAGTCACGAATGCCAGCCAGTGTTTTCGAGCATCACTTCCCAGACAAAGAGCAATTAACAGCCATTATTCCTTCTCTAGAACAGAGTATCCAGGAAGTCTTTTAACAGTTAACCACTGCAGATATTCTTCTTTTCTTTTCTGCTTTATTTATTTGTGTTCTTTTTTTCCCCTTTCTGGTGGTACTGCCTAGTTGTGTGATCAATATGCTTTGATTCCAGACGCTGTGGACAACATTTAGTAGAATGATTGAAGGTTTTGTAGACATTCATAGAATGATGGTTCATATTTATAGATATATGTTGATTCCAGACTTCAAAGACAAGCTATATAATCTGATTCCAGATTTTATAAACAGTGTGGGTGTGTCAAAAGTCATGATAAACGTAGACAATTTATTACAAAAATTAAAATGAAATGTTCGAATTGGCTGTTATTTTCTTCTAAACACGTTCTTGTTTGAATGACAAATGATCTTTAAACATTCATAATTAACATTTTCTCTGATGTTCGTAAATTCTAATGTGATGGTCTCCTTGAGATCATCTAATGTTCTGGGTTGTTTGGCACAAACAACCTTCAGATGGCCCCATAAGAAATGATCCAAAGAAGTTAACGTCTGGGGGTTTAGGTAGCCATTCAATGGGCCCACGCATCCAATAATTTGCTTGGAGATGTTTCTTGCAAAAAAAAATAAAAATAATAATAAGAAGAATAAAATAAACTGCTTACGGGGCATGACTTTTGCCACACCCTTTATTTCGATTCCAGACTTCTCCGGCAACGTTTCATATACATGATATACAGAATCTGTATTGTTTCCAGATAGTCTGTAGTATGCGAACCCATTCTTTATTTTGACAAGCTATAGTATGTTAATTCTATGCTTTTACAAAACGTGTAATATATTGTTTAAATACTATACAGAGACTCTGTAGTATATGAATTATATACTTGTCTGCAATATGCAGTATCCATATTATGTAGACAAACTCCATTATTGATTGAATACTTTATAGACAAGCTCTAATAGGTTGATTCCATCCATACCTTGTAGATAAGCACCAGTATGTTGATTCAATACTTTACAGTCAGGCTATATATTGATTCAATACTTTATAAACAAACTATAATATGTTGAGTCTGTACTTTCTGGACAAACCCCAATATGCTCATTCTATACTTTATAGACAAGCTATAATATGCTGATTCAACACTTTATAGATAAATATAAGCTGGTTCCAGATGTTTTGGACAACCTGTACTACTAAGTACTATATCATTCAACTGTTTAAAATAAACAAGTTGACCGCAGCAAGATTTCTTTCCCTCACAATTTTCTTTTAAGATATCAAATTTGTTCACTGTTTCAGTCATGACCATTTTATAACTTTGGTGAACAAGTACAAATTTGTTTACTATTAAAATGAACATTTAACACACTCTGATGGCGAAAACAAGATCTGTATTAAGATAACAATTTGTACAACTCTGCTTACTAGATCAAGATTTGTATACTTTATCAATTAAGATAACCATTTGTACAGCCTTGCTGACGGGAGCAAGATTTGTATATTTTTCCAATTAAAATAATCATTGGAACAACTCTGTTAAAAAATAAGAAATTAAAAAAATTTATTCGATATTTTTTGTGAAAAATAAATATATCAAAGACTTGTGGTGCAATTAGGAATACTTGTTTGTTACTTTAAAAATACTTTCGATTTAATTTTTAAGAATAACGATCTTTTAAGAAATCCCAGAAAAAGAAATATTGCTCACTGAGCTGAAGAGTTTTCTACATTCTGGTTATAACAATGTATGATAAACACAGCAAGGAGTCTCAGTAATTTACAATATGATGCATCTGTTGGCTTGTTTGCTTTCTCTACGTGCATGAATGCATGTAAATATGTGTTTGCATGTTGGATGTAAATGTGTGTACAGATGCATATGTGTGTGTGTGTGTAGTTACTTGTTTTGTTGCAATATATAGTGATTCTCATTCTGCTGCTATTGTGCTATACGAAATATTAAACGATATATTAAAGACAATGTACATGTAATATACTGAAAATGTGCTAGATGTTATGTTATTAAACGATCTATTAAAGACAATGTACATGTAATATACTGATAGCGTGCTATAACTTGTGTTATTTGTTATTAAACGATCTATTAAAGACACTACATGTAATATACTGATAGCGTGCTATAACTTATGTTATTTTTTATTAAACGATCTATTAAAGACACTGCTATAATTTATTATATATTATTAAATGATGTATTAAATATAATGTACATTGCTTATACTGATATTGTGCTATAACTTATGCTCTTAAACGATATAGTAAAGACAAGGAACTTATTAAAGACATGAACTTATTATATGTTATTAAACGATGTATTAAAGACAATGTACATGTAATATACTGATATTGTGCCATAACTTATGTTATTAAACTATGTATTAAAGACAACATATATGTAATATACCGATGTAGGTATACTGATTCCCCCATCAATATATAAAACGTTTACGTGTAATACCATATCAAGTGCCCATTAGGAAACTATTGCTTGCATGTAATTCTAAACTACTGGCCCACCTAACTATTACTTACAAGTAACTCTGCCATTTGCTTATCTGGTAATTATCAAAATGATAGACAAGCTCATACTGAAGGCATTTATAATTCGCATTAAACAAATTCTAAGCAACTCTGTAGCTTGACTCAACGAATGGTCTAACACTAAAGGGAAGGAACTAAGGGAAAAAAAAAGGAAAAACATCGATAAAAGGGGAAATAGAATCACCCACCAAAACAACAGTGCAATTATTCGGAAAGAATTTCCTGATAAAAGGTATCAGTGAAAAGCCCGAACATAAGAAAGCACAAACAAAACCAAAAATAAATAAACGCTCAAACAGCAACAATAAATAAATCTCTTTTAAAACAGAAAAGTTTTAGTATTTGAACACGCTTGAGGCACGTCCGCAGACCAGCAAGGGATGTTCTGTCTGATCAAGTGGACAACAGATGCTGTCTGTTCCAAATAAGACTCGTGTAGGTAACCGTTTGAATTCATCCTCCTAAGTTTGTTTAATTATTTGATTGTTGTTAACCCTCAAATATCTGGAGCATCTACTTTAAAGACAGTCTAGCACGCTGTTCAGGTACTTACTGTCTTGTATTTCTAAACTTGATGTTTAAAAAAAAAAAAAAAAAAAAATCACCTCTTCGAGGTTTCGAGACCTAATCGCTTATGAGGCCTATAATGAAACAAAATTAAAATCAAACATATATTACACACACAAACATGCACTTCTGAATAAGTCTGCCAAACGGGAACACCACGCGATCATTGGCAGTCTTCCATATTATGTAAAACACCCAGCTGACAGAACTGTTTCAAATCCCCACCCACCCACCCACCCTTCTGACGTAACAGGCTGGTGGTGTTTTAGAAAACAACTGACTTCGCTTCGTACATCCTTTTTATTTCAGCCAAGACGGAGAGACCGTACATTATGTTAATGAGAGGCAGTACAGAAGGCAGATTTGGGTTAGGTGGGGAGGGGACGGGATGGAAGGATAGTCGGCTGTTCTCCCTTCGTTCATTAGCATGGCATCAGTGCGTCGGTTAGAATGGGGCCAACAGTTGCCATGGAAACCAAGAAGCCTACCAGATATTGGCAAGTTGTAGAGGAGGCCGGCGATGCAAGGATCTGGAAGCATTGATCAGAATTGAGATTACACTGATCATTTGTAAGTCTACGCTGCTGACCCCCTTACATAAGTGTACGCGCTGGCGAGCGTGGCTAGATCCGATAACGCTCAATGCATTCCACTCACAGCTTTCCAACAGGATTCGAGTCGTAGAGTATTTATTATTAGCACCACACTGTCTGTGACTAGAACACTGGCGGTTGTACGACTCTAGGGATGATATTTAACTAATAGCTCACCCTGAGGCCATTTTCGATTATCCTAAAAATAAAAAATAAAAGCTAGTTCTCGCCCGGCCTGTCACTCATGCTAGGCGTGGGGTAATAGTGCGTATGTTAAGAACAAAGTACATCATGAGTGAGTGCTCTATAGCAAATGTTACACGTTGTATGGGGTGTTTAGTCATGAGTGAGTGCTCTATAGCAAATGTTGCTAGTCGTATGGGATGTTTAGTCATGAGTGCTCTATAGCAAATGTTACAAGTTGTATGGGGTAGGTGTTTAGTCATGAGTGAGTGCTCTACAGCAAATGTTACAAGTTGTATGGGGTGTTTAGTCATAAGTGATTGCTCTATAGCAAATGTTACAAGTTGTATGGGGTGTTTAGTCATAATAAGTGAGTGCTCTACAGCAAATGTTACAAGTTGTATGGGGTGGATGTTTAGTCATGAGTGAGTGCTCTATAGCAAATGTTACAAGTTGTATGGGGTGTTTAGTCATGAGTGATTGCTCTAAAGCAAATGTTACAAGTTGTATGGGGTGTTTAGTCATAATAAGTGAGTGCTCTATAGTAAATGTTATAAGGTGTATGGGGTGTTTAGTCATAATGAGTGAGTACTCTATAGCAAATGTTATAAGTTGTATGTGGTGTTTAGTCATAATAAGTGAGTGCTCTATAGTAAATGTTATAAGGTGTATGGGGTGGGGTTTTAGCCATGTAGCAGCGAGGCGTGGGGTAATAACAAACTACACAACGTGTGAATGCTCTACGTTAAATGTTAAAAGATGTTTGTGTTAGTGTGTTTAGTCCAAAATGGAAATATGAGTTAGTACGCGTTTTAGGAGTTAGTCCTCTATGACAAATACTACAAAGACGTGTGTGTGTGTGTGTGTGCGCGTGTGTGTGTGTGTGTGTGTGTGTGTGTGTGTGTGTGTGTGTGTGTGTGTGTGTGTGTGTGTGTGTGTGTGTGTGTGTGTGTGTGTGTGTGTGTGTGTGTGTGTGTGTTACTTAAACATAAAATAGTTTTTACCAGTAACATGTCATGAGAGTGTGCTCTTGTGCTCGAGAAGCTAAGGTAAATGTCCAGAATAAGGAAATCATAGTCAATGTAGCTCCGTTTCCTCATGAAAAAGAACAAAAAATCACGCAATTACGGCTGTGTGTGTGTGTTTGTGAAGCCGTACAATGCAGTAATTATGAAACTAATTTAAATTTAGTTAAATGTAGTAGGATACATTTAGCAGAAAAAGAAAATATCGATTAGTATAATCCTTATTTTTGTTCACATTTTTGAACAAAAACCCAGTGATTTTCCGGCGAGCAACAATATTTTAGGGAACAGTTGTACCTGACACAACAACAGTGAAAGAAACAATCTGCATCATTTTTAAGTGCGAAGATTATTGGAAGAAATAGCAGAAGCAATGTGTGTGTATGTGTGTGTGTGTGTGTGTGTGTGTGTGTGTGTGTGTGTGTGTGTGTGTGTGTGAGAGTGTGATGTGTAGTCGGGCGCCTGATAGCCAATGCCTACATCTGCGCTCAAATGCCAATATATCCAGCTCACCACCAACATCCCTTAACCCCCTCGGTAAAACACCACAGTTTGATCACACGTCTACTGATTAACTAGGTGGGCTCTATGTCATATCCGCACACCATTCTTTTAATTCTGCCTCTTACAGCTGACTGACAAGTTTATTATTGCCAGTATTTTGGTCTTACTGATGTACACAGCCCAGCACTTGTTTACACAACTAGAACCATTGTGTGCGCCACTGAAGCACTTACTGTTTAGCGTCGTGATCAGTACGTAAGTCAGAGGCCAATCAGGGAATCAGCATCGATGTTCCCAGTTTTTTCCTCTCTTCTTCTTTTCCGTGCTTTTCTTTCTTTCGTCTGGCGTGTCAGATTCCAGCAAATTTTAGTGGTCATATTCAGCAACTATATGCTTACACAGTATATGATTCGTGTATATTTAACTGTAGAAGGCCTCGACTTTGTTATGGTAATGGAGAATGGTTCTCTACGAGTCACGTTAATGAAGTGTTGTAGCTCTGTGAATATTAGAGTGCTGTAAATCTGTCACAATAATGGAATGCTGTAGCTCTGTTATCACAATAATAGTTCTGTAGCTATACACACCACAAATAATGGAATGCTGTAGCTCTGTTATCACAATAATAGTTCTGTAGCTATACACACCACAAATAAAGGAGTACTGTAAATATGTGCCACGGTAATGGAGTGTTATAGCCCTATTATCACGTGTTACTATAACGGCCTGCTGAAGCTCAGTGAGTCGCAATAACGGCCTGCTGAAGCTCAATGTATCGCAATAACGGCCTGCTGAAGCTCAGTGTGTCACAATAACGGCCTGGCGGAAGCTCAGTGTGTCACAATAACGGCCTGCTGAAGCTCAGTGTGTCACAATAACGGCCTGCTGAAGCTCAGTGTGTCACAATGACGGCATGCTGAAGCTCAATGTGTCATAATAACGGCCTACTGAAGCTCGGTGTGTCACAATAATTGCCTGCTGAAGCTCAATGTATCACAATAATGGACTACTGAAGCTCAGTGTGTCACAATAATGGACTACTGAAGCTCAATGTTTCACAATAATGGACTACTGGAGCTCAGTGTGTCAAAATAATGGACTACTACAGTGACAAGATCCGCTCGTCACACGCAGAGGTCGGCGGCACATCTACAGACGGACCTGGTGAATGAAGGAAATGCCGCCACATCGTGAGAAATCATTCGTGTGATCGCCACCACCCCTCTCCCCTCCCCCTTCCATACACACACAAAGGCCAGCAGCCTCTTTGATACCACAACCACTTGTTAGTGGCATAACTCGCGACGCTGCTGCCGTCCTCTGTGAATCATTCAGTGTTGTGTATACGGCTGCCCCTAAACTGTGACAGCACTCTCGCCGAGTCAATGTGGAACCTTCGCTGGCTTCATGTCATGACTTCGCTCTCACAACTGACTTGCTTGCCTGCCTAACGTGTGATATATGTCTGGTGAATTTATATTTCTTTATAAATATATTTTTAAAACTTCATTTTCTATACGGCGTACAAAGCTAGGACAACGTAGGCCTATTACGAGGTGAGTGAAACAGCATTTATCATACATGTATTAGAGACATCGTCGCTAATTAAATTATACATATATATATATATAGGCTACTGTTCTGTTAGTGAGACATTTTTTTTTATATAACACAGTTAACAGTGAATCAGAAAGGGGGGAAATCACTGGCTGCATGAACCGACGTCGGACATGATTATAGAACATTTTCGAGCTTCAAGGGAGGGACGGATGTATGCTATAACGTATAAACACACTTTAAATTGTATACCTTACTATAACGTATAAACACACTTTAAATTGTATACCTGACTATAACTTATAAAACAACTTTAAAATGTAAACCTTACTATAAAGTATAAATAAATCTTAAACTGTATTACTTACTATAACATATAAACCGATAATACCTTACTAAACCGACCTTACATTATCAACCATAGTATAAACTATAAACCGACTATAAACTGCACACTTTACTATTAAGTATGAACCGACCTTACACTGTACATATTATTTATAAAGTAAAAAATTACTTTAAATTTGCATATCTTTATAAACCTATCTTAAATTGCATACACGTACTTTATTATAAAGTATAAACCGATCTTAAAGTGTATACCTTAGTATAAAATATACACACGGCCTTAAACTGTACACTTTACTAAAAAGTATAAATCGACCTTAAATTGCATATTTTACTAATCCGTATCAACCGACATTAAATTGTATACTTTACTAAAAAGTATAAACTGACATTAAACTGTATATTTGACTAAAAATATAAACCGACCTTAAATTGTAAACTTTACTAAAATGTACAGACATACCCTTTATATAGTATAAACCGACCTTAATTTGTATATCTCCTATACAGTATAAACCGATCGTAAACTGTATATTTCATTATTGCCATTAACGGGAACACATGTAAACTGCATCAACACGCTTATCCATAAACGCTGAGAGAGAGAGAGAGAGAGACGGGGGGGGGGGGGCGGGAATTTGGGAGGGGAAAAAAGATGGCGCGTGTTGCCACTTGTAATTGCCGACCCTACAGACACGGCAGTTTCTACCAAAGAACTCTAGCACACATCCCAAAATAACCTGATAATTGTCAGCGAACAGATTTGAAAATAGATTCCTTCATTTCTTAGTACATAGAACCATGCAACTGAGCTGAAGAGGTAGGGCCGGTGAGGGAGTACATTGGTAACTGGTAGTAAAATGCGTACGATGTTTGTAAAAAGTAGCAAAATGCGTGCGAGATTGCTGAGTGAATAAAGTGGTAACTGACAGTAAAATGCATGCAAAGTTGTCGAGTGAATTGGTAACTGGTGAAAGAATGAAGGCGAGGTTGAGTCAATGTTGCCTCTGGCAGAATAATTCAGGAAGATTTTTTTTTAAAAGACAAGTGAAATCGCAAACAACGATAGCATATTTATTGAAATTCTACCGCTTACTAGATTTACCGCATATTTACATTCCCATGTAAAAATTGACATTTTAATTGAAGAGGAACAATTCAACAAATGAAAGCTATCCAGTTCTAGTCACTGTAACATGATTTTCCAAACGATAAAAGATCTGCATACAACAGAAATTGCCACTGTAACATGATTTTCCAAACGATAAAAGACCGCATTCCGATGCGTTTACAAGTGCTTACTTGATTGAAATTCAATGCATTTTCTCTTTTGTCTCTAACACGTGTCTGGAAACTGAAGAGAAGAAGTTTTTGTCTCTGTCTCTAACACGTGTCTGGAAACTGAAGAAAAGAAGTTTTGTCTCTAACGCGTGTCTGGAAACTGAAGAAAAGAAGTTTTTGTCTAACACGTGTCTTGAAACTGAAGAAAAGAAGTTTTTGTCTCTGTCTCTAACACGTGTCTGGAAACTGAAGAAAAGAAGAAGTTTTTGGTATATGTTCAGTGTGTCCCATTCTTTTTTTTCCTGGTCTCTAATCATGTTTGCCTGCATAACCTAAAAGTAATTACATTTATTAGAGAGTTCATGCAGCAGCCCGTTGTTCCCTTCTGTTCTTAGACTATGATCCATGTTGTCCATACATGTACGTGTCTATCATCTTCGCCTGAAAGAGCTTTAAATTTGAATACTCATGTGTACACCATAGTAGATATTCAATGCTGTAGTTTCTTGTTCCCTTGTCTTTATCATATAATCTTATAGCATGTCTGTTCTCAAAACCGGAAACAACTTTGCAAATCAAATGTTTAGAGATATACTATATTGTAGTTTGTTGTTCCCTGCCATCTTTAGACTAAACACAGATTTACAAATGTCTGTCCACTCGACTTCCACTAGGTCAGTGAATCTAGAATATTCTTGCCTTAGGCTGTTCACTTCAAAGTCAAACACTTTCAAAATAACACCATACGGAGTGCCCAAGGTCGGGTCACTCTGACAATTTAGCAACTTATATAACAATTAAAATTAAAAGTAGGGAGGGGCAAATTTATTCTGTCACAATTAGACTTGTTAGAAAAGAATAGACAGGTGAAATGGCCGTGAAGAATGAGTACGGGAAGAAGTCAAACTGGTAGACATGTTTATCAAAGAGCATTTACAAGTTTTATCAAAGTCCAAGTATAGTAGCTATCCAAGTGCAGTTGTAGTTGTTATCAAAGTACAGTTATTGTTGTTATCCAAGTGCAGTTATAGTAGCTATCCAAGTGCATTTATTGCTGCTATCCAAGGTGCAGTTATTGTTGCTATCCAAGTGCAGTTATAGTAGCTATTCAAGTGCATTTATTGCTGCTATCCAAGGTGCAGTTATTGTTGCTATCCAAGTGCAGTTATTGTTGCTACTAAAGTGAGCTTGCAAGCTTTAATAAAGCAACGTTACCAACATTTTCAGTGTGCGAGATTTAAAGTGTATTTACCAATACTCTCAATTAAAGATCAATTATAGATGTTATCCCAGTGTAGTTATACGCTTTCAGATACATCAAAGTGCAGATTCAAGTAGTATCATCGTGCAAAAAAGGACAAGCTCAGTCTAGCCCAATATAGTCACGATACTAAAAACATACACTTACATGTCTAATATATAATTGTCATAGGTATTTATAAAGTGCAGTTAAAGTCGTCATCAAAGAGTGTTGATGGAAGAGTTATTACATCTCCATAACATGTACAGTCAAAGTAGTTATACAGGTGTTGTATCAACTCAGTAACAATGGCATTGAAATATTTTTCTTAAATTACTACAACAAACATGATATAAAATTACATCTATCATTAAGCCGACACAACTCAACTCATATTTTAAAAACAAAATTAATGATAATCATGATAAAGTGTGCTTGCATGCTTACACTTAAACTTGTCTCTCTCTCTCTCTGTGTGTGTGTGTGTGTGTGTGTGTGTGTGTGTGTGTGTGTGTGTGTGTGTGATGACTGAATGCACTTCTGCTTTATTTATTCAAGTATGACAACACAATTTTATCCAAGGAGCCGACCTTACATTCAAATTAGAAAGCGTCATTGCATCTCAATCTTCTGTTCTGTATTTGGACTTGTATCTGGCTCTTGGATCTTCTAAAAGCAAACTTATTACAATGCATTTAAATCCTCCATCCTGCAATTGGATCACTCCCTCCCCAACTAAAAATAAAAAATATAATAATAATAATAATCCACATTTAGACGGTCAATTCGTTTTGGTGGGTCCAATGAATATTAGTAGGCTAAAATGCTGAAGTGACTGAAAGTGATCCACCACGACTGACACTGAGAAAAGGACAGTTTTAACTTAATTTATTTGAACAAAAAAATGAGTGGGTCAGGGGAAAGTTTAACAGAAGAAACAACTTAATAACAGTGACTTGAGATGAGCGAGAAGGGCAAGACTGTTTCACAGAGGTAAATAGGAAGTTAAATGAAACATTATCAATAATGCTCATGATTGGCTAAATAATCTCAAACTGCCAGCATATATTCGCACTTCTTAAATCTGATTTTCACAAAATCTCCCAGAAACAATGCGATCAGTGATAACCGAAAATTATACTCTATTGTTTGAAGATATCGCTAATCTGTGAATCTTTCATTAAGATCTGGATTTAGTGTCTACATTGTTTTCAACGAGATATTAACTAATCTCTATCATTTATAGTAAACATTTGACATGTAACACATTCCACGATCATAACTCTACTACACCTCCGGGCAGTGTAGTAGCATTGTCGACAGTTTACAAGCATTAATCAGCATGTTAGTAAGATTTTACACCTTTAACCAACACTACAATATTAATCATTTCAAAATATTTACAAGCATTAGTCAGCATGTTAGTAAGATTTTACAGCTTTAAACAACACTACAATATTAATCATTTCAAAAAAATTTCAACCAAAAACCAACAGAGTAAAATTACAATACAAAGGACAAGCGCAGAAGGCAAATTTTGTTTTGCAAGAAATTAAATTGCCTTAGATGAGAAAAGTAAGCAAAACAAACAACAACAACAAGTTCCCTAAGTTCAATTTCTTTTCTGAGTTCTGTTTTCACCTCACACGAAGTGTGCAGCCATCGCAGCCCTTCTTATCGCCTTGTAAAATTACACAGTCGTTGCAAGAGCCGAAGATAAAGTTTGAGACCCATACTAAGCAGCCACCACGCAGCAAGTAGCGGGAGATCATTAGTGGAGGTGTCTACAACTCAACTCTTTACCCGTCACCATCAGTATCCCGGGTGCCAGTAACTTGCAGTGCGGGTACCATAAATAAATGATTAAAAGTAATAACAAAAGGAAAATCTTTACAAATGTCAATTTAAAAAAAATATAAACTACTCTTCCAAAAAGTCGTTGACTGTGTGTTAGTTTTGTTTAGACCAAAAGACATGCTTGATAAATTTATATACAGTGTATCGCACACTCCCTTGCTTCGCGTGATTGCACGCACCCCCCCCCCCCCCACACACACACACTCTTATCCTGGTTAGTTTCGGTTCAATCAAGGTTCTGGCCGGTAAGCGAGATTAGCGCTCAACATTCTTAACGAACGATAAATTAAAATAAACCCATAAATAAAAGGAGTACGGAGTTATTACATAGTATAACAGGCCACAAAATTATCAAGGTACCGGCTAGACCATGAAATCATAGACACGGCTAATTGTGTCCAACGCGTTCGACAAGAAGCAACTCTGCATTCATAAGAATTCCTATAGTGGGTAGTCATCTTAACGGCAATCAAGGACTTCCTGTACCATCTACCCTTCACGCTCATGCGGCCCCTGCGGAGCGATAGTTGAGAAGGGGGGGGGGGGGGGCAATCTCTCTCTCCCCCCCTCACACGCATACACACACACACACACGTGGAAGTAGCCGTTCTACACTTTTCAAAATTAAGAGGACCTAAGCGCGCACTGCACCGAGAGCCGACTAACTGCTGATGACACGACTTCCATGTTTTTTCCAGGAGGCAACTCCCTAGTGCATGACAAGATAGGAAATTCTGCAGCGATAAGTCTTCATGTAACACTCCAGCAGAGTGAGTGAGAGAGAGAGAGAGAATATATGGCGCCAGACCGGATAATGGAGAAACGTGTCTTGTTAATGTATTCAGAGCTAAGCCAGACGCATGAAAATGATTTCTTCGTTCATTATTGTTTCGTGTTGCATATCGTTTACAGCTTTTTAGGGTCAGGCGTTTTTCCTCTATCACCTTTAACATCTCTTTAAGGTCATGCATTTTCTTCTATCCTATAAGTTGGAGGGGTTTGGGGGGGGGGTAACATTTACAAAATGGGGTGTAATATCTTAAGACTCGATCCTCATCCCAATAATATTACTCACTACCACCTATTTAATATTTATAATTATTATTAATGAATCGTCCATAACTAAGTACAAGTAATGAGATTCTTAATTTATGTTATTAATAATTTAATTCATCAGCATTCGTCTCTCATTTAGCGGATATGCAGGCGCTGTAAACGTTTTCTCTTCCACAACATTAAAGACAAATATTTACCGAAACACAATATTTCCATAGGTGGAAAACTTCTTACTAAAGGAGAAGACAAATCCGTCTTTAAACTATATTTAGAGAACCCCTATCACCAACTTTCTACTCCAAAATAAGGTTATCAAAATGTGTAAGACGGTCAATAATTTAACAATAAATTTATTAAACCCCAAATCAAATATTACATGTAACAAATACACTGAAAAAAGATTACTTGACATCAATATTTCCATGAAGCCATGTTCAAATTATTTTAATATCCAAACAGTCTTGTATCATATAACACAATTCAATAAACCACATGATAGTTCTTATCAGAGAACAGAAATGGTGTTCTGATTTAGGTGCTGTCTCAATAGTCTTGTGTGTCCTTTTTTTGTAACAAAGTTACAAATTATTTGTTCAGTTATTTACTGGTCAATTCCACGTGATTCCCTCCTCACATTGTAGAACACTGATTCATTACTATTCTCTCGAGGATAACCTGGCACTCCTTCGTCGTATTAACTTCCTCAAGCAGAACAACAATTGTAGCAATTTCCAGTAACTTCTTTGTACCAGTAATTGCTCGATGTAGTCAGCATACCTTGTCACCATACATCAACAGAGTGTATTGTATTTGTTATACTTACTCACTGAAGTAGAGACTCCATGTTTCTACCATGGTCATAGCAGTCTATAATAAGTGAACCATGGGATTCTGATAAAACAAGGAAAGGCTGCTTTTTCCTTGTAAAAATATAATCAGGGAACAAATGCAATGTTTCCAGCTTTATTCCTTTAACTCCATTCTTTCTTAGAAAGTCTCAAATTACAATTTCTCAACAGTATTTATTAGCCCGATACACGCACACAGCACAATAAATACAGCATCATAGTTTATAAACATGTTTACTAGAAACAATGTCAAGTATTTAGTATACTACATACAAGCATTATAGTTCACAATCTGTAGAAATAATAGTCTACTCACTTAATACATCTCTAAGTAAAATGCAAGTATAAATCATCAATAGCAAACTGCATGAAATATTTCTAAGTCCATTCTCTCTCAATCAGTCAGTTAACTCACCATTAAGCTAACAGCTGCCTTTCATGACCGGACTTCTTGCCACACCAAATTCAAGTGATTAGAGAACATAATTCTCTACAGCATGTAAACTTTTGATCTCTGCCCAGTGGCTGGTCTCGTTCTCGTAAATCTTAACCATTGGATAATAAAAACAATTCATCCATTTGCATTGCATCAGAAATTTCTAACATATCCTCAACTCAAGTTGTTTACTTCCAACTCTGACACTTACAAAAATACCATCATAAAGAGTTTTCGAGGTCGGGTCACTTCGACAATTTAACTATTTATATAACAATTAATTCTAGAAATAGGGATAGGCAAATTTACTCCGTCACACAAGTGATGTTATAAATTGTACAAAATAATGTATTATAAATCAGAACACACTGATATGTTATACCTCAGTGTAGAAGAGTATTATAAAGGAGAACAAACTGGCATTTAAAAAGTACAATACTATAGTGTATTATAAGTGAAATTATACTGACTTAAATGAAATATATCACCTTATAATAAGATGTACGAATTATAAATTATACTGACATAAATGAAATGTATCACCTTATAATAAGATGTACGAAATACTATAAATAAAAATTATACTGACATAAATGAAATATATCACCTTATAATTTGATGTACGAAATATTGTAAATAAAAATGGGGTGGTGTATGACGTATAACAACCCGAGTGCGCCGGAGTGTTAAATATTATAAATCAAAACACAATGGTCATTAACAAATCAGGAATGGTAAGGTACTGTAAATGAAAGTTACTGTAAATAAATAAGAACAAACAGGCACAGGCTTTCTCAACCTAGATACCATGGAACTCCAGGATTCCGTGAGACGTAGCTAGGAGTTCCCCATAAAGACTGTGGCTGAAGAAAAAATAAATATCGTAGATATAGCTTTTAGATGTCATTTTTATGCAGGGGCGCCCTTATGCAGGGTTCCTCCAGTGTAAAAAGGTTGAGAAAGGCTGAACTAGTGCGTTAAAAATCCGCGTATACAACAGAGGCGTGTTATACACAGCATGTACTATACTAGAAAGGCCAGTGGAAATGAATGCATGAATATATATCATCAGAGACACTTCGCACTGATTTTCTCTTTAACTTGTTTGATGCTATTCTTATTGGGCTTTTTAAAATTTATATTTTGCTGTATGACCGAATTCTCCAAGCAAACGCAATGCCCACTACACTCATTGGAGATAGGTTTCTCTGAGAAAGTGCAGTTAAAATATTCCGTACCAGCGGTCTTTCGTGTCCTCTTCTTAACACTTAAAATCAGAATGCTAACTAGTCTGTTTCAAGTTGTCTCATTAAGACCTAAAATCGGTCAATATTATTATTATTATTTTAAAACTATTGTGTTCAAGTTGTCTTATTAAGACCTAAAATCGGTAATGCTAATAACTAGTGTGTTTCACTTTGTCTTGACCTAAAATCAGAGTGCAGCCAAACGGCCCTCTTAGGATACCTTCGATATATACATCTCACAGCCAGAACGTGTGTGTAATGCAGTGGGAGTAGTACATATATATATAAACGTCTGGGAGATGGACACAATTCGACCACTGGATCAGTCCTTGCGTTAGACTTGCGACCGGCAAAGGGATATTGATCCATGACATCCATGTCTCTATATATTGTTACTGCGGGCACACGCCCGGCCATTTCCACTTGGAAGTGTGAGTGTGAGTGTGCGGTCCAGCGAAAAAAAAACAACAACCACACACTCACACATCACACTCGCACTCCGACACACAGAATTATAAATAAATATTTTGCTGGCCGTTACATATTACTGGTCCTGTCAGAATGAGGTTTTATGTGCTAAAAGAAAATAACGACTGACACTGTAAGCAGGACTTACAAATCTGAATCAAAAACGTGTTGAGTAATATAAAATAAATATTCAAATGAAATGAGGGTGATACGAATGTTTAGAGCAGATTTGACAGACTGAGATAAACGAATATGTTTTCTGTAATACAAGTAAAACAAACAACACACAAAACCACCAACAATAGTCGATATTATCAATCTGAATAGGCGAACGAAAATACACAACTTCTTTAATTGGCATGATGGCAGCTTCCGATCTGAGCCGATTTTGCTAATGTATGGAACTATGCTAGTTACATAATTTTGACTGCGTAAGTGTACATGCACTTATTTGTATTAAATCGCGGACACAGTCGTCCTATTACAAAAACAGTAACCCTGACATACAATCTAAAGTCTCTCGCCTGTGGTAAATCGTGGGTACAGCCGTCCTACTAAAAAATAGTAACCCTGACATACAATCTAAAGTCTCTCGCGTGGGTACAGCCGTCCTACTACAAAAAATAGTAACCCTGACATGAAATCCGAAATATGTATATATAACAAATATTTATACTGAGCAGTGTGTTTGTGTGTGTACTTATCTGTACACAATAGCGAGTACAGTTATTCTACTGATAAAATAGTAAACCTGATATGCAGCCCGAACTCACACAACATCTGAAACAAATGTTAATATTGAGCAGTGAGTGACTATATGCGTGCGTACGCATGTGATTGTGAATATATTTATATACCCGTGTGATTGTGAATATATGTATATAACCGTGTGATTGTGAATATATGTATATACCCGTGTGATTGTGAATACATGTACATATGCGTGTGATTGTGAATATATATGTACATGCTCGAGCATGCACCTAACTGAAATACATAAGCATGCACTTGCTGATACTAACATCTTAAAACAATGTTCTGGCACAGAGCCAGGTTCTCTCGGAACGGTTGCAGGCAAGAATCTCGTTGTTAGAACTGGAACCGTTGCAGACAAGACTTTGGTTATGAGGAATGGAACAGTTCCAATAGCTGAGGCCGAGCCAATAGCGTCAAACACCTGTGGTCGGTTTGTTTTGAGAATTCCACCTCAATTTTCTATTAAATACTTAAAGAAATACGGCTCTCAGTAGTAAGAATTATCAGATGAACTGGACTTGTTCCCCAGTAAGTGTATATTTCACTCTCGCAGCAGAGACAGTCCTCTCTGATGCCGGTACGACAGGCATATTATTATAATATAAATAAGACTGATATTGATACTTCTTGTGTTCAGTAAAATTAATGTACTTTTGAAATTCTCCTGATATTTTAAAGGGGGATTATATAGCGGTTGAGAGCCTCAGTCGTGTGAGTGTGCACAGTTTTGACACGTTTCCAATCGAAATATATTAAAAAATAATAATAAACAAAAAAAAAAAACCTACTATAAAGAATTGTACAAGTGTTCATATTATAACCGCTTAGCTAGACAAAAAAAACTCCTATAAAGAATTGTATATGTCATATTATAACCGCTTAGCAAGAAAAAAAAACTCCTATAAAGAATTGTATATGTCATATTATAACCGCTTAGCAAGACAAAAAAAACTCCTATAAAGAATTGTATATGTCATATTATAACCGCTTAGTAAGACAAGAATGTAGGCGTGCTGCTGTAGTCTGTAAACTTATTGCATAGCAAGCAACCCTATTTCTTCAAGATGGATCTTTTCGACATTTTGTTGCTTTTTAAATAATAAAGTAGATTTTTTTGTGTGTCTTTGTCTTGGATTGTGCTCCGCAGGGAACATAACCTTATATTGTGCAGAGAACATGGAAAGGCTATTCTACAGAGAACATACAAGACACGGAAAACGTACTGTGTGCAGAGAACCATATGGAAAATCTACTGTGTGCAGAGAACTATATGGAACATCTAATAAGCAATAACATACATTTTACGGAAAACTTGTACTGGTGGGAAAATACATTATATGGAAAAGCTACTATTCATTGAACATACATTCAACGGAAAGCCTACACAGGTGGGAACAAACATTATACGGTTAGACTATTCGGTAGGAAACACACCTTCTATTGAAAAGTTCTATGCTGGGAACATACCTAAAAGTAATATGAAAATACCAACAAGCAGTGAACATACCTAAAAGTAATATGAAAATACCAACAAGCAGTGAACATACCTAAAAGTAATATGAAAATACCAACAAGCAGTGAACATACCTAATAGTAATATGAAAATACCAACAAGCAGTGAACATACCTAAAAGTAATATGAAAATACCAACAGGCAGTGAACATACCTAATAGTAATATGAAAATACCAACATGCAGTGAACATACCTAATAGTAATATGAAAATACCAACAAGCAGTGAACATACCTAAAAGTAATATGAAAATACCAACAAGCAGTGAACATACCTATAAGTAATATGAAAATACTACCAAGCAGTGAACATACCTAAAAGTAATATGAAAATACTATCAAGCAATGAACATATCTTGTATGGAAAAATACAGTGCTTGGAAATACCTATAGTGAGTATAGCTTAAATTTAAAATCTATTCTGCAGGGTACATACCCTATACGGATAGCCTATTTCGCAGAGAACAAAACTCATGTGGAAAAGCTACTATACAGAGAAGATACTCTGTAGACAAACATCTACTTTACATTAACATACAAATTATGCTGGCTATCAGTTTAAGAAAATCCAGGAGTATACTAAATTCATGTGCTCAAATATTAAAAAGAATTTAGATCTGATTGAAAACAGGTAGAGCTGTTTATAATATAATTAAGAAAATCAACAATTAGTTCTCACTGTTGTTTTTCAGTCAAGAAAGTCAACAACTAGTCCTCGTTGTTGTTCTTCTAGACAAGAAAGTCAACAAATAGTTCTCACTGCTGTTTTCTAGATAAGAAAGTCATTAAGAATATTGGTGTAAAACAAAGAGGACTAAAATAAAACACTCACAGCAATATTTGAATACTGTAGCGATGATGATAATGCAAAGAGATGTTATTTCTCCATGTTGTCAAAGAGGAATTTAACGAAACACTCTTAGTGATGTTTGAAACAAGAACTGTGGCGATGGTGATGATGCGAAGAAACTCTTAGGAAAGATGTGTTCACACTGTGGTGATTCATGTAATGTTAGTTTGGTAGAGAGTGACAATCACCTATTCTTCTTGTGCCTTACTATATATTTTTCACCAGATTCTATGAATTATGCTGGCCATGCCTGTGTGAAAGGTTTGTCATATGATATGTTAAAAGTACGTACTGCTTTTCTACCCATGTCAAACAATCATTTTGCTGTTTTACAGGGGGGCCGTTTAACGTGTTCCTCCTCCAGTGACCATTTCTCCGGAAGTCTGGATTGGAGTCTCAGACCGCTAGTGAATGGTATACACACAGGTTTGAAGAAATTCGTTGCTGAATGAATGTAAATATTTTGCTTACCTACTATTAGGAGATATGAAGGATAACATTACTGCAACATTTTTTCTTTCTTACAGAAACATGATGATATTAATACCTGTTCATTTATTCAATATATATATTTTTTATGACCATTTAAAAAAAAAGTAATTGCAAGGTTATTAATGTACAAAATATCAAAGAGACAACAATTAGGGATTCATACCCCTGTCACCATGCAAAATGTCAGCATGCAGGAGAGACAGAGAGCGAGAGAGAGAGTGCATGAGACTAACAAACTATAAGCAGTCAGAAGTATATGTGTGTTTGAGTGAACAAGTGACTGAGTAAGTGAGAATATTTTATAAATTGCAGTATTTTCTCAAACACTTTAGCATTTCAATCAATATACATTCACATTTTGACACCTTTTAGCAGTAGCCTATGTTGGCATACTAAAACAGACTTTTACACAAACTACTGTTATATAAATAATAATAAAGATTTTTTAAAATACACTTCTTGTGCTACTACTAATAAATAGGATTTAGTGTGGGTTCTCTCCTTATCATAACTGCAAACTCAAAGCAAACAATAATAATGAATTAAAATTTAATTAAGAAAACAAAATTTAATTATAAACACTAAAAAAATAATAGACAACTAAAACAAACATAAGGCACAATTTAACCCTTTTAAAATGTCTACAGTTTAAAACAGTCTTCCTAAACAATGTCCAAAGGGAAAGTTCTGTTACTGCTATTATTAAATAAATTAATACTGTACATAAGTATTAAAATTTTATCAATAATGCACCATTAATTTCTGCATAGTATGAAACAGATAAACATTCAGACAGGTAAAATATATTATACTGAACTGGATGCACAAAATCTACACTGTGAACATAAACACTGCTTTCATCTCCATCGGCAATTTCATTCAACTAATATTGTGAAAAAATAGAAAGTATTATATTCAAATTAACTTCATTCTCTTCAGATGCCTGCTCAGAAGCATGTGAAATGAACATTCAAGAACAGACAGCTTCTCTGATCAACTGTGTCCATGCTTATTTACATGGACATAAACATGTACTTCTTAATCTGACCTCTGTCTTCTGACCTGTGTCTATTCTTTCCAAGTCAAAATTGCATTCAAACTGACAATAAAAGGGTGAGTATATTAGAATGGGGAAATAACTTATTTATATCTATAACACTTTTTAGTATATAAATTATAAATACAATGCTATTGTATGCTGAGACACAGAGAGGTTATGGCTTTTTAAAAAGACAATAGCCATTTTAAAAAAAAATGCTTTAAATGCATTGCAGAATGCTCTTGTTTTCAAAAGGGTTCCAATAAATAACTTTTTTGCTACTGTATGCTGAGAGACAAAGTGATCTAGGCTATTTTGAAGAGGCTCTCATGAAAACTTTGTCATCAGCAAGAAAAGCACTATCTCTTCTGTGTTACTGGCTTTCTCAAATGGTATACATACAGTTAATACATTTTACTTATGTTTCTCTTTTTGTAAATACAGTTATATGTTATATAATGTCATTCTGTCAGTCAGTTCATTTTGTTCTCTAGTTTTCTTATATGTTTATGTAGTTTGCATAAAGACCTTGTGTGTTTTTTATGCAATTATTTTAAGGCATTTAGAACTTTTGCAAGTGCTTTATCAAATATTTTATTTTTATACTATATTATTATTATTATCAAATCTGGTCAGATCTTGACTAATATGTGTAATATATGAAATAGTGTTTATTCACTATTTCAATGACTGTTTTGCCAGGCTCCCAAAACTGCCTCTGCAGACTCACAATGCTAGCCTAGAAAGTTGTTGTTGTCTTAAGACAATAACAGAAAGTTATAGGGAGAAATGTACCAATCATCATATACAGTATGAGTGGGCCATCTGAGATTATAAAGGAAAGCAATGGTTCTCATGTACAATACAAATGAAGTAGATGAGGTTACATGCCTACCATAAGGTAGAGTGTGGTGGGATGAGGTTAACATGATAGAATGCACTGGTTATCAAAATACTGTACAGGTGAGTTTAATGAAGTTAATAACATGCAGTGATTGTCATTTATAGTAGTGATCAAGTGAATGGTGGAAAGCACTGTTTTTTACACTGTGTAGGTGAGATGAATGAAGTGACAGAATGAAGGACAACAGATAAATGAGTTTACAAGATGAAACTTTTATAATACAGGTGGGATGGAAGATGGTCAATGACAAATGCACTGGATGTCAAATGTACATGTGAACTATTGACATTACATGTCTGAGTGATTAGTTGTACTAAATGATGCAGATGACATGGGTGAGTTTACACTATGGGTTCTACTACAAGACATAAGTGAGCTGGATGAGTTAACACAACAGAATACAATGGATTCAATTATAAGATGTAAGGATGAGTTTACACAATGGAATCTATTACAAAATGCAAGTGGACTGAATGTACTTATAAAATGGCTTCTACTACAAGATGTAATTTGGACTGAATGTATTTACAGAATGAGTTCTATTATGAGATATAAGTGGATTGAATGTATTTACACAATGGGTTCTGTAATGATATGTAAGTGGATTGAATGTATTTACACAATGGGTTCTGTAATGATATGTAAGTGGATTGAATGTATTTACACAATGAGTACTACTACAAGATATAAGTGGATTGAGTGTATTTACACAATGGGTTCTGTAATGATATGTAAGTGGATTGAATGTATTTACACAATGAGTTCAAGATATAAGTGGATTGAATGTATTTACACAATGGATACTACTACAAGATGGTAAATAACTAAAAGTACTGGCTGATGTGCTGATTGGTGGTAGTGTCATTTTTGCTGTTGTTTGTTTTGCTTTTATTTGTTTAATGTGCTTTCTGCATGTGACATTACTGATAATAATACAAAATATTTTTTATTACTGGGTGGGTAACCATAATTAAATTATAGAGTGTTAAGGTTAGCAAGCAAGTGATCTGGATGTGTTATTTGATGATAAAATTTTAATTTTTAAAAAACTTTATTTTTGTTACAGGTACTAGGTCCAATAAAGAAATCATATGTAAAAAGAAAATTAAGGAGAGAAGGTGATTTCATATTTTTGTTTCTGAACTGAATACATTACTAAATGTATGCAATCAAGAGTGGCTTCCTACCAACTCAGCAGATCAAGTGAAGAATAATGTAGGCAAAAAGAAAAAGAAATATTTTAAGCCAGCACTGTTACATATGGTAACTATAAAACTCATAGTCCCAATTCATATTTTAATAAGTTTCTCTGATATTCTTCTGTTTGTATCATAACTAGTATAATCTTTGTAAAATGATGAATGATACTGAATGGCCTTCAGACTGACTTTTATAAGGGAAAATCTATATCTGGCAAAGCAAAATATCATTTATACTAGTACCTCCTGCATTTACTACAAGTCTGTCAGAAAACAAGTCTTTTTTTTTTTTTTTAACAACCACCAGCCCTGTTAGTGATTTTTAAAGTGTAGCAACAAGGTTTTGGAGAGTAACAGTGTCTTCACCAGTTATGCCACCAATCTGGTTTTTAAGTGATATTGTAACTGTAGCAAACAAGATATAAGTCCTGCTGTAAGCATTTTTGATCTAGTACATCCCATTCAGTGATCTCACCAGTCTAGTTATTAAGTAATAGTGTTAAGTGACACAACAAGTCTTGGTTTAAGTTTGTTTTGATCCAGTACAGTGTTCTCACCAATCTATTTATTAAGTGATATTGTAGATATTAAGTGATACTGTAAACTGACAAAAGAAAAAGTCTAAACTTATGGTTTATGCATGTTCCATTCAGTTCATTCTATTCAGTGATGTCACCTTCTGGGTTACCACAGACTGCTAAAGATGAGTGAAGTTGAGTCTTGTCTACTTTCTTTTAAATGTAGTTATGTAATTGTTCATATCTGCTGCCAACTACAAGTGGTTTCTGGGCTATAGCAGTAGACATCAGAACCAGGCCACAAGGATTCTAACGCCAGGAGCTTCACAACGTCAATAATCCAATTCACTGCATGGTTAAATACTAAGTATATTTTTTGCAACAAGTTCAATAAACTTTAACAAATAAATGAAGATTCAAGATCATATCAAAACAGATAAAAGGTATGTGTACAAGGAGGGAAAATCTTGGAGAGTTTAGAATGAGAGTGAGTAGAAAAAGAGAGTGAGTTAATAGATTAAGTACAGTCTTATAAACTGAAAATAATTCAGCTTTGTTATTTTCCATTGTCTTCTTTGTCAGGGGAAACAAAAAGTCATTGAACTGAATGGAGAGGATTTTTCTTAGAAATCTTAAAGAATTTCAACTACTGCAGAACCTAATCCCACAAGCCTTCTATCACAAGTGGAACTTGATTGTTTTAAAGCACCCCATCATCAAAGAAAAAGAAGTCATAAAACACTAACTCCAGTTGTACAATACACAAATGCTCTTATACACGAACTGAGATAATGTACCACAGTTAAACCCTTAACAAAGAAAGTGATTTCTTCAACAGCAGCCGAAAATCTACATGGCAAACTTTACACAGGCTAAAGTTATTGCTAGGGGGGAAATGCCAATACTGTGCTTAGCATACTTAACTCACGATGCTCTAAGCTCCCTCATGGTTCTATTTAAAATAAAACGAAATCAGAAATTTGTGTACTGGGAGAAGGGGTTGAAGAGTAAATGTCTTAGATTTTTCGGCAAAAAAATGAAGGATCAAAAAGTCTAAACCACTACACATATAGAAACAGAAACATATCGGTCAATGCGAACTAAATACATGTACAAAGCTTAATTCTACCAACATACAAGTTCACATGAACACAAACATATCTATCCACATGTCTATAAATACATTCTATATAAATCTATACACATATGTCAGGCTTCAATCAATCCTTTTGTTTTTGGATTTCTAGGGGGGGGGGGGGGCAGCCCCCACGCAGATGTTTCTAATCAGTTATAAGGCCCAGTGCCTGTGAGGGAGATTACAGAACTGATTTTACCCGTGCTGCCAGCTTCCAGCCGCTGCCAGTATGCAGAAGCCGATAACACTGGGCCAGCTCCTGGCTCATATTAGAATAGGGGCAAGAGATTTAATAGGGATCTTGAGGCAGCACGGAAGCATAAGACTGGTTGTACCTCTCAGTACTCCACTAAAACAGTATCTGGATGGCGTTTGAATGTGTGGCACTGTCTTGGACAAACACTCTCTTTTGGCACTGCCACCTCCCTTTAACAAACGATGACGCATGTAGCGTGTGTTGTGCAAAATGTGTGCACGTCATAGCGTGTAGTTCAATTTGCTGCCTACGTCATACCTCACCAATTAACCGATTCCATACCAGCAATGGACCTGAAATGATTCCATCATAACGTAGGTCTGATCAAACTTTAGTAAAATCATCTAAAGGGAAGCAGAGGTGCAGGCGGGGAGGACGTTCTTTAAAAGTGGAAAAAAAGGGACAAATGTGTGAGCGTGTTTGTGTTTGTGTGTGTGTATGTGTATATGTTGTTTTTTTAGGGTGGTGGTGGTGGTGCGGCAAGAGGATACTGAGATGGGTGAGTGTGCAGCATAGGGGAAGGGTGAGGTGTGGGGTACAAGTCGAATACATCAGTCCATATTTAGCCTGAGAGTGCGCTTTGCTTGCTCAGTGCCAGACAGGAGTCGTCGGGCAGAACAGACTTGTTCTTGAAGTCTTCACAGCGCAGTTTTCTTTAAACTGGTTCCTTTCATTAGCAGACGTGTATTTCCTCTATGTGCGTCTGGAAAACGTTTTCGTGCAAGGTGACGAAATTCAGAAGCATAAATTGTGCAAACATCATTTTCGGCTTTACTATTCGTTGTTTATTTTTTTTTATTTTCAGCGAATGACTATTCTTGTGCTAACTAACGAAGTGGACGTACGAAGACTGGCCAGCCCTCACTGTAAAAAAAAAAAGCTCACACTTTCACTTTCGTGCGTTGGTGACCTTTCACCCTTGCCCACGCTAGATTTCAAAATTGCCAGCCCTGGAATCCCTCCACAGTTCAAGATGGACCAAACCTACATGTGCAAGACAGAACAAGGGCTGGGTGAGCGCCTTAGCTCAGCATGGCGTCACTGCTGGCCCCGCAGCACTGTAGATGCAGCGGCCTCGCCTTTCAAGCCGCGGCCCCATTGGCCCCTTTTAGGCGGCTGTCTTGCCCTCTCATTGGCTGGTACCTTCTGAGACAAGCCTGTTGCTTGCTGAAATTGGTAAAACTATCTCTTGCTGAATGTGGAACCAGGCCATTGCGCACTGTCGAAGGGTATTAGGGAAGTTGAGTTTGGCTGGCATTTAGGGACGGCGTACATCACTTAGCCTTTATAGCAAGAAGGCATTTCTTTTACCCGATGGCCCCGTTTCATTCATGGACAGTGAGAGAGACGGAAGAGCTGGTCAGATCTTCACTGTGTGCCCGGGACATACTTCTTTGCTATCCCATATGTTTTTTCAAAGTTATGGAATGTAAAGAAGTATGTACCGTGTGTGCAGCAAAACTTCATGGCGGAGCAAGTATCTACAGCGGCGGGTTCTTCAACTGAGAAAATCGGTTTCGCATCATTTTGGATTTTATAGAATGCAATTTTATTGGTCTGAGGAGCCCATTGCCCCCTTTCTTGAGTGTTGTAAGTATAGAAGTTGAATCGCGTTTTGTCAGGCTTTCGGGCGAGTTTGTCTAGTCTGGATGGCTGCATGGCGTATGTTTACTGAGAGTTACTGTTCTTTTCAATCTATAATTTCAAGCACTGTTCACTCGATCTCGATTTTCTGTTAGTGTTCCTTTTAATTTTGTAATCTAGACTTCCAGACGAAATGCGGCTCTGCATAAAAGCGTTTAATGTGTGATTTTACTGGCTGTGTGGTGCATGCGGCTGTTCCCTGAAAGTTTTTCAAGATGGCTGGTAGGGTTTGAGGCTAAAAACTGAAGGTGTCATTCAAGGTCTCGCAAGTAACTATCCCCGTGAGGAATTGAAAAATAAAAGGAGTACTAAATTAATTTAGCAACATTTTTTCTTGTTATTTAAGGAAAATGAATATGCTACTACTACCCACACTATGACTTTATTAGTGTACTCCCTCCAAAGTCCTCATCATCTTTCAGTGAAATTTTAACAAGTACCAGCTAGACCGTAAATCCCACGATATTTGTAACTCAGCGGAAGAGATTGACGAAATGTTACAGACAGAATGGAGTCCAGGTTGTTGTTTCGGTGCGCCTAACAGCGTCGAGTATTTGTGGTATTGTTCTTGATATATGACTTTTGAGTTACAGAGTATTTGTGGCATGCGATAGTGGTATATGATTTTGATTTACTGAGTATTTTGTGGTAAATGATCTTGGTATATTATTTTGAGTTACCGAGTATTTGTGTTATGTGGTCTTGGTATATAATGTTGAGTTACGGAGTATTTGTGGCATGATATCTTGGTGTATGATTTGAGTTACTGAGTATTTGTGACATGTGATCTTATTATATGGAGTTCTGTGTCTTTTAATAGGTGTTCTCTGATGAATTATTTCTTTGAAGCGTTGATTTGCTAAGTTCCAACAGCAAGGTTTCCTTGTGAATACTCTCCATAAAACAAATCAGATGTACTGAAAGGTCCTGAGTGTAGCCCGTTGCAAACTTTTGGCGGGCTTTTCTGGCGGAAACACGACTAGGGGACTGTCGAGAGGCTGAGACTGTGACCAGAATGCAGCATGCTCGCTGGGTGTGACAGGAAGTGAGAGTCACGGGTTCTCACACCCTGGGGTTGCCACATGTGGTTGCACTACCGACTGACTGGTGGCTGTATCTCGAAAGGATCCGCCAAGGTTCACTGACAAAACTCTACGGTCGGGCCGTAAAATATCTGCTACCTACCCTACTCCTCTCCCGGTTTCCGCTTCCCGACGCGCCCGGCACCAAACTATGAGTGTACGACGCTTGGAACTTGACAGTCTGCAAGTGACTAAGTGTTGCAATGTCAACATGTTTCCCAAATCAAGAAATAATAGGCCTGTTTAGCGTGGTTTCTTTACGTGTACCTAACGTGTACTTTAAATAAATGGGGCCACGTGATATTAAGGCCAATATTAAAAATAAAATCGTAGGACCCTCCTCAAAACGACATTACACTTTGCGCGGTTATTAAAACATCTCAACGCGATACGGTTATGTCCTGAAAATTTTGTCTTGAAAAGTTCTTTTATTTTTTAATACTTAGAAGTGTGTTTTTCAAAGATAAAACTGTTTATTTCAAACAATGTTGTTTTTCTTTTTAAAAAAAAAAAAATCCAGTACATGTACTTCAGTGATAGCATTAGGTGGACTGAACTGTTTTAATCGAGACTTCTGGCACAGGATAACCGATGTATCTGGCATCATTTTCCAATATACTCCTATTTCGAAAATAGTTCAAGCGCTACAAAGCTGGATTCTTAAAATATCACCCCCACCCCCAATTCTGGTAGCACAGTATAACTTACGATATGTATGGCTTGTATGCACATTTTGATTTCCTTCTTTCAATCTTGTGCTATCTCGATAAACTGTCTTTCAAACATGCATTTAACTCGAGAAACTTCATGGATTAAGTTTCAAAACATCTATTCCAGTCGTCCTAGTCTACAAGAAAAAAATGTTATATTGGCAGGTTATCTTTGAAGCTCGCAGGCTATAAATTTCAATATAAGAATTTTTAATGTCTGCCTGTATGTACAAGTATTGTTTGGTCAAGTTGGTCTTCCGAGCTTGTGTCTAACTGGATGTAGATGTCCAAGACAAGAACAACTCGTATGTAAGAAAAGCTTGCCCTAAATCATACACTGACTTGGATTCTCATGTAGCTCACGTAACTCTATGGCTGTCAAGTGTCAATGTTAAGACAAGAATCATGTCTTTGATTCATATGAAAGAAAAACCTGCCCTAATTCAATGAACTGGTTTGGCACTCGTATGTAACTTTCTGGCTGTCAATGTCAAGATAATAATTCCAGTTCTTGGAAACTACACAAGTATCTTATTTGGATTTTACATATGAAAAGTGTCCTATCCGGACTATATCAGGAGGAAATGTCTTAGGTGTATATCTGGACGAATTAACTTTCAATCTCTCCTGATTTTCAGGAACTTCATCGATGTAATATTTCCACAAACAAAAAAAAAAACCCCCACAAATACTTTCCATTGCTCATGTCCGATAGTAGAAGCGGTCAACACAATGTGAACAGTATATGTCAACAACTAATAACAAACAGATGACCTTTTCTCTAACAATTCCTACGAAATATTTCAGCACTTTGTAGTTTGTTCATAGCTACATTTATCTTCGTGATTTATAAGTGCATTTATTCCTCCTTAATTTCGAATCCAGGGAACACTGCTATTGGTTTCTTTCTTAAATGTGTCAACAACATAAATCATTGCAATGAAAATACGCTAAGAGGATATTACAAATTTTTATTATTTTATAAATGAATAAAATATGCCTAGATAAATCAAATACACATGTATTAATGCACATGCATATCTGCAAATGTTATCCACCATATTTAATTTCTTCAATACACGTGCAAAATTCGCTATGTTATATACATATACGAATCATAATCAGTTCTTTCTCTATATAGAGAGGTCAAAGTAATTAAGCAAAGGAATAGGACAAAGTGAATGTAGTCCTTAGCTCTTATTTATATTATAGTCAAGGAAAATGCACTGATGAACTACTCTTATTTATAATATATTCATGGAAAATGCACTAATGGATGAAAAGAAAATATTCCGTTATTATAGAGTTGCATCAATATAATTTTCAATCGACTTGTTGAGAAACTGTCCACATAAATATTATATGATCAATCAATAACTTTTTGAAAACAAATCAAAAGAAGTCCACTTCAATATAACATTAATCAATAACTTTTCGAAAAGAAATCGATATTATATTAATAGCTTTTAGGAAAACAAATAAAACGAAGTCCACATGAATATAATATTCATCATAATTTTTTTTAAAAAAATAAAAGAAATCCACATCACTTATATTAATCAATAACTTTTAGAAAACGGAAAGAAACCCGCGTACATATCATGTTAGTCAATAACTTTTAAAAGACAAAAGTCGGTCCATATAAATTTCAGAAAACAAATGCTTTAAAAAATGATATAACTATTACTCAATAACTTTTAGAAGACAAAAAGAAATTCACATCAATATCATTTTCAGTAACTTTTAGAAAATAAATAAGATTCTTTCCTAAAATGTATATATAAAACTAAATGAATAAAATAAATACCCATTTCAAACCACAACAAAACGCTGTATTTTTAACGTATAGAGAGAACTAACTCATTTATTCAAAAGCCAAAGTTAATATGTTCAGTTCAAATGACGCCAATATATACTGTAAATTAATTAAAAGCACCCAAATTCATAACTCTTAAAATACTGGTATATCCACTGTAAAACAGCAAACCAAAAGGTGAAATTTTCCTTAATTATAAAAGAATTAACATAATTTTGGTAATTAGAAAATAAGTTGACAAAAGGTTAAATCGTTTTTTTTTTACACAGGACAAGACCAAGTACAATCAATCCCAAGGAAAATCGCACTTTTTTTTTTTTGGGGGGGGAGGGGGAAGGCCCACAGGCTTTCTGACGTGCTACACCGCTCAAGGGATCTAAGGTATCGCACTTAAACTTGAAACAATTTAATGGTCAAGAAATACGACACCACAGGTGTGTACATTAATGGTACAGTGTGTTAAAAAGGCACCCTGGAGTGGCACAGGAAATGTGTGTCTGCAGGCTCAGTCAGTGATCACCGTCATGCAGAATTCCTGCTACAAGAGTGAAAGCTGCTCTCAAGCTCAGATGCCGAGTGTTATGCAACCGCTTTTCGGAACTGTTCATAGATGGATGGACTGTGGGAGTGGAACGGGGGGTGGATGGGTGGGTGCTCTTTCCCGGTAGCTGGCAAGGGCGAAAAAAAGTGCTTTAAGACAGAAATACCGTACAGGGTTGTGTTTCAGAGTTCTAAATTTAGGCATGACCTCCCAATTCCTTGCTGGTGGTAATAACTTGCAGACAAAATTCATTAAGTGGCTTTATAAGGAAAAGGTTGTGATCTACAGTTAGTTTAAAAACAGACTGATTTAATTTATAAAATTATTTGAATGTGAGAGGGAAAGAGAGATATGTATTCGTTCATCACAAAAGAAGGCATTTCTAAAGATTTTCTTTGTTTTTAAAAGTCAACCAAGAAAAAAACCTAAATTATTTAAAAGTTTATTCATGGTAAAACGTGCGTGCTTGCGGTTCAAGGGTGCCTATGTTATCAGATATACATATAGTTTGTAAATACAGATTTTCTATCAGTGAAAAATAATTATATCGTGTCCAATTTAACTATAATATTTAGTACTTCTCATTTTTATTTACCACGTGTCTGAACTTCTAATGATGTTTCCACTATTTCAAGCTTTCTCTGTTAACCTCTCCCACCCACTCCATCCAATGTGTCTATTATTTGACATTTAAAAATTGTGTTGTTAGTGAACTCATTCCTCAATGCCCTTATTCAAGTGAATTTTGTCTTCAAAAGTTCAAATCCCAACAGTATCTGTACCTATTGACTCTGTTCATCAGATAAATACTTTGTTTTTTTCTTGTGAGTGTTAAATTCATCCACAATCGTGCATATAAAGTAATATCACTGCTTAACCTACGGGAGAGGAAATGAAAGAAATTACAAAATCGTGCATATAAAGTAATATCACTGCTTAAACTATAGGAGAAGAAATGGGGGGAAAAAACCCACAAAATATCTATAAAACCCTTTTCTAAATAAGCAATACTGTTCACTAACGTTCATCACCCCACCCCACAAAGTGGTAACAATTTCTACAACGATAGAACTATATTAATAATATATTAATAAATACCAATTCCATAAATTGTTATATATTTTGCATAAGGAAAGACTTCATTAAGAGAACCAGGAAACGTAACAGCCTTGTGCTTATACAAGCAATATAGAAAAATCTCTCTCTCTCCCACACACAAACACAGACCACACCTTTAAAAAAAATTGGAAGGAAGTTCATTATAGATGTTTCCACTATTTTGAGTAATACTTTTATTTCAACTTTCAATGATGACTAAACGGCGCAAGATAAAACAAGATATATTTTAGAAAGAAAAATAGAAACACGATCAAATGGCAGTGAATCGTTTACAGTTGTGAAAGAAAATATACAGTTGTGTGAAAGAGTGATATAAGTTTTAGAAAGAGAATAGCTTGATAAGGAGAGCTTTTAGTTGAGCAAAAGACAACCGCAGTACTAAGGTGTACCGGGAATGATTTTAGTTGTGGAAATGAAACACATTATACTAAGGTGTAATTTTATGGAAATGAAAGATATTGTGCTAAAGTGTGATTTTAGCCATGGAAAGGAGATAGGTTGTGTTAAGGTTTGATTTTAGTTGTATAAAGGAGATATTTATTATTGTACTAGGGAATGATTTTAGTTTCAGAAAGAAAATAGCAGGTGCTGTGCTAAACTGCAATTTTAGATGTGGAACTTAAAGAATATATAATGTGCAAATGTTGGTGAGTGATTTTAGTTGTAGAAATGAGAAATGCAAAGGAGGGATTTGGGTAACGAAAAGGTGATACACTGTGCTGGTGAGTGTTTTTAGTTCAGAAATGTACGTTAGAGATATTTAAGATGTAGAAAGGAGATATATTGTACACAGGTGTGATTTTAGTTTTGAGGGAAAGTTTTATCGTACTATGAATTTTAGCTGCGAAAAAGAGATATATTGTAGTATGGAGTGACTCTGGCTGTGGAAAAGAGATATATTGTAGTATGGAGTGACTCTGGCTGTGAAAAAGAGATATATTGTAGTATGGAGTGGCTCTGGCTGTGGAAAAGAGATATATTGTAGTATGGAGTGACTCTGGCTGTGGAAAAGAGAAATATCGTAGAATGGAGTGGTTTCTACTGTTGAAAAGACATTTTGTGGAATGAACTGGATTGTAATAAAACATTTTATGGAATTGTTTGGGTTGTGAAAAGACACATACTATGGAATGATTTTGGTTCTAGAAAAGATATATACTGTGGAAAGATTTGGGTTGTGAAAAAGATATATAATGGGATGATTTGGGTTGTGGAAAATACGTATAGTATGGAATAATTTGGGTTGTTGAAGAGACGTACACTTTGAGATGAATTGGGTTTTGGAAAAGACATATAAGGTCCTCTATGCAATAATTTTGGCTCTGGAAAGACATATTATGGAATGAATTGGGTTGTGGAAAAGACACATACTACTGGAATGATTTTGCGTTGTGGAAAAGACACATACTACGGAATGATTTTGCGTTGTGGAAAAGACACATACTATGGAATAATTTGGATTGTGGAAAAAATACTATGAAATAATTTGGGTTATGGAAAAGGCACTATGGAATGATCTGATTTGTGGAAAAGACACATACTAAGGAATTATTTGGGTTGTGGAAAAGACATACTGAGAAATGGTTTGGGTTGTGGAAAAGACATACTAAGGAATGATTTGGGTTGTGAAAAAGACACATACAGAGGAATGATTTGGGTTGTGTAAAAGACATACTGAGGAATGGTTTGGGTTGTGAAAAAGACACATACAGAGGAATGATTCGGGTTGTGGAAAAGACATACTGAGGAATGGTTTGGGTTGTGGAAAAGACATACTAAGGAATGATTTGAGTTGAGGAAAAGACATACTGAGGAATGGTTTGGGTTGTGAAAAAGACACATACAGAGGAATGATTTGGGTTGTGGAAAAGACATACTGAGGAATGGTTTGGGTTGTGAAAAAGACACATACAGAGGAATGATTTGGGTTGTGGAAAAGACATACTGAGGAATGGTTTGGGTTATGAACAAAAGTAATGAAGTGTTTTGTTAAGAGAGCATAGATACAACGTTTGTTGGTCAGTGAATATTTCAGTGGAATGGTAAGCGAGTCTTTACGATTTTTAACTGTCAAAAGATCTTTAACATACGCGAACCTTTAGCACACAGAGGCAAATCTCTCTCCATCCGAAGGAATATTAGGCACAACGTCCACCACACCACACTAGGAGTAGATAAGATACATCACTAATTTTAATGTCTCTAAATGGACTCGAACCTAGGCTTCTTATGTGAGACTAACGTCCACCCACCCATCCCAACCCGTCTGTGTTCCCCTCCCCCCTCCCGAATAGTACAAATATTTCATTTATGTTAAGGGATGGGGGTGGGCTACAATTAACGGTATCTTTTCATGGTTCCTGCAGTCAGCCGCTGTTGCAGTAGAGAAATGAAAGCTCGCCGGCGCTGGGCTATTTCTGTTCCTGCGAACTGAGGTCATGAGGGTGCTCATATGCTCTTTTTGTCCCGAACATGTGGATGTGTTGCTTCTGTGTTGTTCAAGAACTGTGCCAGGCAAAGAGGACGGCGCTGCTAGAGTAGGTTGGGTGAAATTGATGTTCGTGTCTGCATGTGCGTTTTCAGAATGACTGGAGAGCTATTTTTAGTGTATATTATTATTGTTGTTGTTGCATTCAAATGTAGCGGGCCTGGCAAATAATTAATTGTGAGAATTGATACATTAGCACACTGATGTATTTCATTTATAGTTTCTAAAGCAGAAAAGAAGCCGGACAAGGCGCAAATTGTGCATAAGAATATGTCGTTTGCTTATTTATAAATTTAATAATGTTGGTGCTTGTTTTATTCTTCTCTGCATGTAGGCTAATAATGATTTTTAAGTACACTATTCTGTCCTCATCATGTAACTATATTATTTGTCTGTTTTAAAAAAGCGCTTAGAGTAGTACGTAGTCTGTCTTGGTAGATACATTTTTGTTCAAAATTTGAAATGCAGTTTCAATCACACACGTAAGACATTTCTGTTCATAATTTATATATAGCAAAATTCAATAGCAAATATGGGCTTATTTTTGTTTAAAATGTATATGCAGTTTCTGTATATTTGGTTGTTTTTTTTTTTAAAGTGACATATTTCTGTTCATATTAATGAGCATTTTCCAAAAGCAAAAGTGGATAATAAATAAAACTTTTCTCTCCCACCACCCACACGAAAATTTCATTTCCCCTAAACTCAGCCATGTTTGTTGTAACTTAAAAGACAGGAATGCACACGCAGACACCCCCACCCCCCACATACACACACACCTTCAGGCTAAAGATGTAACTTATACAAACTCTCTATTGGTAAATTTACAAAATAAATAAACGCCCCTGCACTTTGGAGGAGATAAGACGAAGAAAACTGAGATTACAAGGACATGATAACAGCAATGGTATAAACATAAAAGAGATCGCTGAGAAACGGTCGCGAGCGACAAATGGCTAAAGGAACAACGGACCAATGATGCCATGAAGTGCCGGAACAAGAACGTACGGAAAAGAAATACATTATACGTATACCTGACACTAATGAAGTAGACACGCGCCTACCGAGCACATGCAGAGATGTATGGTGCCAGCAAGTAGGCAGGCATACCTGCTTTAAGGCGCGGCAAAGTAGTATCTGTGTGAGAGTGCGCGGGTGGCAGTTACCAGAAATCTAAGTGAAAGCGACTTTCGACTGCATGTAAATGTATAGTTTATCATACGCAATGTGAGTCTAAATAATACGGTATTTTTTGTTGTTGCTTGTTTCAATAGTTTATCAAGATCCGGGATTAAGTAAATGTATTAGAATATTTCTTCTTTTTTTTTCACACACCAAATCTGTGCAAACATCTATGTAATTAAGTTATCAAGAGAGTAAGCAATGTCTATTTATATAATTTATCAAGAGCTATTTCTAAGCAATAAGAATGGCTGTTTACATAATTTATTAAGAGCCAAATCTATACATTAAGTGTGTATTTTGTTTATGCCATTTATCAAGATCTAACTCAATTAACATAAATGATCAATAGTCAAAATCTATGCAACACTTGAACGTGACGTCGTAATTCAAATGATGCACGGGGTTTCAGTACGTTTGATTTGTAAGGTCACAGAAAACCCATGAAACTATAAATGACACAATTAAAATGTGTACAAAAGTTGTTAGGTTGGACTAAAGGACTCCTCCCTTAAAACAACAAACACTTTTACTTTAAAATATTTTCATAAAAATTATTTTCAAACAAAAGAATTGTTATTATTCATTCGGCACAACTTTACACACACACACACACACACACAAACACTACACGTAAGTAATACTTAATTATGGTGGATGGATGGTGGTGGGGTCGGGGAACAAACCTAAAAGACATTTACGAGGAAAAACGAGCAACTACTTGTACTAATTGATAAGAATTAAAAACAGCATTTATTTTTTTAAAGCTACACGCTTGGCTTCTAATTTTGGATACCCAAGATCCTCTCTCTAGATACCAAAAATTCTCCCTCCCTCTCTGTCCCTCCTCCATTCTCTCTTAAGCGCGCGCACTCACTCACACATGCAAAGATCCCGTGCCGAGCAAAGGTCATACCACTACTTACTGGAACCAAGCAGGGAGCACCAAAATGTGTGACCTAGATTGTAAAGTACCCCGACTGGAAATCTGAGCAGAAAACTTTCTTTGGCATCCAAATTCTCTTAACACTCTTGGTTTTCGGTCCCTTCTCTCCTACGCCTTCTTAAGCAGGCCAGGCAAAGATTCCAGACGCGTGTGGTAGCGCACTTAAAACATTTTCTATACTCCTAAACCATGAACTGTCAACTACAACAAGCCCAGCCGTGGTTCAATCTCAAAGTATGTTCAATTTAAAATCTATCTAAAGTAGTCTTCTTTCGTCGTAATCTCGTACCTACCAATCAGTTCTACTGTCTAACAAGTTCCGTCTCACTAATAGTTTCAAAGAGTAGCAGGTGCATTAGCCTAGCTATCATTCTACAAGTACGTCATAAAGTAAACAGCAGTACCAAATGTCATACTTGCACATCATTTACTGTAACTCACATTTAAAGCTACTAGTCAGCGAAATGTAGCTTCTGACTTTTAGTCTTTGAGACATTCGTGAACAGACTACGACCTGTCTCTTTAGAACTCTTTCATCCCACTCCACCCTGATTTGAAAAGTGTACTCTGATTATAAACTAGCGTTTGCGCATTTGCTTCTGATTATTTTCTTTCTTTTAAAAATATGCATTCTGCGAGGGATATATAAATGCCTTCACGAAATAGCGCACGTAAAATAAATGCATTAGTTTAAAGATGAAACAATGCATTTTCATATCAAAAGCCAAGATTGATATATTCCGAAAGTATCTAGGTATTTATAAAAATGGCAACAACACACAAAAAATACATACACACCCACCACCACCACCCCAACCATTCAAAACAAATTATACTATTTTTATTATTTAAAACGTATTAATAATTAATTTTAAACATAAGACTCATGCCTAAATAAGCAGCAAAAGAGAAATTGTGCTTTATTGGGACAGACTGTAGATGACAAGAGATTGTTAGTGAGAAACCCAAACAAACCATTGATGTCAAGTTGAGAGGGCACAATAGTTATTCTCGTTAAGAATATCGTCAGCAAGTCCAAGGGGATTCCTGGTTGCGGGGTGGTGGTGGTGGGGTGGTGGTTTTAAGGTACATGTATATGCTCCAACTGGGAGTACCAAAATCAATCCCAAGCAAAATCTTGATTGCCAATGAAAAGCAAGACTACTGTCAGCTTTGAAAGCAAAACTGTAGATCACTGTTCTCAGTCTGTCAAGACAAATCCTTGGTCGTCAGCGCAAATATACAATAAGGCAATTGCTCAGTCCAAAGTATACCAAACCCAAGACAAATCCCTGGTCGTCAGCGCAAATATACAATAAGGCAATTGCTCAGTCCAAAGTATACCAAACCCAAGACAAATCCCTGGTCGTCAGCGCAAATATACAATAAGGCAATTGCTCAGTCCAAAGTATACCAAACCCAAGACAAATCCCTGCCAAAGTTGTAAAATAATGGCGAGAATAATAGGTGCCAAATGCATTAGGTAAGAGTAGTCCGTAAAATTAAACCAACATAATCGACTGTATACGACAGGGAGTAGCGCGAAGAAATAAACCAACCAGATCGATTATACCAGATAGCCTGATAGCGAGTAGTACGAAGAGATGAACCCACGTGACCAACTGAACACGACGGCATGCAGAATATAGAAACGAACCAACAAAGATCGATTGTACACGAGCAGTACAAAGAAATGAACCAACGCGACCGGTTGTGCACGACAGCACGTAAAACGTATAAATAAACCAGCATGATTGATTGTACACGAGGGCGAGTAGTACTATAAATGAACCAACATGATTGATTGTACACGAGGGTGAGTAAAAAGATGGCCTGCAGGCAGTGCGAGGTAACTAACAAGATTGTACACGAGGGTGAGTAAAAAGATGGCCTGCAGGCAGTGCGAGGTAACTAACAAGATTGTACACGAGGGCGAGTAAAAAGATGGCCTGCAGGCAGTGCGAGGTAACTAACAAGATTGTACACGAGGGCGAGTAAAAAGATGGCCTGCAGGCAGTGCGAGGTAACTAACAAGACTAAGGCGGGATTGCGCAAGCTTCAAGCAGAGGCCAACGACCCTTCTAAACGTTTCTACCTTCTTTCGCACGGTCTGCTATCCCTCCTCTTCCCAATACACAAACACCGTTTCCTTCCTAGTTTACGGTTGACTTTCGCTGTAGTCTGTGATGTGCAATACTTCGCATGAAAGTGATAAACACCTTTTTTCCCCTAGTTTACGGTTGACTTTCGCTGTAGTCTGTGATGTGCAATACTTCGTATGAAAGTGATAAACATCTTTTCCCCCCTAGTTTACGGCTGACTCGCTAAAGTCTGGTGTATAATACTTCGCACTGAAAGTGATAAAAACTCCCCCCCCCCCCCAGATTACGGCTGACTTTTGCTATAGTCTATAGTGGTGTGCAATATTCGCAATGAAAGTGATACCCCCCCCCCCCTTAGTTTACGGGTGACTCGCTATAGTCTGTGGTGTGCAATACTTCGCAATGAAAGTGATACACCCCCACACCCTAGTTTACGGCTGATTCGCTATAGTCTATGATGTGCAATACTTCGCAATGAAAGTGATAAACATCTCCCACCCCCAGTTACGGTTGACTTTTGCAATAGTCTGTGATGTGCAATACTTCGCAATGAAAGTGATAAGCAAACTTTCGATGACATTAATTTCTCTGTGCTTATAATAATAATAAAATACAAAGCGAAACCATTCATGGGGGAAAAAATTGCTTTGTATTTTATGAGAGCGTTAACAAAGAAATCAATTACAGCTTCTTAGAATTCGCCGTATAAATGTTAGGCGACAGGCGAGGTAAATCAGAACTGGGTACTTGCACCACAATTTATATAACAGGATTTGGAAATTTGTATCCGTACATCACTAATAAATATTGCATTATGCCGCCTGATGAAGGTTATCTGCACGTTTTTACTTTAACCTTGGTCATTTCACGTGTAAGCCTTAATTTTAGTTTCCTAATCGAAAGTAGGTAATACGACACGCCATACAAAGGTATCCACTCATTTTTGTGATATTTTCTGATCCGTTATCTTAAAAAAATAATAATTCATTTATTACCTGTTAATTTATTGATATAACTGATGAACCCTATTATTTCCCCAGTGCTGCCACATGTATCATTGTACCTTATTATGCAAGCAACAAAGACCAGCCGGGAAGACTAATTCTGTAAAACAATAGCAGGCATTGCTCTAGGAATGGCCAGTGTGTTACAGTCGAAGTATCTTCTACGCTGACCTGCTTGTTCTGCCTTCATTTGCATGTGTCCTGCTTTCAATCAATCAGACGTGTCTTCTTGGCCCAACCTTTGATATTCCCGCACACGTGTCTGGAATGTACACGCGTCCAGGTAGACCCCCAGCGTGAGAAACATGCAGCTCATTGGTTGGGAGAGAGTCACGTGACCGGGTAGCTAGGTGGCTCCTGCCGTTCGAAGGAGGCGCGGCCTCGACCTCGGCACTTCCTTATATGCTAAGGGCACCTCCACGAGACCGATTCATTAGGTCTAACGTGCTGGCTGAGAATAGAGATGAAGAGATCCTGAGGTCGAAGCAGTGAGAAAAAAGTGGAGCTTCACTAGTCAAGCACTCTCCATCCGTCTCCAGTGCCCCGCGTGGCCCCTCCTCTACGTGGCGTGCTCCACTTTGCCTTATATGCCGGGCAGTGACAAGAGCTAGGAGTAACTTGAGTCAGGGCATCAGAGAAGAGAAAAGAGGCGGGAAGGATATAATTTGTAAAGAACACGGCAGCATGTATTCTGCCTACACCGCGGCTCTAATCTAGAAGGGTCCTAGAAACTGGGCGGGTTATCTCTTGAAAGAAGTTGCCACGATGGTGTCACGTCAGATGCAAATAAATACAGTTACGCCGACTAATACCCATGTGTCTCGTCAGATGCAAATAAATAGTTACGCCGACTAATACCCATGTGCTAGATGCTCATGATGACAGACAGTTGAAAAATGTATTGATTTACGGGAAAACATTTACCTATCTTAGGTAGGGATGAGCGAAACTTGATCCATTCCCCCCCCCCCCATTTTTTTTGGTTTGGGGGAAAGAACAAATTCCAATGCCAGATATTATTTTATATGCAGGGAGTTTTAAAATTCTCTCCAGTAAACTTCTTATTAATGTTATTCTAATACTCGTCTGCTTGAGCTGGGGTGCCCACGACAACAGATCCTTCCGGTGAGCTAATATTATACTCAGCCTACTGCCACCATTACTATTTTTAAAGAAATGACCTGAATAGAAGTCACACAATGTACAAACACGTAGGCACATGCGTCAAATAATCGTAAAAATGAGCCACTATTCTTAAGAGATAAATTTCAAGACCTTCAAAATTTAATTTCTAAAAACTCAACACATTCCTTCATTAATGGAAGATTATCGCAAACAAGCAAGCCTTTCGTTAAGCATTTTCAAGATCGAAACAATAATATACAGTCATTGCCACAGCTATCTGAATTTATTGGCGTTAAGTGCTTTCAAAATCAAAAAAATAATACAGTCATTATCATAGCTATCTATCTGAACTAACTGGCATTAAGTGCTTTCAAGATCAAAACAATAATAAAGTCATTACCAGAGCTAACTGAGCTTACTGGCGTTAAGCGCTTTCAAGACAGAAACATATATACAACTTTCCCAACTGTACTTAAAATATATGTCAAGGTCGGTGACATTTGTAAATCCTCAAGGTTTTTGTGGTCAACTGCCGGTTTTGTGAATTTGTTAGTGAGAAAGTATATCTGCCCCGAGCCGCACTTTAGAAGTTAGTCATTTAGAATCTTACTTAAACAAGGACATCTTTGAAACTAAGATTGGATCTCACATAAACATGGATCTTTGAAACTAAGATTGGATCCCACATAAACATGGATCTTTGAAAGATCGGATCTCACATAAACATGGAGCTTTGAAAGTAAAAGTGGATCAACAAAAAGATATGTTAAGGAGACGATCAGATGGGTCTCTATTTTCGCATTGACTTTCTTCTTCCAACTTTGGCTGGTAGGCTTAGGTATATGTATTTGCAGCAGAAGAAATTGTCGCTGGATGCTGTGCCAGTCCTCGACGCTCTTTAGCCGCCTTTCTTTTATAACCAAGAGAGAACTGGTATAAGGTTGTCATTGGTAGGATATTTATCAGCACACATAAACACTTTGTGGAGGATTTCTCAGCCGCTAGCAGACAACCACTGTCTCTCGAGGTCTGGCTCCAAAGACATTCGATAGAAAGCAAAGTATACATCACACTGACATTCACAACGTTTGATTGGAAAATGTTCAAAACAAGATTGATTTAATGCCTTTTAAAATTTTCTCCATTTGTATGTACATCCACGCACTGCACAGTGCGTTTCAGTGCTTTTGTTTATGGTTTATATCTTAAGAAAACAATATTAAATGTGAGTGATTTGTTGTAAGATTATAGATTGAGCAATGAAAGTCGGAATTTTACCACAAAAATCTATTTTACAACAGTTATGGCAGAGCGCATGCTACTTGACCTATATATTCAGGAAAGTCGTGGATATGTACAATCAATGAAATCGAGCAAACAGATCGAAGTCGACGTCACACTGGACGAGTTTGCAAGGGTGCTTGAGATCCCACCCCTCTCACCCTTACCAGAGACGCCTAGACCAAAAACAATAACAGCAACAACAACAAATAACAACAACAACACCATCAGAAATTCATTCTCTGCCAAAAACAAGATGGAAATAAAAGACGGCGTCCACCACAGCACGTGAGGAAAGACTAACAGCCCCAACGACAGCGACGTTAACGGCCTCGACAACAACGCCGAAGAAACAACCACAAATGACAATAGCAACAACAACAACAACAAAAAACAATGGTACCACTGTGAGAAGCTATCCGCAGTGGGGATATTTTAACCACCCTATTGCAGACGTGATCCAGCTGCTGCTCGACCATCTATACATTCTATACTAACCGCCAGGGCCCACCTATGCGCATCCCAACGAACACCAACGACAGCCGCGACAACGACGACAACAGCACCAGTGAGGAGGCTATGGGGTTGAACATCTCGGGTGCACGTACACACTAGGCACAGACTCTGTGTGCTACTAGCCTGGTCTCTGTAAGACAACCCCACCCACCCCTCTTACATCATGGACTGCTGCTACACCAACAACGTCGAATACCACTGTATAAGTCCACAGAATGGATGCCTCTACCTGAACAGCAAAAATGCGGCAATTCATCCTCATTCTACAACTTTCCTTTCTACTACCTTCCACCCTGTCTTTCATCATATTCTACTCTACCTACAGCGGCACACCTCATGCCCGGGGGGGGGGGGGGGCGAAATCAGTGGAAGACCCTATCGCCCTAAATTGACGACGACGATATGTACAGTCATTATCATGACTATTTGAACTATTGGTATTAACCTCTTTCAAGATAGAAACAATGATCTATAGTCATTATCATGACTATCTGAACTATTGGTGTTAACCTCTTTCAAGATAGAAACAATGATCTATAGTCATTATCAGAAGAACTATTGGCGTTAACCTCTTTCAATATAGAAACAATGATCTATACTTTCTATAGTCATTATCAAAGCTATCTGAACTATTGGTGTTAAGCGCTTTCAAGATAGAAACATATTATGTACAGTCCATTTCAGAGCTATCTAAACTTACTGGTGTTAAGCGCTTTCGAGATAGAAACATGTGTGTACAATTATTATCAGAGTTATCTGAACTTATTGCCTGTCAATAATGCGCACCTAAATGTATAAAAACAATTAACAACCAGCCAAAAAAATGTTTCTTCTATTTCTTCCAGTAATCTACTCTGAAATTAGGCCAAATGTTGTTTATAAGCACTAAATGGCAAGATTCGATCTAAAGGATTTATTTGAACCTCATAAAGAGCTGCTAGGTATTTTCAAGGACACTGAAGTGAAGAAATGAAACTGAAGGTACAGAGACATTATGTCAGGCAGACATTAAATACTTATGTATTAATGGAAGTTAGCTCGAGAATTATGTCAGGCAGACATTAAATACTTATGTATTAATGGAAGTTAGCTCGAGAATTATGTCAGGCAGACATTAAATACTTATGTATTAATGGAAGTTAGCTCGAGAATTATGTCAGGCAGACGTTACCATTAAATACTTATATATTAATGGAAGTTAGCTCGAGAATTATGTCAAGCAGACATTACCATTAAATACTTATATATTAATGGAAGTTAGCTCGAGAATTATGTCAGGCAGACATTACCATTAAATACTTATATATTAATGGAAGTTAGCTCGAGAATTATGTCAGGCAGACATTACCATTAAATACTTATATATTAATGGAAGTTAGCTCAAGAATTATGTCAAGCAGACATTAAATACTTATGTATTAATGGAAGTTAGCTCAAGAATTATGTCAAGCAGACATTACCATTAAATTCTTATATATTAATGGAAGTTAGCTCGAGAATTATGTCTGGCAGACGTTACCATTAAATAATTATATATTAATGGAAGTTAGCTCGAGAATTATGTCAGGCAGACATTACCATTAAATACTTATATATTAATGGAAGTTAGCTCGAGAATTGTCAGGCAGACATTACCATTAAATACTTATATATTAATGGAAGTTAGCTCGAGAATTATGTCAGGCAGACATTACCATTAAATACTTATATATTAATGGAAGTTAGCTCGAGAATTATGTCAGGCAGACATTACCATTAAATACTTATATATTAATGGAAGTTAGCTCGAGAACCAGCAAACTGAAAAAGTCACATCGGAGCGGAATATTAAAAATAACTGCAATATAATGGTGTGAAAGTGAAAAGTTAAAAACAACTCAGGCATGTTACAATTCGATACGTACATTTTAAAATATTTTGAACACAAAAGGATTATTAAACTGCAAAGAGTCATTTTATGATGGTTTTTTTTTTTTAAATTTAAATCACCTATTTACTTCCTCACCTACAAACGAGTCTGTCCACTCCAGTTAATATGGCCAAGAAAACGGATGATTTAAAGATTCCAAGACTGAGGATAATTTTTAATATTCCTGTAAAGTAGCCCTATTCAATTTATGATAGTGTACAGTAAAGAGATATTTACTGCATTTTAAATAAATATTTATCATTGTAAAAATATATATAATTTAAAATTATTGGTTCAACACAGTCTGGAAATTTTCTGTAAAAAGGATGGATGAGTCAAAGGCAGGACGTAGTAACATACAATAATGCACACAAACAAAACAGAAGCATCGTAACAACTTTATGTGTCGGACATTAATTATCTCTCTCTCTCTCTCAGACACACGTGCTTGCACAAACACACACTTTGCTTCTAACTAGTATGTGTTTGATGATGTAGAAATTCTTAAACAAGGGCATCTAACTCCTCAATTCTTCAAGTCAGGTAACCGAAGACGACCTCTGATAATGCCCGTTATAACCGACTGCAATGAAAGGTCTCGAAGCAAAAAGCCAAAAGTTCACGTCTCACCTTTAGCGTCAAGAGCTTTGGGAAAAGAGGTGCGTCCGCGAATGCAAATGAGGGAGGCCCTGGCTGGGAGGATGGTACCATTACGTCACATGACATGAAGATGGGAGGCTACCTGAAGGGGCACCCGATGCCAGACGCAGTGTGTTTTTGCACCTCACATGGTCTGCATTCCTCTCTCGCACAAGATTCTCCCAATAACCATATACATCTATGTCAGCTGTATAAAACCCTAGTTCCCCCAACTGCACACATGCTTCCATGTTCCATTGTGGCATTTCCTAGCCAGCAAAGAGAATCGGGGAGTATTACTATCGGTCTCGTGCTTACCTGAGATCTAGTAAATCTCTATTGTTGTACGCGCACGGATATCTTTCACTTGTACTATTCACTCGAGAAAAGCACGGAGTTATACAAACTTAAGCCTATCAAAACACGTGGGGGAAGGTGCTTTCGCCATAGATCCATCCTGCTGGACAACACACCTGTCTTCGGAATTGGATACTATTCAAATTGAGTGGCATCCAGTTCTCTGACAGGGGTCGGAATAATGGTATCTGATGTAAGTTGACCCGTGTGCTGTGGTGTGCTGTGGTGTGGTGTGCTCAAACAGATAAAACAACCAGCATGGCCTTAATATCCTGTACTGCCTTTTAAAAAAAAATCTCTCTCTCTCAATTTTATTACTCTGTCCATTAATAATTTCGCGAACTAACCTTTTTTCCCCCCCTCATCTTGTTTTACTCTAACCGAAAGTAGTAAATATTACACTATACTACCTGATGAAGGTTATCTGCCCATTTATGTTATGACTCTAGTCTAATTTTACATCCATAACTGAAACTAAAATGACACAACACCTGACAAGACAGTTATCTACCCATTTTTGTAATGCTTTCTGATCCATCATCTTTATAAAATAATGAATAAAATAATCCCTTTATTACCTTTTAATTTATTAAAATAAATTATCTTGATATCTCAAAAGCACAAAGGTAATTTTAATTTATCTAGAAATAGTAAAGGAGGAGGGGGAGAAGGGGTGATACTTAAAGATAAATTATAGCCACCACATCCACTCCACCTCACATTGGTTACACATCAGTATTGGCCAGAACTTCCTGAAAAATACTGAATACTGAAAGGAATATATCAACTTCACCCACTGTATATATCTATCCCCTCCTAATATCACATTCACCCCATTCTTGAAATTAAAAAAAAATAATTACTGTGTACAACAGACCAGAAAGTGAAATCAGGAGGGGAGATAAAAATTAGAGAGACACATGATGTAATGCCATCAAATGTCTTTCTAAATAGAAAGCTGAGAGAAAATTATCTCAGCAGAAGGCCCAACCAATCTAGGAGTTCCTGACCCACTTACATACCCTGAATTTACTTGAGATAACAGCTAACCTTTGATTTTCAGTATCTATTAATTAAACCAACAGATAGAGATAGATAGATAGGTAGATAGACAGACAGACAGAAAGCCAAACATCCTGATCTTCACCGACATCATAACTGTTTATCATCAAAAGAGTTTATGCATGGTTTGACATAAATGTATGACAGTATCCTGAATCTGATAACCAAACTATAAATTCTTCTACAAAAGACGATGAGCCAAGAGATTGCAACCCATTAAATAATTATCAGAGACTAAACTCTACACTTTCTCCCTTCTTTTTTTCTTTTTAAGAAATTTCTTTTGAGTACATGTTCTATTTTCTGTATATGTGAATGAATGAGAGATACAAATGACATATATTTAAATAATAAATATTGCAGATAAAGTACTATATTATATTTTGAAAGCATCATTGTCAATGGAAGAGAATCATTAAAATAAAAGTTCATTTTATAATTATTTTACTGTCAATGGAAAATAAAGCTATTTGTGTAAATATCTGCTAAAATTGTAAAATCTCAGCTAACTTCTAATATATCTACTTAAAATCTTCTTCAACTTGTATATGTATGTGCATATATATATACAGTTATCTTAAATGTAACAAGAATAGCCAACTGTGAGCAGAATATATAAAAATTCCATACCAACTATAGCCACTAAAGTTCATCTACAATTATTTAAAGCCAAACAACTGGCTCAGCTGTATCTGAGTTCATATAGCCACTAAAATTCATCTACAAAATACAATTATTTAAAGCCAAATAGAACTGGCTCACAACTTTATCTGAGTTCATATAGCCACACTAAAGTTAATCTACAAATTATTTAAAGCCAAACAGAACTGTCTCACAACTGTATCTGAGAGAGATAGGAAGAATAAAGGCACTGTAGAGAGCATGCATGTGCTTATGTTTATTGCATATACAATAGCAAATCATAATAATTATAAATGAATTTTTAATTAATTTTCAACAGACTGTATAGATTCTAAGTTGATTGGAAATTTGGGAAAAGAGAAATTCAAAAAACTTTTTTAATTTTGAAAATAATATAATGTGAATTTCTTTTTTAATAAAGACAAAATTTGACTGTGTGGTGTGTGAGTGTGTGTGTGTGTGTGTGTGTGTGTGTGTGTGTGTGTGTGTGTGTGTGTGTGTGTTTTGTACAGAGTAACCAAAAAATACAATTATGTACTGTGTGCAAGAGAAAAAGACTAAGGCCCATTCCACACCAGCCATGTGTGAAAATTTAACTTAGAATCAGATAGGAATTATTTTTGTTGTTGTATCAAATTCAACACCAAACTTTAAAAAACATGAGAGTCAATCTCAGACTTTATTATAAATATAATTTTATCAAAATAGAGTCAGACTATCAACATTTAACAAAATTTTAATTTATTTCTTGTTTTCTTCAAAATACTGGTAGTAATTATTAGTAGTATATAACAATGTTTCATAATGGCAAAATATAACACTAACATAGTGGTAAAATGAGGATACACACTTACTTCTTTGCATCATAATTCTTCTTTACTTAATATTTTAATTTTATTTATTTGCATGTACGGTCACTGGTAGTTTTTCTTACATAAAGGAAAAGAAGAGAGGGAAACTGAAGAGGCCTGATGGACAAGGAAGAAGAAAATTAATGCTTTTCTATAGCTGGTTGAACTCGGGTCAAATTGTTGAAAAGGTTTGCATTTGGTCCCCTTCAACCAGCTGTAGTTAGCAGTGTGTCCAGCTGATTTCATGGCTACACAACAGACCAGGATGATGATGGCTGCACAATTTATTCCAGTATACTGTTATACTAGTCAAGTGTGCTAGTTTTTCCAAATACATGTACTTTGTGAAAATCAGCAATTTTAAGAGCAAATCACTAAGTTTATTAAAGCTGTCTTCTTTTACAAGCATGATAAATGATGATATATAAATATATACAACAAAAACAAAAATTTAAAACAATGATTTAATGAAAATATCTTATAACACATTAAAGTTATTTAAAATAAGTCAACAAATATGAAGAAATTTTTTTATAATGGCAAAAAAGGCAAATTTGAAAAGAAAGTGAAAAAAAGGAAGCATAATATTATAAGCTTAGTTTAGAAAGTGATTTTCATCAAACATTAACTAATTATAAAATAAACAAGACAGTTGTCAAAAAAAAAAAAAAAGAAGAGTATATTTATGACTATAAAAAGCCTAAGAAACCAAACTTGTACAGTTATACATTAGAACTCATTAATGATCTTTGGAAAAGACACAATGAGGTAAATATGTGTTAGATTCTGTGCTATAATTAATTTTAAATGAAGTTGCATTTGCTATGCTCAAAATAATATCTACATTAAAAGTTTGTATTTAACAACCTCTAAGTTGCTGAGAAACAAGCTACCTTAAACCTTATCGTAATATTATTAATGTATGCTAGTTTATAACTTAATTATATATAAAAAAAAATGTCTACACATATCATAATCACATGAATGTTCATTAATTACTATTTATTAAGATTTTTGCTCTCATTAATATATAATATGTACATGTATAGTGTGTGTGTGTGTGTGCGCGTGCGTGCATGTTTTTGTATTTGTTTGTGAACAGCTGGTTTCTATATCTGAATTTTTATTAATATTGCTAATACACTATTACTAATATCTTTTATTGTACCACATAAGCCTCCTTTATTACAATATGCCAATATGTGTTATTCATCGACAAATACTCTAAAAATAAGCTTTTTAAAGTGCAGTACAAAATTAAAGAAATAATGATGCATGGCTTTAATTTAAACCAGTATTTGTGCGCTTGTTTCTTATGCTTTTACAATTAAATATTTTTTTTTTTTAAAGTCTTTAGACCTGTTTCAAACTTTCTTTAAAGTTTAAACTTATTTCAAGACTAAGTGCGTTATTTAGTCATCTTCATATTATGTTTATGAATATCTTGTCTCTTCCTAAATTCATATCACAGATACATACAAGCACACTATATTCCTTTCACACACATAGAAACATACACACAGATACAAGCACACTTATACATATATTAATTTCCATTTATGCATAAATAGACGAAAAAGAGTGATTTGTATGTGGCACTGTGGAGAGTAATTTCCCAGGAATGGATTCAAATACAGTTGCTCATCCCCAAAGCCTGCATAGCAAGGGAGCTAGCTGGACACTGAAATCAATAAAAATCCTTTTGGCAGCAATTGCCTTCTGCCCAGCAGTTCCAACATTTAGATGAGTGACAAACACACACACACACACACACACACACACTAAAAGGGGGGGGGGGTTCCAAGGGCAACATCTTCAATATAAATCTTACAAATCGAACACAAGAAAGTCATGTGTGAATTATGTGGGTATCTTCCATGAATTTTATGCATTGACTACTGCCCTAACTCTGCATATGCAGTATCCAAGATACTTGTGAGTTGTGGGAATTATATGGGCATTCTTCCTATGCTTAACTAACACTAACTTGTATAAACAGACCCCATAAAATGTGCAAGCCAAGTAAATTATACTAAATGCACATCTCCCTTTATGACTTTATTGACCCCATGAAAATTTGACAACCACATGAGAATTATGAGGTTTTTCTGGTGGAAGTTTCTTTGAACTTTTACAATAAATAATGCCTTAGCTGTGAGTGAATGAACCCTATAAAATGTGAAAATTGTGTTAGCGTATTTCTTGAACTTTACAACATACTGATTAATATGCTAGTTTTGTATAAATGAACCCTACAAAATGTGAGAATTGTGTAGCACATTTCATGAACTTTACAACATACTGATTAATACCCTAGCTTTTGTATAAAAGAACCCTACAAAATGTGAGAAGTGTGTTAGCACTTTCACTGAACTCCACTAACACCCTTTGTTTTGTTAACATGTACCCCATATAATGTGAGAATTATATTAGCATATCCTCCTCTGAACTTTACAATATACTGATTAAGGTTCCACTTTTGCATACATGGACCTCACAAAACTTGAGAACCATATGTACAACGAGGCAGGTACTCCCCTGATCTGACTATTGTCCTATTTAAAAAATAAGTGCTGGTTGCTGCAGTTAGTACACTTTTTTTTATTGTTAACTGATTTTGTTTATTAAATTATGAGTACCATGTTTACAAAATATACACTCCAAGCTGTAATGAACATAATATTTATTACTTTGTTACTGTTTTGTTTTTCTTTGCTAGTTAAAATCTTTTCATTTTGCAGTCAAGGCTTAAAAGAGTTAACTCCAGTAAGTTAGTCTAAAATGGAAGCAAAATAAACAGATGCCATTGAATATTTTTTTAGAAAAGATTTTGCACAATATTAAGGACAGGATTAAAAAGTAAGTATATAAACAAGAAATGTAAATACATGTACCTTATGAAATATAGATGCTGAAATCATAATAAACATTTTTCTAGCATAACTGTTGTTCAATAATGTATTTAAATATGAATTGTTCCTGAAAGCATCTGTGAAGTAATATGTAGTTTCTCCACCAACTGTCAAAATTTGTAAAATTTTATTTGTTTGCATGCAAAGGATTTGGCGTTGTGCCAGGAATAGTCTATAATATAAAATAATACATCCCTCTACATAATACACATACAAAGAAGAAGAAAATAAAGTAAATAAAATCTGTTAGCATTCTCTATTAACAGTAATAGTAATAGTGTACTAATATGAAATGTGAGTGTGCAGTAAGTCTCATTTCACATCTTTTCAGCATCTAATATTGTAGTGGTGTGTGGCAATGCTGTGTGCCTGATTTAAGATGATAAAATATTGTATTAATGTGAAGCATATAATAATTCTGTATATAATCTTTGGGAACTTTCAACATGACTATTGTACTAGTGTGTAATAATCCTGTGTTACTTTTGGAACTTTTAACATAACTATTGTACTAGTGTGTAATAATCCTGTGTTACTTTTGGAACTTTTAACATAACTATTGTACTAGTGTGTAATAATCCTGTGTTACTTTTGGAACTTTTAACATAAACTATTGTACTAGTGTGTAATAATCCTGTGTTACTTTTGGAACTTTTAACATAGCTATTGTACTAGTGTGTAACATTGCAGTGCATCTGAACTGGGACTTTTCAGCATTTACTACTTCACAGTGAATGATCTGGGGGGTTTCAGCATTTATGCGTTAATGTGTAGTGTGTTGCAATTCAGTGTGTCTTAGATCTTTCAGCATTTACTTCTGTACTACTGCTGCAATTGCAGTATACTACTATTATATTTACATCTGTACTATTATAAAATTAGAGTGTAATCTGTAACAATCTAGTGTGCCTATCTTAGATCATTCAGCAGTTTGGGGTTTTCCGTCTCATCAGATAGAATAGACACTAAGCCCATTTATCTTGAGCAAGAGAGCAATTAAAGATAGAGGTAAATTTTTCACCAAGTTGGGACTGAACCATGATCACTTGAACAAGAGACTAGTGTCTTACCATCTTTGCTCCTTTAACTTGTTCCAATGGACTATTCAGCAACTAATACTGTACTACTTATACAGTAAATCTGAATCTTCACTATTTCTGTACAATTGTGGAGTGTGTCTTACTACTTACTAGTGTGTAAAACATGATATTCTGACCATGAATCTTTCAGCATCTACTTCTGTAACAGTGTGTAATAAATTATCAGTACAGTTGTCTATACTGGATCTATCAGCTTTTGAACAGTTCTATAAGTGCTGTTACTAGTGCACAGTATTAGTATCTGACAAATTAACAGCACAGTTGACTATAATGGATCTATCAGCATCTAAAATGATTCTATATATGCTATTATACATGTTTAGCAAATTAACAGCGCAGCCATTGATACTGGTTGTATCAACATCTAAAGTGGCTCTACATATGCTTTTACTTGCCTGTAACAAATTTTCAGCACAGTTGCCTATAATGCATCTATCAGTATCTAAAATGGCTCTATATATGCTTTTACTTGTGCATAACAAATTAACAGCACAGTTATCTGTCAGAATCTAGAATGTTTTTATAAAAGTTATTACTGGAGTGTGTGACAATGCTTTTTGTCTGATGCTCTATCTATCATTCTCCGTATCCTAGATTATACTTGACATTAAAACAGTGCAACACTACTGACTGATGCTGTACAGCAATGACCTTTCTCTGTAATTAGTAAGCAATTAACAAAATGGAATCTCCTAAAGAAATGTTACTATTCTAGATTAGTCACAAAGTTTTCATTTCATTTTAGTTTCACAACATAAACCAGCATCTTTAGTTTTAAATACAATATCTACTCTAACACTATTATGAATTTAGTTAATTGCTTCTATATTTAAAACTAAAAAAATATTTCCTATATCAAGCTCTTGGTATTATATGTTTGTTTGTTTTTTACAAGCTTTTCAAGAGCATAAACCAAACTGTCTTTATTTCTGTTTGGTTCTAATAAATTATTTCTATTAAAAATTCAATTAATATAATAAATAAAGTTAAATTAAATTAAATAAATATTACTTTTTAAAGTTCATGAAGAAAACTTTTAACACTTTTGGAAATAAATAGGTTAAGTTATAAATTAAATTTAGCAAAATTCTTTGTTTAAAACAAATTAATTCATATATATTTATCTCATAAGGCTTGCTTAATGTTATAGAATTATATACTTATGAGTGTATAAATCTGACCAACAAAAATTGTTCATAATTATCTTTCTGATTTGATGGAGTAAAAAAAAAACAATCTCCTGGAAAAATAGATGGAAGGCAATCTCGACTTTAGCAGCTTCAATACTAAGACCAAACTAGCTCTCCAAAGACACAACAAAATAGCAAATCAACGCCAGGTCTCACACAAAACTTCCTGGCACCAAAACCTACCTGAGCAGCCAATCACCATGGAAACCATAAATATGCTCCTGAGAACAGGAGTTCTGGATCTTCTCCAAGAAAGGTTATTGCTGTTTTCTCTTCCTATCTGCTACTCTCTCTCTCTCTCTCTCACACACACACACACACACACACACACACACTTTTCCAACATGAAAGCAAACAACTCCAGAACCTATTTGCTACAGATGCATACATATATTACACTCCTGCTAACAGCTATGCACACTGACCAACTGATGAACCTGTCTGCCACAGTTGTATATTACACTTCAGCTCACACAGATATGCACATTAACAACTATGCAGTATTATTTCCATAGACATATAATACACTCCACCTCACACAGCAATGCATTAACAAATGTTGAACCTATTTGCCACAGATGTATATTACATTCCAGCTCACATAAAAATGCACTCTAATAATAGTTATTTTAATAATCAATTGATATCTCTTTGTTTTCTTGCATTTTAAGTACAATATTTCAAGACTAATCAAGCAGTCGCTAAATGCAACAACTTCACATTTAAATTCAAGATACTTTTTTCTTTAACTTCTAAACTTCTTGTTATTAAAAGATAAATATATATATTATATTTTAATACAAACATGCCTTTTGAACTGTATTATTATGCATCATATGTGTTTAATTTCAGAACAAATCAGAATATATTAGTTCCTATGTTGTAGTAAACATATTTCTATATATCATTTATGAGCAAGGACATAAAGGTTTTTGTTTCAAACTGAGGTGACTGTTTATTAATATTCATGCAAAAGCATTTGAATACAATACTCATACCGTGGGCCATCAAGATTCCAATGCAAATGAAACAAAAGCAAAATAAAGTTAATAGCATCTAATCCTGTTTGTAAAAATGTAAAACATACAAATACATGCATAATATTTTAGTTTAATTGTACAGGACACTGAGAAGAGGTGCAAATAAAGTTTGTGGAAGATTTATGTTTAAAGTATAATTTACTATACTTTGTAAATCCATAGTTAATTTTAAGAGAAATTAACATTTTAATTCTTTTAATTTAATGTCCATTAAAACAAAGAATATTCTGATCAAATAAAATCCAGTTAACAAATATTATTTCTGTTATTTTATTTGTTAATTTTTGTTTGTTTTATTTTGCTTGACAACACATTATTTCTATCATTATTTTGAGTGGAATGAAATGCCATATTATAAACATTGATAATTGGTTATCATATATAGATAAATGCAAATTATACTGCTTGCTCTTTGCAAAGAAAATAAGAAATAGTTGTTAATTCTATTTGATTATTGTAACATATACTATATATTACTGTATAGTCTTTAGAATGAGATGGTCCAATTATAACTGAATTAACTAACCTCTATTCAGATAAGATTTTCATATATGAATAACCAGCTTTCATATTTGTTCATCTATCATCTAACATGTTTCTTCTTTTTTTTTATTACATTAGTAGTCAGCATTTCATATTGGGTGTCTGCTTAAATGCATAACAAACAATGCACAGGAGGCTTGGAAAAGTGTGCTGTCTTAACTGTAACTTCAAGAAAGCAGTACTGAACAAAGTGGTATCTATATACAATATAAAAGTTGAACTTAGTTGCATACATTGTCTTAAAGTATGAGGTATACTGAATAAACTGGTACATGCAACAAGAATAGCGAACTGAACAAACTGGTATATGCAACAAGAAAGGTGAACTGAACAAACTGGTACATCTAACAAGAAAGGTGAACTGAACAAAACCAGATGGTAAATATGGAAATTGAAATAAACAAGATGATATATCAATATATATATAGGAAGCACCAAACAAAAAAGTGTAGGCAACATGAAAGGAGTACCAAAAATAAAAGATGGTGTATACAACAAGAATGATGAAGTGTGAAAGATGATGTATGCAAAGTGGGAATAAACTGTTCAAGATGATATACACAGCATGAAAAATTAACTGAGCAGGATGATGAATGTAATATGACTTTTGCATTGAGAAAGATGGTTTATACAACATAAAAGCAGTACAAAGGAAGATAGTATATGCAACACAAAAGTCGAAATGGGCAAGATATATATTATACATATAAAACATAAAAGCAAACTGAACACAAGATGGTGTATACAACAGGAAAGAGGTATCAAATGCAGTGAGACAATTTTAAACAATTCCAAGTAAGATGATGGCAGGTGCAGAAGAAGTAAGGAATGAACAAACTAAAGTGAATATTATAAACACAACAACAAAAACTCTGTTGTAATGAAACATTTTTACTGAAGAACTATAGGGACCCTATTTTTTTTTTATTTGTTTTTTTTGTTGTTGTTGTTGCAGTTGTTGCAAACACTGCAAATGTCTTGACATAAATTCTAAGACACTTTCCAAAAGTGGTTAATTCTGGGACATGAAATACAATATGTATGCAATACATTTCAATTAATATTGCAATTAAAACAAATGGAGCATCACTGGAGAAAGAGAATGACACTATACTAAATGTAATAATCATGGATATTTTTAAACATATATACAATACCTACAGAAATCATCAGACTGGAATTTTTAAAATTCTATTAGTGCCTATCTAAAATAAATTTAGCGTGTAAATTTTATTTTGGAAAATGAATACACATGCTGTAGATATATATTTTCAGGTACCATCACTACAGACTGGCAAACATAACTGCATATACTTACAAAATCATAGGTACATCATTAAATTGTTCAGCTGTTATTAAATCAATATTTGGAGGGTGTCTTAAATTTTTGTAAATATTCAAGAAATATATTTTAAATACAGAATAATTGACAAACTAACCAGTACACAAAAGAAATTATATTATTATATATACATATTCAAAAGTTTAAGTCTGACATACATGTGAAAAACCTATGAAGCATTTCTGTGTATATGTATGTGTGTGTGTGCAAGCATGCATACGTATGTGTGTAGTCTTTAGCAGCCAATAAACTTATTAAACTATTATCTTCTAACAGTTGGAAAAGAGCTCAAACGTCATGGCTTTTAACAAATACAGGTACTAAGTGGTTTGGAGTTAGATAGATTTTCTATCTTCTTTGAAACAACTCCCAACTAGATGATCAATCACACTTACAAAACAATGTCCACAAAGGATTAAAGAAAACAATTATTTATTTAATCTAAATTGTATTTAGTACATACACTTGTGATCAAGCCATTATTATACTTGTTCTGGTGAAACAAAGGATAATATGTTGTTTTTTTTAAAGTAAATATTAATGATGCTAGGAGACTGATCATCAATTATTTGTATGATTGCACTTGCCCTAACGGATGAAAGAATCACAAATCTCTATGGAGTCGAGAGTTAATTCAATCACCTGGTCAGCAGTGAGTCTTGGCAACAAAAATCACTAATTCTGTCGATTAGCCTCACACTAACAGAATGGTTTCAAAGAAATGTCTCCCAAGACAAAATGAAAATTGTGGAATAAATTCATTTTAATTAATTTTGATCTATATAGGCAAAGAATTTGAGACAATATATTAAGTTTTTTAAAGCTCCTGATTTACTGTTTCCATTTACAAATAAAATCATTCACTCATGATTAAAATCAGTTACCCATGACACTGATCACAATTACATAGTCCAGTAAATTTATTTTAATTTCCTTCAAACCCCCAATATCTATTATGACTTAAGACACAGAACAGATAAACAGACCAATGGCATCTATAACTAAACTACTTTGTTGCAGCCAACACACCCTATAAATGATTAAATTATGTAAGTATGCAAGCACTCTACATGTTTCCACATTTACCCTTATTACAAGAATGAAGAATACACAGAAACAAAGCAATTTTATACATAAAAATGTAAGTTTCCATTTAGTATATGTGTGCATGTGTGTACACATCCCTGTACTTTCAGAAGTGCTGTGAATTAAGTACATAATACAATGGATCAATTTAGTGATAGCACTAAAGATTCACAATTTCACAGTGTATCTCAGATGATACCCTGTTGTAATTTTAAACAGTGCACAGAAAATATGTGAACCAAACATGATGTTTTGCCACTGTTCTGAGACTGCTAAACAGCAGTTAGTTAGTTATTTACCTTGTAAATTATTTTGCAAGAAAAAAACATATGAACCTAACATTATGACTTGCTACTGATCTCAAACTGAGACATCCACACAACAAACATTAACTGAACTAAACATTCTGTGAGTTATCTTGCTGCAATTATGCCAAACATTTTTCTTCATATACCCAGCAGACTGAGTGACTGGTGAATTTCAAAGAACAGTGAACTTAATTAAAGGACTACCAAACCTAAAGCTATATTAAACTAGACAATTATTTAAATGTTGTCAAGTAATCATCAAGTGAGCAGGTTTGCTTAATTTTACCATAATTAGAACCCAATGATTATAAATTATCTCTCACTATATTGTGAAGGGATAAGTCAAAGATTTATATAGCAATTGCATGTGAAAATAACAGTAATAAAGAGATTCCAACAACAACAAAAAGTGAAACAATCCCTATATCAAGTCCAAGAATTGTCACACGTTATTAAAATAATAAAATAATCATGGATATTCTAAATCTTGGTTAATCTACCATCAATATAAAATTGTCCACAATACATTTATACAATACTGTGTATTTAGGGGTATAAATAATATGTATGAACTTACATGTACTTTATTCATTTGAAATAGTGTGCAAAGAACATAGCTTTTCCCTCATTATTGTCCAGAACAGGCAATAAACTACCCATTTAATTGCAATTCATTATCAAAATGTTGAGCTTTTGCTGCAGATAAAGCATCTGAAACCTGGTCTCAGGCCCCTGTCTGGTGAATCAGAGATACATACAATGAATTTTGTCCTTTGTTTTATCATTTTCAGTCCATACTGTCATGAAGTCTTAGCAAACTATCACAACTTAATTTTGTTTCTCACAATATTGTGTCATGTATGGTCATCAATATTGTATTTATTCATGATCCATCTTGACCATCACACTTTTTGTTTTGTTATGTCTAATTTTAATTTTAAGGAAAGAACAATTTTTTAAAAAATATTTTGAATCTGATTAAGGCATGGTTTTAACCTTTCAACATTAATATACACATGCATAACAGTACAATAACTTGCATTAGTGGAAATAAAGCTGTCACACTGTCATATCCAAAATGTTTAATATCAATTTTTTAGCACCTACGTTCTCATATTCAATATATTTCATGTCATTTTTTTTTTTAGCAGCCACAATGTCATATGCAATATGTTTAATATATCAATTTTTTAGCAGCCACATTCTCATATCCAATATGTTTCATGTCATTTTTTTAAAGCAGCCACATTATCATATTCCATGTTTCATATAACATTTTTTTTTAATTTTTAGCAACCACATTTTTACATCCTATATGTTTCATATTAATTTATTTAAATTTTTAGTAGTCACAAAATTCTCAAATGCTATGTTTCATATCAAATGTTTTATTTTTTAGCAGTCACATTCTTTTATCACGTTTCATATCAATATTTAAAAAAAAAACTAGCATATTCTCAATTCCTATATTTCATAATACTTCACAATGTGAAAGAAACGAGTACCCCCAAAATATGATGTGTCAGAAAATTAAATATTGCCGATCATGTTTTCCTATAAGAATATTTTTGTATACAGAACATGTATTTATGAAGGATGAAGTGTTTCTTTTTTCAAACTAAGAGTAATAAATCATGAATGTATTGCTACAAAAGCATAAATAATAGTTGTAATGATGTAAAAGAGCATTTAAACTACAACAAAAATAAACAAATAAAATTTTTAATTCAAATATTTTTCAACCCAAATTGGGATAAAAAGTGAAGGTTTTAATTATATGATAAGCAAATATTCCTTTTCAATCACTGCTGTGGCAATTAAATAAACTTTCATGCTTTTGGTCTATTTACCAAGATTTTATTTAAGCAAGGGAAAGAAAACAAAGGATAGTTTGGTACATGGATGTATCATGATATGCAAAGGCAATCTCTGATTCCTTTGTCATTTAATTAAAACAATGACATTTTAAGAAGAGATATGAATGTAAAATCGAGTGAATTAAAGAATGTGAAAATGATGCATGAATAATGTTACCATTTCAAAGCAAGCCCTCTGATATGAATATCATTACTTGGACATATGTGGAAAATGCTTCACTTCAAATCTAGTGAGTCTATTGCAAGGTTTTGAATAAAAGAGTCAAAAGAATTAATGTAAGGTATAAATATACACATTTTTTTAAATATCCCACTTAATCCACTATAGAGGTGATCCAATCCCAAAATAAGTGGGAGCTTATTACATGTGTATATATGCATTTCATTAACAAAGTTGCAAAGTGAGATGTACTATATGCAGAGAGAAAAAAGTATAAACAGAGATTGCCAATATCAAAGAAAAAATTATTCAAATGTCAGATAAAAAAAAAATCATTGCAAAGTGAGGTATTCTACAATACAGTGAAAAATATATATTGACAAAGACTGTCACTATCAAAGAAAAAAATAATTCCAAAGTTAGGTATTCTACAATACAAATATATATGGACAAGGACTGTCAATGTCAAAGGAAAAATCATTTCAAAGTGAGCTATTCAATCATACAAAGAAATAAAAGTACGGACAAAGATTGTCATTGTCAAAGGAAAAAAAATTCTGATTCCAAAGTGAGGTATTCAATCATACAAGGAAATAACAGTATGGACAAAGATTGTCAATGTCAAAGGAAAAAAACATTCCAAAATGAGGTGTTCAATCATACAAAGAAATAACAGTATGGACTAGATTGTTACTGTCAAAGAAAAATAATCATTCCAAAGTAGGTATTCAATCATACAAAGAAATAAAAGTATGAAGAAAGACTGTCAATGTCAAGGGAAAAAATATCATTCCAAAGTGAGGTATTATTCAATCATACAAAGAAATAAAAGTGTGGACAAAGAATGCCAATGTCAAGGGAAAAAATCATTTTCATAAAGATTGTTAAACATGTACTGGTATACATGCATTTTAGTAAAACGATAATAACCAGTTAAATATGGTACATATTGGTCAATATTTTCAAATAAAACAAAGTTATTTGAGAAACATGGAAACAGAAAAAAAATAAATGTATAAATTTTAAAAAGCCAAAGCTATTTCAACTAAGGCACTATGCAAGTGTCAAAAGACCTTATGTAATTAATAAATATCCTATAAACTGATACACTGCTTACAAATGCTTATCACTTTAAGGCATTTTTAAATAAAAGGCTTCTCAAGTGACCTGGACATAAACATTCTTCTTCTTCTTTAATCATAAAGAAAACATCATGGATAACAATAATGTGCTGACATCCAGAAACTAATGACTATCACCTGCTATATTATTTTTGGATGTTCATATGTGATCATCTGAGAAATGTTAATAATATTGGTATATTCATAAATTATATTATGTGTATTCAGACGTTTTCCCATTTTTGTGCATTGCATAAATGTAAAAATGTCAAATGGCAATAAAAATGTTTCCCCCTAAAAGAAAAAGGAAAATGATACTAAACTGATAATTAAAAAAAATAGAGAGAGTATAATATTTTCAAAAACTATTATTTACTATTATTATACATTCATTTTGTTAATCTGGTTTTAAAGTATCCTACTTTGAAATAATTTTTATAAAACTATCTGAACACACTAGATAAAGTTAAACATTTTATTATGGAATTTTTGTTATATATCAATTTTATTGTATAAATAGTTTCTGTAATAACAAATACATCTCACAGCTACTGAAGGGGGGAAAATGTTTGTTATCTAATAAATTTAAATATATTGTTTGTTTCTTCTTTGACAAAAATTAAAGAGATAAACTAAATACAAACATCACTAAAACTGATTAGTATCCTATTTAGATAAAGATAAATAAATTAGATAATAAAAATATATGTACACAATAGAAAGTGGACAACAACAAAAAACTCTTTCAGAGCTGTGAAAACCTCTCTTGTTAGCATGCAAGTCCACTTACAGTATGTTAACATACTTTATTTTAATAAAGTGTAATGCTTCACTTGAAAGGATTTATTCAAAACACTATTTGAATGCAAAACTAAAGCAGCACAAGTGATGATGTTTTGGATATTTTTGTGAATCTTCTCTAGTCATATAACAGGTCTTATCATAAGGACTTAATATAACCATTTTTAATGTTAGTCACATCTACTGTGATAAGTTTTTCACACATCAGTAAGCTTGCCCAGTTTAGTGCTTATGTCATTGTTAATATTAGTAACTATTATTACTATTAGTAACTGTATTGTCATACATCATTGCTAATATTAGTACATGTATTGTCGTATGTCACAGCTACTATTAATACAAGTATTGTCATATGTCACTGGTAATTGGTATTATTAGTAACTATATTGTCATATGTCACTGCTATTATTATTAACTATATTGTAATATGTCAATGTGACTGCCATCTCAGTGCTATAATTAGTAACCGTAATAACTCAAAAGACTGATTTCTGTAGCAGTTTTGAATACCTACAGTTTTTAAATTTTTTACCTGGTATCTTGGTATTTTTGTAGTCCTGTAAATTTTATTAAAGGGTTTAGTCCAGTTTTGACTCTCATATAAAAAAAACCTGCTGAAACATGAACACTCCTTTCAGTCCCATTCACATAAATAAATTATAAATTTGTTGCCTAAAACCAAAAAGAGACTTACCATCATATCAGCATGTTATGTTTTCATTACCGTTATTGTTAATGATTTTCTGTTCCATGACTAAGTTCTACATCATATTATATGCTTTTAAGTTTGTTCCTCTTAGTAAATTATGTTTTACTAAAAATGATATAGTGGAGAGTTGTGTTAAATCAAGCAGAATATATGATCTGTCTATCCTTCATTAAGCCTTTGTCATGATGTTTAAGTAGGTATGCAAGAATAAAAATGTATTTGCTATTTTCACTGGTCATTTATATTTTGTTTGGGCTGTTCTACTGAACAGGTGATTCCTGACTTAGGAGCACCAGATATGATAAAGTGTATGCAGCAATTTGCATTTCTGACAAATTTTACACATAGTGTCTGTCTTTATTTTCTGATTGGATGTTTGATTTTACTTAATGTTTTGATAAATGTATATATTTCCATAATAATGGAACTACTTCTGGCACATGGTTGTTGGGAGAGGGTGACATTTTCAAAATAAATTCCAAAGTTTGGGACTGTATCCCAATTTGATTATGTATCAACTTCCATTCCACCTTTTATAAAATATCTGCTTGGGACATCCACTATATACAGTAACTGTTCTTTGACTCACAATATTTATGCCAAGTTCTGACTTGCATCTGATGTTTAAAGCAAATTGTACCAAACATTATTTAGTTAAAAATATACATATGTAGGGTAGATCTCAAAGCAAAGAAAAGCATGAAAAAATATTCAACAATTTCCATATTAAAATATAACTCAGCTAAAATGAGAGACATACAAAGAAAAATTCACTTGAACAACTTCCTCTAAGCTAGAAGCAAATTAAAACTAGTCTCTGTCAGTTGTAATTTTCTTTCCTTTTCTTTTTTTAAAATAGATCATTGCACCATTAACAAAAGCCAGACAATCTGCTTAATTATCATTTGCTTTTATGTTCTTAGTAGATTTATCAAGGTATAATACTCTGGGGGAAAAGGTAAATTTTTGTGTGAGTGAGTTTGTAGAACAAGCTGCTTCTCAGTCTGGGTGCCTTCTCAGCTACAAGAAAAGAAAAGGGAACACAGTAGGATTGCAAGGAAGTATGAGTGAAGCAGAAGAATTTGGGAGTCCTAGAAGCATCTAATTTTGATTATCTCTTCTTGCTATTATATTATTATGTAAAAAAAACAAGTCATAGCTTGGACTTTAATGAAGGGATTTCCTGTTAGAGTGAAATAAAGGTATATAGACTATCCAAATTATAACTTTAAGATAGAAACTTTTCCATTTATAACTAAATGCTAGCCTCTTGAAGTTAATTAGAGCATACCAAACAATTTGAAATCATAAGAAATAAGAACAGGGCAAAAAACTTGTGCTTACCTTGGGTTTCCACGAAGTGCAGCGTGATGTAATGCATTAAAGCCATTGTTGTTTGTGATAGTGATGTCGGCACTGTGCTCCAGAAGCAAAGCAATCATATCATCACGCTTTTTGCTGATGGCATCATGCAATGCTGTATCACCTTCAGAGTCCTGCACAACAGGAATAAATATTTCACATTAGAGAGGGGAAAAAAGCATTGATAAAAGCATTTCTTGCTTACCAAGTGCAGGCAACATTGGGGACAGAAGAACTCAAAAACAGATGTAAAGTAAAAGGAAGGACTGGAATTGAAAGTGCCAGAGCAAGTGGAAGGTATGACCCTTAATTCTTAAAAATAAAAAATTAAATTTATTTTTAAATGATCTTTCAATATACTAAATAAAATCACATATGCAGAGCATGTTTAGTATCTTCCGGATAAAAATAATTGATTAAAAATAAACATTTATGTGAAATACAATAAATTACATTATAAATAGCTTTGTTTGCTGATGAACATTACAATTTTAGCAGTGTTAATACTGGCTTAAAAAAAACATTTTATTTTACACGTTTCAACCTTCAGCTTATTTGTTTGGATAACTGTTTTAAGTGACATAAGCTTTTGGAGATTTGTTATGGGGAAGTGATTAACCCTTCATTGTCAGGTTTTACACTTTAATCTCCAGTTATCTCTCTGTGTTGATATATTAACATTACTAATGACTCAAAATCAGCAAGGATTATAAGAAGTCAATAACTGTACGTATTCATTAAGTGTGAACAGATTTCTCAGTGTTTCTAAGAAGGCAGATACTATAGTGGCAGATAACTCTCTCTTACTGTTTTTATAGTGTAAAAATGTCAATCAATTTCTAGTGGTAAATATCTACCTCTCTGCCATTTTATACTGGCAGACATCTCTGTTTTTATAAGTGGCACACATCTCTCAGTGTTTATATAGTGGCAGATATATCTCAGTACTTTTATATTTCTTAATGTTTTTAAAATAACATATATTTCTCAATATCTTTATAGTGGGAGATACTATCTCTCAATGGTTTACTGTGGCATACTGTGAGACATAATCTCTTAGGAGTGGAGGGATGGGGTGGGGAAGGGGGGCTGATAAGTAGAAATCTCTGTTTTTATAGTGGCAGAATATCTATCTCTCAGTATTGTAATAGAGTCAGACATTTATAGTGGGGTCGAGATTTCTCTCTCTCTCTGCTGTTCTTTTTTTATATAGGTTGCTATTTCTCATTTTATATTTGTATTGTCTGCTTGGCAAAAATGAAGAATTCATAAAAATCATATTAATTTATATACTACTTATTTAAGATTCTATAAACCACCTGACTACTAATGAATGTGCGATGCATACACTACCACATTGGAATAATTAAATGTTAAAATTATTAATTAATAAAATAACATCTATTCTATCCCTCCTCCTCCTCCTCCTCTCAGGCCACAATTACTCCCTAAAAATGAATGTAAAAGATGTTTTATAATGGTGATTTTTCATATTTACAAAGCCTTTATTTCTTTAATTTCAATGGCATATACTCAGGCTATGATTTGTTTGTAAATAAGGAATTTCACAAACATTTAAAAATTCTTATCACTAAATAAACTGATAAAGATGCATGATGACCTCAAATCTTGCTAGACACAATAATGTCTTAGTAACATGTAAGACATTACTTGTATTTGTACTGTATCATTGACTTCTCATTTTATCAATAATCCCCCTCTCGCTCCTTCTCCTAATAAATTTGGTGGAATTATGTAAATATAATGATAAAAAATTCTTTCTGTTTACTTATTTTTTAAGCACATACCTGCAGACTGGGGTGACTGCCAAGGTCAAGAAGTGCCCTCACAACACCTATGTGGCCTTTATTGACACCAATGTGTAAAGGAGTCTGACGGCGCTTGTTGCGGGCATTCAAGTCTGCACCACCTCTATGAAGCATATCAATAACTGCTGGTTCATCACCAAAAGCTGCATGATGTACTGCTCGATCACCATCTTTGTCCTTGAACACAGGAACAAAGGAATTACTATGTATTCTAAAGTTTCCCACTCTCAAATATGTTTCAAGCAAAACTTGTCACTCACATCTATTTCAAGACTGAGTGCTATAAAGTTACTGTAAAGCAAAACTGTAAATGAAACATAATTGTCTGCTCATCAATGTTTCAAGAATGTTTGAAAGCTGGAAGCAACTGTAAAGTAGGCAAAGTGACTCTTCACATCTATTTCAAGAATATTCTTCTGCTGTACAAGTGTAAAATAGGCCAAGTGACCCTAACATCCACTTCAAGAATGTTTCTGTAAAATAGGCCAAGTGACCCCTAACATCCACTTCAAGAATGACTGACTGTTGTAAAGCAACTGTAAAATGGACAAAGCAAATCCTCATATCTGCTTCATGGATGTTTGAATATTGCAAAGCAAATGAAAAGTAAGCTCACCTCTACCTCCATGTTGACACTGTGTTTAATCAGTACTTTGATGACTTCAATATGTCCATTCTGTGAGGCTGCCTGTAATGCAGTGTGACCTGCAAACACCCCATTTACCTGCAACAAACAAATGCGGCAATTATGATTTCATTCAACATACATCTTTTTAGATAACTCTTATTTTATGATTAATTAACAGATACCCATATTTTAGGAGTTCACACCTATAGCAACTCCATGTCAAATATACTTGTCTTTGATCCTATCCAGCCACCAAAATTATGCTTCTAGAACATTAGAAATGAGCAGCCTTTAATCCTGCAAACTTAAATCCTTCAATTCCCTTTTCCACTGCCAGCTCAATATTCATCCCTCTTTCATGACAAAGGTACAGGTGAAAAACAGCCAATGTTTGCAGCAATTAAAAAAAAAATGTCATTTGAAGTAGATAAACTTTACATGTATCTGAATTTAATGTGTTAATAGTTTCAAGATATTAATATATGATTCAGGTGGCCTGGAAAAGGAACTTTCTAAGTAAAATAATTTTTCATGAATATATGCCAGCTGCACATACAATAAAAGAGTTGTATGTCTATACAGACATGTACACCAAGACCAAAGGGGACACAAAAGCTTCCAGACAAGAAACAAGATTAATGTGCTGATCAGGTAGCAAGCCTCCTTTTTGTGGGAGAAATCTCCCTCAGCAGCCTCAAGTGAAGGTATGGAAAAAATGTGGAGAGAGGGAGATATTGTGAGTAAGTATTCAGGAAAAAAACATTTTACTTACACATAAGCAAACAAGTGAGGAAAAAATACTACTCATGACAACACAAACTAAGCAACTGCCCAAGAATCAGAAGCTAAAGCAGAGACAAATCTATAAAAGGTACATATGGGAAGATAAGCATAAAAAGTCTAGTCTTATTTGACTCATCTAGATTTAGATCTATATCGGTAAATTTTCATGCTCTGTGTCCTGTGTGAAAGAGGCAAAAGTTTCCATAACTGGTAGAGAAGAGATAACGACTGATTACCTTAGTTAAGGATATTAGAATTTTAAAAGGCTCTGAAAATGTTTATACACTTACAATGCAGCCATTACATGGAGTTACACCTCTTAAGTCTAACCAATGAGAATATATTATGCATAACCATGGCTAAATTTATTAGGAATTTTATTATGCAGTTCTGAGGACAAAGGCAGTGTTGTATTCTGCACATATTTTGGCAAAAAAAATATCCACTCAGATGCAGTTATGGCAAAAATTAGGCATGTTTTTAGTAAAATCCTAAAGCACTACTTTTAATATTTCCATTATAAAAGTGATTTCAACTTTATTTTATATTAACAATGATGTAAGAAAGTCTTGTGTAGTTGTGCATAAAATGGAATTTTAAAGGTGGTTGTTTTGTTTTCTCTGACTTAAGACTGTGAGTTTCCAATTTTAGTAAAAACATATCTTACACTTATAAAGTTTAATTAATTTTCTTTCACAGAAGTTTCAGTCAATTCAAAAATATATATATAATGTTAGCCAAAGAAATTAATTTTTATTTTCATATGAACAAATGATATTAAAGATGCAAACATATTCTTCAGAAAGATTAAATGAGCCTACCTAAAAGTAAACTTAAATCAGTGACAATGAACTTACATCAGACTCTGGGCGTTGAAGAATTTCATCTACTTTGCCACTGTCTCCATTAGCTGCAGCTTTGACAAGTTCTTCATTGACATCACCAGAAACGTGCGTTTCGAACAGCTTTTTCAACAAGGCACTAAGGCGCTCTGTAAGGAAAATATTTAATTAAAAGTTTTAAACAGGAAATAATTTTAAAATACAGGAAAAATTTACATTTCAATCTTGATCATCTGAATTCTTCAAAGACTGCAGAAAATAAACACCACAGAGCAAACAGCTGCTTTGTTTGTATCAATGGTGAGTCATCAAAATAGCATTTTTTAAATGAAATTTTTTCATTAAATACACACCAAGCATTCAGAAATACTAGAAGCACCTCACAACTTATTCCTAGCAACCAAGCTTACCACCAAGTCTTGAAAATATATGAAACCTAAGGGGAAAGCAAATTATGGTAAATGCTTCCTATGGAATAATCTCCCTTCACATAAGGAACTTGAGGTTTTCCACCAGACAACCAGAGATGAGCATATATGAAAAGATGTACCCTGAGACCTGAATGTACTTCTATATTTACCCAATAAACAGTGGTGCAAGATGCCAGAGTTACTCCAATTCATCATAATAATCCTCTCAGTTGGAAAAAAGTTGCCACCTCGTGCATAAAAATTGCAATCATGTAAAATGTCCAAGAAAATCTGATCAGACTCAAGCATAGCCTGTGTTTGTAAATACAGTCTTATCAAATGTGCAGAAACAGCTGTCTGATTACTGATACGAGATAATGAAGTAGCTAAATTTTCATGTGCTAGTATTTTTGTGAGTCAGACCAGACTTCACAAAACACACTCTTTCATTCATACATCCCATGCACAATGAATATAGGGTGGGAATCAAAGTATACTTTAGCCTAACCATTGAAATAACAAAAAAAAGTCAGTCATGATACTGCAAGTCAACAAAAGAAAGAAATGGTCAAGCCAAAAATAAAGAAAATATGCCTTACTGTTAAGTGAGGAATACACAAAGAATAACAGAAATGAATAGAAACACACAGCCCAGTCTAAATAACACAACCATAACAGCATGTGACTTCTTGTTAAGGGGCAAACAACTCTGAGTGGACACTCATCTTTTATTTTTCTAATGATATACATGGAATCAGATATTGCCTAGTAAGTTTGTATGATCCTACTTACGTACCCAATCTTACTATATGTACAACTAGTGTATGTATGTGTATGTTTAGAAAAAGATTAATAAATACACACAAGTACACCATATAATAATGGAGCAGAATGAAAAAGACTAACCACCAGAGGAACATCCTATCGCTGCGCCATCAGCTGAAGCTACTTTGGTAACAGCAGAAGGATTGTAGGTCCATGATGTACCACACACTTCAACTTTTAGATCACTGTCATGATAAATCTGCTGAACTCGACCAATCTTGCCAAGTGTCTGTAATAAAAAAACCCAATAAAACAAAATGTAAAATGTATATATAGTAAAAAAAAATAAATTAAATACTCACAATCAAAATTATTTAAAATTAAAATGGAATGTCTGAAACTGAATAAAAAGGAGTGGATTAATGTAAAACTTCCAACAAACAAATGTTCATGAAGAACAGGCAATAATTTTCAACAACTTTACTGGGAAACTAAAATCATAAATTTAATACACAGAATAGCTTTTCCCCTAATAAGTTATTTAAACTAATCATCAACCTCTTCATATCTCAAATTCAATGTTTACTTTTCAAAATTATAAATGTGCATATTTTCATTTATTTTAAAAATCAACCTCTTACAATGCAATAAAGTAAAGCATCAACTTCATTAAACAAAATGGACAGAGTCCAAACCCAACTAACAGGCATCATGGCTTCGGCCCACTCTCCATGCCCTCGCTGCAGAGACTTGATACGCTCTGTATCACTGCAGATCTGCACAAGATCACCCACTGCAAACTGTGTGGTTGAACTGGTCTCATTGGGTCCTGTACTAGATGTATTACTAGAGTTAACTTTTGTCAAGACTGCGGGGTTGAATGTCCATCTGAAACAATTAATTTTATTTTTTTAATAAAAGAACAGATAACACATATGAGGCATTAAATGATTAGAGATCATACTTTTGCAGTAAATAAAAACTATCTTAAATTTGTAGCCATAGATTAGTGTGTAAATATAGATTTAAGTATAATGTCCAGGGCTTTCAAGCAGCTAAATTTAAAATCTATGTGGAAAGAAAGAATGAATCATACTTTGCACATTCCCAGTTCTAAGTATATTCCCTGAAAAGAGTGATTGCTCCATATGCAAAAGGTCAAGACATTCCATAAACAAAGTCACCCATTCAACAACCATATTAATCTCATCAAAATCCAACAGCTAAAAGCAGTAAGTACATAGAAAATAAAATAAGAGAAACAAGCAAATAACATTATACACAACTACTTACAGCAGACATAGTCTTCCACCAAGCTCCCAAACACCCCTCATAACCTGCACCCACCCCGAACACAAAATTGGTCTAGGCTGGAAGCACTCCCCATAAATTAAGTATTCCATCTTCTGACTATGCACCAAATGATGGCAGAAAACAAACCCAAGTTTAAAACATTTTAATTACATTTTACATTATGCTATTGTTCTATATATTACCTATTTCCACTGGGGTAAGAGACAACAATATCATGATCTTCGTCAATGCCAACAACAGTACCAGTTGTTCCCAAACACTGAAATATAGAAGCAAAATAATAACAGCTATACACATCTGAAACACAGACCAAAAAAACTGTATGAGTTTGAAAGCTACCAGAACTATAATGTGTCAATTAATAATGAGGTAATAATGAGTTATTCTGTTAATAATGGATAGTCAACATTTTCCACAATCTTACATTCAGAAAAAAATCATTTCAAACAGAACTTCATAAACTTCAGTTTTCATTAAGCAATATCAAAGTTTATATTTCAAGAATAATCTCACCTTCTACTTTTATTTTCTAAGGGCATGTCCCACCTCTGAAACATTTTTCAAGGTGTCAGTGGTCCTGTATTCTAATTTGTGTGTGTGTGTGTGTGTGTGTGTGTGTGTGTGTGTGTGTGTGTGTGTGTGTGTGTGTGTGTGTGTGTGTGTGTGTGTGTGTGTGTGTGTGTGTGTGTGTGTGTGTGTGTGCATGCTTGCATGTGTATATGACACTATAAAGAACCTGAATTTTATCTAATAATATTTATTTGTAAAATTACTTTTTTAAACACCCCACCCCAAAATTGTGAGTGTACTTATAATTGTATAGTTGTAATATTAACTTTAAAAGAATGTACCTTTTGCAATGAAACAATAAAATATAATAAAATATTATTAAAAATGTAAATACATGAACAATACAGAAAGTTATTAATTACCAGCTTTATAAATTTATTCAGTTGTATATTAAGTTGTTTTTTTAAAATTGCTTCCTAATTTTTTAATTTAAATAATTCTATAAAAAGAGCTAAATGATATTTTTTTAATCAGTGAACAAAGTGTAAAAATTTATTCAAAGCAATAGCTTTAATTTTATATGCAGTTTTAAGCTTTAAGTCAGGAAGTTTATATCATCAGATTTACAAAGAATATAATAAATAGTCAGACATATAAATGTGACCTCAATAATATACTCTAAATACTACAGATCAGCTTCATGGTCTACATGTTGGTCAATGACTAAAACTAAAGACTCAGTTTCTTTTTAATAACAAATTGTTATCCTGCTAGTTGTCAAAATTAGAGGTATGTTTCAGGAAAGTAAAGTTATAGTTAAGTAAGTGAAACATAGAGGGCAAGAAATGAAGTGACGCTGAAAAGAAAGAAAACAAACATGACTTCCATATGGTTGTCTTACTTATGCTCTATATTAAACCAAGTGACAGCAATAAGAAACCAACTAATAGTTGTTGAAAATAATTTGCAAGGTATAAAGGTGAATTAATACCACCTTGTTAGTGACCAAAAATATGAATCAATTATAAGACTTTATTGATATGATTTCACTCTATAAAAGGTGATTCTGAAATACACAAATGAGAGGCAGCTTACATTTTTTTATTGTCCATTATAGGTTATCTTCCATGACCATTCATGAGGTGCTTAAAGCAGATTCAAGCATAAAGTCTGATAAATGTCATGTGCAAAAATTCTCACTGATGATTCATATAATGCCTCCTAATGTTTCATTATGATGTGATAACCCTATACATACAAATTATGGGAAACAGGTCTTTAAGAGCATGTCCTTTGAATTTAAAAAGAAAATTAAAGAAGAAAATTGGACTTAAGCTTTTCTTAAAATTAAAAGCATATATTTAAAATATTTTTTTTAAATCAATGCCTCACTATACTGTTATATTAAAATTAATAAGTTTGCCAATAGTGTCCAAAATTGTAATACATCTGCAGAAAACAAATGGTCATGGAAGAGAGGAAAGAAAGAAAATTAAATTTAATAATCACTACAACCTTACCTCAAACATCCCATCAGTCCATCCACCATGCCCATGCTGCAAGGACTGGACTATTTCAAGATCTAGATCCACATTCACCTGATCTCCAATTGCCAGTCCACAAGGACCTGATCTGGACCCAGGACCTGACTCACCTGTAATGAATTGAAATTAATATTGTACACACATTAGTAACCAAATAAATGAAAAAATAAATATCTGGAAAGATATGGAGATGCATACTACATTCATCTGATATATTTCATATCAAACGTCATCCACCTAAACCCAAAACATAATCTACTTGTGGATTTTGAATCAGACCTAGCCCTAAAGCCCCATTTTAATCTAATGTAAATTATTTTTATATACAAGTGTAGCACAAATAACAAAAAACAGTGAATCTTAATGTATACACATGCATTTCTGGGTGATTCAACACATTTTATCACATCTAATTTCCAATGACACCAATCTATGCTTTTTTCTCTCTTTAAAGCTGTTTAATTTTTTTGCTAACACAGTTCTCTCTCTCTCTTCCCTTGGGATGGTGAAATTATATTAAATCATTAATACCAAACCAATCTCTACTAAGTGTGACAACCACAAGTGAGTAAATCAACTGTAGAAACTCTCCCTCATTTCTTTCTGAGATACAATGAAACTAATTTCAAAATCATTAATGACAAAGACACTAAAACGTAAAAAAAGAGACAAAAATTATAAATTATTGTGTGAAAATTCACATTATTCAAGACTACAGTTAAGTTTATAAAAGATAATAATGAAAAGCATTTTTTTAAAATTAAAAGCAATTTTACCTAAGAGAGGCAGATGATCTCTGTAAAAGGAAATTCCTTTGGCATCATTAACAACCTTCAGATCAGCCTGGAAAAAATAAATATTTTTTTTTAAAAGCAACAAGTTAATTGAACCAGAAAAAAAGGAGTGTATTGCTTTAATATATGCTAGCCTGAAATTATCAACTCTTTGATCCTTGAAATCTGTATGCATGAAGTATGCTCAAGTCAAAACTCTAAAGACTTTATAATAATAATGTATGCATGAAGATTGCTCAAGTCAAAAGCCTGAAGACTTTATAATAATAATGTATGCATGAAGTATACTCAAGTCAAAAGCTTGAAGACTTTATAATAATAAGGACTTGCACATAAAATATGAGTGACACATCCCAATAATAACAATGTCGTATATTAAAATTAAAAAATCTTCAGATAATACAAACTCTGGTTTGGACTATGACAAATGAAAGAGGCCCCATTAGCAAAGAAACACACCTGCTCCAGTATCATTGTCAAAAGAGTAAAAGATCCTTGTAATCCAGTGCACTATCTACAAGTCTACAGATGCCATCAAGAACCAGTTCAACAATTTCTCTGCCAATAGGTCTAATGGCATGAAAATAGTTGTAGTCACTGGCAGCATCTCCCTGACTATCATCAATGGGGAGAATTAGTGACTCTAAAATTCCTTTAATCTAAGAATGTTCCCACTTGCATCATATGGATTCAATGGTTTTCTTAGCAACAAACCAAAGTAATAGAATTGAATTATGGATTACAAACATTTGTCCTTTAAATATGTCATGTCAAGAAACTAATTTTGCATCCCTTGAAGCAGAAATGAAGTGGAATAAATTTTTCATCAGAACTTATCTTATTTTAATACAAGCCCAGAATAAGTACAGCATCTAGGAAGTAAATGTATAAACCCTATGTTATTGATGATGATATAGACCTATGTTCATTACAAAGTGCGTTGTTTGTAACATTGTATGTACAGGTTGTTCTTGGGTTACAATGACTTGCATTTATAATGGTTACAAAAAGTTAAATTAAAAATTAAGAAATGGGGAAAATGTTCAAAAAATAATTTTTCAAGGATTTCTTCTATTGAAACAACTCCAGTAGGCAAATGAGCATCTTGTAAATAACAAAATGTTAACAATTTGTGTGGTACTGCAGGCACAGTAATGACATACAAAAAAACTACAATATGCCATCATGCAGTATTTTTACAGTATTTCTGTAAGCTTTTTTTTTGTACAGTAAAACACATTGTAATGTCATAACACTCTTATTTTATTGCTTTTATTTATTGTACAGTGATTTTTAACAAATGATGTGATGGAATACAGACATGGAAATATGTAAAATACACAGGTCATCAAGGAGTGATGACTTTTGACTAAATCTTTTTGTTGGAACCAAACCCATTATAACTCAAGGACAGCCTTTGTGTATGTGTATTAATTATGTATAACATATAACACTTATATTTATATATTTTAAGTTTGATATTTATGACTAAGTTAAAGGTTTTGTTTGTCATGAGTTGAATCAGGTTCATTATGAAAACATAATTTTAGGGGGAACAGCCAACCAATTTCATAACAATTTCTTTAAGCTTAATATCAAAATGTGTACAGTGCATTAAGATTATTTCATCTAATAAAATACACTGCTATTATCAGTATATTATCATATTTGTGTAAGCATTTGTTAGGACAGAAGGATTAATTGTGTAACCTCTGAATGAAATTATAATTCATTTACAAAAATATTTTGTAACAGTAACAAGTTTTAAAATTAAAATAAAATATATACATATTAGAGAGGCTTAACATTTATAAAAAAATGATGCTTATGTCAAGACATTTTATGCATGGGAATGAAAGTGTGTACTAATGTGATGTATATAAATACATATTAGTGAGGCTTAACGTTAAAGATGAACGCAATGAAACTCAACCAGAAACATAACTTTTTAAAGCCATCACAACAAGCAAACTTTCTCTTAAAGATTAGCGATAAACGAGCAACTTTTCTTAAAGATTAGCAATAAACAAGCAAACTTTTCTTAAAGATTATATTACCTAGTCAATGATGTCACCATTGTTTGGTAATACCATTTAATTGTTGCATTAAGAATCCATCAACAATATTGTAATATATTAATATAATGCAAATGGATGTGACACTGTCAATGAGGCCAAATAATCTAATTTAATACTAAAAATTATGTCTCTAAGGTATATAGATTTTAAAAGTGATTTTATAAAGAAACTTTTTTTTAATTCTTTGAAAGAAAATACCTTTTTTAAAAAAATCATTCTATACACCACAATATAGAACATGTTTTGACAATCCTCTGATTTGACCTATTTCAATGCCATTTTTATTAATATTTTCATTACTTATTATCTGAAATGAAAATAGGAAACTAACATTCAAATAATAGTCTGTTTTCATATTCTATAAAGTAGTGATTTATCAAAATGTGTACAGTGCATTAAAATTATTTCATCTAATAAAATATTTCTTGATACAATACTAACCATTCCTTCAAAACCAACTCTGTATAAATTCTTTGCTCCATTGTCCCATAGTACATGTGCAGCACTTCGAGGACTGGCTGCACTCCAATCCTGCAATTAACATAATATTGTTATATCATACTGCTAATTCCCCTTTATCATAAATCCATGGTGTCAAAAACACTAAGAGTTAATTTACCAAAGGTCATGCCCAAGCCAGTGTTTAGTCTTTGAGATCTCTAACCAACCAAATGTACACATTGCTAAGTGTTATCTTCTCCAAAGTAAGCCCAAGCAATTGTACACATTTAATCATCCTACCAATACTAATAGGCGATTAGGAAAGTCAAAGACTCTCAATAAATATCCACAATCTGTGGGGTTTTCCTTGTTCCTTTTCACTTTTTTGAAATAAGTAATGTTTATGAATTTCTTAGCTTTCAATTAGTTTATTTAAAAAGGCCTTTATCCACCTTGGCTTATCCACATCATCATTTTCTGATTTTTTTATCTGGAGCATGAGCTACAGATGTTCCTCATAAAAGAATGCAACATGTCAGTCTCTTCAATTTTTCATTGCTACTATTCCTTTATCATCTTTCTGTGAATCCTATTGTCTGTGAGAGGTATTTCAAATCAGCCACTTAACCAAATTCAGATAGGTCTTCTTTTTTTTTCAAGTGGGTAAAACATGGTAATATGGAAAACTGGGTCATCAGATTACCTTTTCATGAATGTTTATAATTTTTTAAATCCTCACCCCACTATAGTGTAGTGCATGGATGTTCATCATTACAGTAACTATCAACGTCCTGTTGCTCATTTTGGATTGGTGCATAACAGGAGATGTCTCACTGATGAACACCTGCACTCCATAACACATAACCATACTCCAAACATAAACGAACTTGTTGCCAAGAAAAGATGCCAAACATTCAGCTCTGACAAATTGGCATAAGACTAATAAGAGCAAAAATTGGTATGCCTTGATTTGTTATCATTTTCACTTTTGTCTGTTTTAATTCATATTATTGTTTTTAAAAAGGTTTAGTTTAGTTTTCTACTGCTCAATGAATGTTTAACCAGTTCAGCCTGCAACCTTAAGTGTGATTTGAGTTTTGGCCCCTGTGCAATTGAGTTTGAATCCCCTGTTCTAAACTATCAAGGTGCCTGAGATTTGTGACTGCTTGTTCTAGAGTATCACAGTAAGAGTATCAAAGTGCCTAGGATTTGTGAATCATTGTTCTAGAGTACAATAATGCCTATTTTAGAGAACACAGTGCCAGGTATTTGTGAATACTTATACTAGACTATCATGGTGTCTAAGATTTGTATATTTTGTAAATTTTCTAGAGTACCATAATACCTATCCTAGAGTATCACAGTGTCAGAGATTTGTGAATCTTTGTTCTAGAGTACCATAATACCAATTCCAGAGTATCACAGTGTCTGGGATTTGTAAATCCTTAATTTTAGAGTACAATAATGCCTGTAATCATTGTGCCTAAGACTTGTGAATGCCTTTTCTAGAGTATCATGATATTTCTGAATGCCTGTTCTAGACTATCACAACACCTGGGATTGGTGCATGCCAGTTTTGGAGTATTAATAATTTGCATCTTTATTCTTACAGGACATCAATAATTTGTGTTATAAAGCATTACTAATATCTGTTGTAGAGCATTACTAATATATGTTGTAAAACATTACTATGTGTTGTAGGGCATCACTAATATGTCTTGTACACCATTACTAATATGTATTGTAGGGCATCACTAAAATGTGTTGTAGGGCATCATTAAAATGTATTGTAGGGCATTACTAATATGTGTTGTAGGGCATTACTAATATGTATTGTAGGGCATCACTAAAATGTATTGTACAACATTACTAATATGTATTGTAGGGCATCACTAAAATGTATTGTAGGGCATCACTAAAATGTATTGTACAGCATTACTAAAATGTATTGTAGGGCATCACTAATATGTGTTGTACACCATTACTAAAATGTATTGTAGGGCATCACTAAAAAGTAAAATGAGTTGTACATCATTACTAAAATGTATTGTAGGGCATCACTAATATGTGTTGTACACCATTACTAAAATGTATTGTAGGGCATCACTAATATGTGTTGTACACCATTACTAATATGTGTTGTAGGGCATCACTAAAATGTATTGTAGGGCATTACTAATATGTATTGTAGGGCATCACTAATATGTATTGTAGGACATCACTAAAATGTATTGTAGGGCATCCCTAATATGTGTTGTACAGCATTACTAAAATGTATTGTAGGGCATCACTAAAATGTATTGTAGGGCATCACTAAAATGTATTGTAGGGCATCACTAATATGTATTGTACAGCATCACTAATTTATGTAGTGTTTCACTAATATGCAGACTATTACAAATGTGTGCATTGTAGAAGATCACTAACTTGCATGCTGTGGAGAAATGCAAAATGTAAACCTAGTACAAGACAGGGAATATTTCCCTTAAGTGTCCTTTTAAAATTATGTACAGAAGACTTTTATAAACTTCTCATAGATGATTTTAAAATGCTATGTCCTGACAATCTAGAAACAGAATTCTAGAATTTTAATTTGTATATAATCAGCCGAACAAGTTAAAAGTTATAATATACTATATGATGGTCAAATGTGAGTAAAAGCACGCTTGAAAACAATATTTTGCCATCAAAAAAATGGACATGATTGATATATATATATATATATAATGTCTTCTGTAAATTTTCACCTGAATTTCAGTAACTTTGCCTCGCCGACCATTCCCACCATCCTGGTCCTCCCACTGCCAGTCCACACCACGAACAACTCGGGCTCCAGGGAAAATCCCTCGAGAGGTAATTTTCTTACTTTTGCGACGAGGTTCCATTAATGTTCTGTCAAATAATTAAAGCATACAAGTATGAAAATTTTCAAAGAATTTAAAAACAATGTTTCATTGTTTGACAGATTTGAATACACACACACTCCCCCCCCCCCCCCCCCACCAATATGCATATCACTGTTCTCCATAGTCAAAGTGTATACAAATACATTTCAAGCAAGGCATTGATCAAAGTACTATTGATTAATGCACCACTACTTAGGATAAATACATTCTCTATCTAACCAAACCCCGCATGTGAATATGTTATTAATCAATGTACAATGGGCTAATATTCAATTTTCATGAACTGTAAGTATAATTTAAGAGTTTAATTAAAATGCAAACAATATATGGGGGGGGGGGGGGAAACTATATTTGCTCTGTTTAATTTTCCAAAATTGCCTGTTTAAAAGAAAAAAAACGAGGGAAAAAAGATGTTGATTGTTAGATAGTTGTTTTGCATAATCTAACAATAAATACTACTATTTAAATGAAGTGCTTTAATCCTTTCAGCACCATCACTGGATTATAGTTATCAAAATTAATAATATTGACAACTGATAGCAATCTTAATCAAGGAGATATTCATCTAAACACTTTTATTATAAGTTATAATTTTAATGTGTATCTTTCTCTCTGGTTTTAAGCAAATACTAGTGTTCTTGTATAAAAATGAAAAAAAAAATATATGTGAATAGAATTACATGTCTGAAAAGCAAAAAGTGAAACTAAAAGGTTGTGAAAAATATTAATAACTAAATAAGCAAACAACAAAAAACCAAACCAAACCAAAACAAAGTGACATTGCATATTTCAGAATTTAAAAAAATCTGTAATAGTGTAAACAGTTCTTGATAAGTTTGTACTTGATGCTTTCCTCAAAGTTATACCAGACAACCAATTAATAATGATGACTGAGAAAATATTTTCAAACAGAGTAATCTGAAAGACAATTAATACTGTTTTCTTCTTTCATGTTTATATGATTCACAAATTCCTGAGGTTAGTACAGTAAATCAAACAGTTTAAAAAGGCAATAACTAATGCAGAATTAAACTATTTAAATTAATTCCAATAAATGATAATGCAAGAAAAACTCTGGATGAAAGAATTCAGTTGTTTCATTTGCTGCACATATGTATGTTTAAGAATGTAACCCCAAGACACAGCAAGAAGAAGTGCTAGTTTAAAGTTAATATTTAATCAATTTTCTTTAAATCATTTTCAAGGTACCCCACCTTTCTCCTCCAGGTATAGAAATACGGTAGTATCGATGTCTCAAATTATGCTTATCTCCATGGTAACACATTGAGCATAAATCATAGTTTGGACATTCTGCACACTTCCAGCGGATGCCAAAGATTGGCTGCTGTCTACATGTATCACACATTGTTCCCTCATGCTTAATACCTGGAAGAAAAAAACAAACACATTTTTTGAATTTTAAACTGTATTAAATATTATACTTTATTTTGCTTTATATCTTAAAAATTCAATAATACTATTAATAATCTAATTTCTAAACATGCCCTTACAATAATTAGTCAAATTAACAATTTTGCCTTGATTTTTAATTAATTTACCTCTATTTCTAATTTTGTTTAGGTATTTAAGGGGCATGAAATAAGTTCCAAGAATAGAACCACTATCTCACATCTGAATCAGTGAATCACTGAATGTATTACAATTAACACATATATAATATATATCTCTCAAATAGCATCTACTGAAAATAAAATGTTCAACTTAAGATAATATTCCCCCCCAAATTAATTATGTCATGTACAGGGTCATCTGAATATGTATTCTAACTAAGTAACTTTCTACCATAATTCATATATTTCAATTGATTTTAGTACCATTAAACATTTAAACTTATAATAATAATATTTCCACTAAATAACTATTAGTTTTACAAAATAATTTCATATAAATAACAGACTCAAATATTTAGTATTCATTTTATTTATTTTTGTTATCTGATTAACTTCCATTAAGAGTCTAGGACAGGAAGGAAATAAATGTTTTCAAGATTAAAAAATTACATAATAAAAGAATGAAGAGTTGATACATTGTATGATTCCATTAATGTAAGTTTAAAAATCGTCAGAATTTTCTTTAAAAAGTTTATACTAATTTCAAAGCAACAATTAAAAAAAAAATTAAAGTGAACATATTTGGATATTAGAAACAATAAAATTGTAAAGTTCATGGCTAAAATTCTTGCCATAATTATATTTATAAACATTTTTCAACAAAGATTGCATGTGTTTTCGAATTATTATTTAATAATAATACTTTGAGATGATAATTCAAAATCATAAATAAATATAATTTTAATTAAGTGTAGAATTCGCAAACTCGACTCCTGGTTTAATGAATAAATAAATACTACTATAGGCCTATAGATAAAATAATATTGTTAAGGCGAGGTAGTAAGTTTCGACAGTATGACTTAATCTACCTGTTGGCGCGGTGTCCATCATACGCAGATCGTAAGCGCCAGCACATCTATAATTTGCTGCAGTACCATTATCCCAGACAACGACCACCTCTTCAGGAGACTCGAAATTTCTCACAGTGCCAATATGACCCTCACCACCGTCTTGTTTTCCCCATTTCCAGTCTGGACCTCGAACAACTCTGGCTCCAACTCCATCCATTACATTCATCCTTATACCTCTTATAGTAGAGTTACTACTAGCTGCTCCAGTATCCATGGTAAACAGCACAAGATAACAGACTCTTCCACACAATAAAATATTTCTATCTTTACCCAAGTGGATTAACTGCCCGAAAAAAAATAATCTTAGCTGTCAGCCATTTTGTTTTCGACTATTGTATGACAAAACTAATCCTGGAGAAAGTATTTGCATGATTTAACATTTACTTTAAGCGTTGTATTTAAATTATCCACGCCCAAAGATTCCTATGAGCAAGCGATATATTAAGAATATTTAGTATATAGTGCTGATAAATAAGTGAGTTAAAATTACGGAAATTAGAAGTCAAATTTAATTCACTCTGGACTTTTGAGTTCCTACTTATACACTTCATAAAAAGCTCGTCTGCTATAAATCTCGCGAGAATCATTATACTATGCGTCATCTTATGAATGGCGAATACTGGACGTAAACATCAAAAAATTCGCAGCTCTCGACGTCGGCTTGCTGCTATAAGTTTTCTTTCTAACATATCTCTCGATGGTACACACAACGACACAAAACTTGCAGTTTATAGTCGTAAGCACAAAAGGAATGATGCTTCGAAGGAAGCAGGAGAAAATCGTGCGCTCTGGAGGGCAACTTGGGCGGGTAAGCAAGTGGCAGAATTGCCTCAAGAGGTATCCGAAAGTCAGGAATCCTCCAAGGATGTTGTAGAAGTTGTTGGCAGTATTGTTGGATCAACGAAACTGCAGAGAGATGGAAGCCAATTATCTGGATCATGTACAGAGAAAAATACTGAGACTAGTTCAACCATTACTCCAGGACCAAAGAGATGGAGGTGATTATAATTTATACTAACATGGTATTATTACTGTAGGTCTACTCAATTTAATTATTTACAGTTGATTAAAGAAAACGCACTCATTTCACTGCTATAGTGCAACTTATTTAGCAAAGACTACACTCTGACACTGATGTTTAAGATGTATTAGAAATTTAATTTTGAAGAATGCACTATCTTTAAAATGCATTATTGTTTGAGTTTTCTCTAGGCCTGTCAATGATAAGATATTCTATCCCTTAGTCTTGCCGACCGTTGGGGCACCACTGATGACCTGACTTCCTCCTGCTCTCAGATAATCTTACTGTATAGCTTAGCTTTAGTTCTGTCCCACTCTGAGATGTTATCCTCCCATCTTTTCCTCAGTCTTCCTCTCCTTCACCCTCTTTGCACAGTCCTTGCATGATTGTCTTGCCAAGACAATCATGTAAGGTACTGTGCAAGGAGGGAGTAATAGTATTACTAATAATATAAATTAAATAAATAAATACATATTGCAGTCATATGACTTTAATGGATAAAGTACATAAATGCTTAATTCATAAAAAGAATGTTTAAAGTTCATATTTCTTTTATTTGCTTAGACTCCAAACATGACAAGCACCAAACTGTAATTAGTGTAAATAAATCAAAATGCTATTAAATATTATGACAAAAATGCCATTTAAAAAAAACTTTCTTATTTTATATAATTCTTTTTCAAAAATTATATGTCTTCTTAATTCTGTCATGACCAAATATCTATTTTTTCTCTCATCTTGCCTAGCTATTGTACTGTAACTGTATCGTCTTCTGACTCTGAAGGAGAAAAAACTTAGTATTGTTAATTTTACTGTCTGTTTTCAAGTATTCTTTTTGTTGTTACAATTGCTATACTAATCAAGTAAAGACTAGCTTATGCATTTCTTCTTCTTTTTTTCAATTTAGAGCTGCATCACTGTCAGGAGAGCGAGACAGGCAAGCTGTTAAGAAAAAGCTTGTCCATTTACTGTCAGAAGTTGGAGTTGTGAACAAAAAAGAATTTGTTGAGTCTGCTGGCAAGTATTAAAACTACAGAAGCATTATTACACATCAGAATATCTTTAATACTTTATACATGTATACCATTTTTAGGGTTATAATAATTTAATTACCATTAAAAATTAGCTTAATATTACTTTTAATATTTATAAATTGATAAAATTTTAAAACTAAAAATTATGAAAATATAAGTGCTGTATAGTAATTTTATTTGAAAAGATATTCAAGATTCTGAGAGAGTATAATTTAAATTATTTAATTTAGCTCATTTCTGTGTATCCAAGACTGCTAGATTTTTTTTTAATTATTTTTTTTAATTTTGTATGATTCAGACTCCAAAACATTGGTTTAAAGAAATATATGTTTCATTATTTTAAAAATGTATTCAGTACTAAAATAAATTGAAATTATGTTTTCTCTTTAAGCTGGAAAATCTTTAAATTAAATCCATTGAAATTTAAAATGATTTTTTTTATTGCCAGTGATTTAATAGTCTAAATATATTTTTATTTGTTCTAGTAATAATCACAAATATTCATTTGAATATTATTTCTTCCATGATTAAATTTAACAAAGCATGCATCAATTTTGCAAGTATTTCATCTTGTTCTTATTTTATAGTATTACAAAACCAAAAAAAGGGTACATTTTCTCTCCCTTCTCAAATTATAGTAGTGTCAATTAACTATTATTTTTTATCTAAATTTAAATTTTGTAACTTTCATTTGTTCTTAATGAATTAAATTGTTTCACTGAAAAAAGAAAATATAAATTTACTTTACACTGAATTATATTTTATGGTAAATTACATTTTTATAAACATTATAAATAGTACTTCTAAATAGTAATTTACTTTTAAAAAGGAATACTATTTATTGGTTATAATATTTTTCAATTTAAATTTGATGTATATTAAAAATGAAGACATATTGAGTATAGTGCACGCCCGCGCGTGTGTGTGTGTATTTGGCTTATTGCTGATAACACTGAGTGCAGAAATGCTTTACCTATACAGATAACATTTTGCACAAACATAACAAAATCTGTCTCTTTATTGAGTATTAAAAATTAAAAGTTTAGAAAAACATTGCTCCCATTTGCTTTTAAGTATAGATCAACACCTAAATTTATATATTTTTTGTTTGATTATTCCTTATTTTAAAAATTATATTTAGTAGGTGAGAGATCACGTCGCTCAAGTTCATTGTCAGATAACTCCAATGAATCTGTGCCAAAAGAGGTCCGGTTTGTGTCTCCAGACTGTCAGAAAGCTTTAGCTACTGGCAGGTATTTTGATGTTTTTTCCTCAAATTTTCTTCTGTAATTTTGTTCACATCTTCTTTATTCAGAAATTTGATAATGCTAAAGATCATCGCAGATATTAAAATTACATAAGAAAGACTACTTGTATGTGACAGTAAAGATATTATGTTTATGTATGATTAAAATGGACCACTTTGAAATCTGTTGTAGTAATAATCTAGTATATAAATAAACACTTAATTTTGGCCTCTTTTTTTTCTTAAATTATGGGCAGAGGATGATTTAATATGCAAAAATTTCTTTTTCCTAGGATCTATTATGTTTCTCAAGGAAAAGTTCCAGTTGCTATTTGTTCTGTGTTGCCATATAGGAAGAATTTTCCTTTCAGGTAAGACAATGTCTGTGTGTAATCTTGTGTATGTTGTGTTAATTTTAGCAGATTCAAATAGTTGAATAATTGAGATAGTGTCCAAGATGGTCATGAAGATAATATTTACAAAATTTTAATGTGTTAATAAAATATATTTCTTATCTCTACATAAACATCCTTATAAAATCTCATTGCAAGAAAAGGGGGATTCACAAGAAATTTTTGAAAGTTTATTATCACCCCTTAATATATATATATATTAAATACTAAATAATATTACACTTTACAGCTCGAATTCTCTTCAGACTGAGGATCAGTATGGTCAGCAGGCATGAGAAATAAGATAAAGTTATAATTCAAAATCGAGCCATTTAACCTGCTTGTAAAGGAATAATAATATTAAGTGCTTCATTCATTTTCTTCCTTCAGATCCTATGCTACTATGTTTATGAAGACAGAATACTGATTTGCAAGTAATTTAGCAAAGATAATGGTGCCAGAATATTTTAGTCTAGTAAAGAAAACTCCCAGAAGATAAGACCATTGTGAGAACAGAACCATTTCTAAATGAATGCTAGCTTCCATAAGTAGGCATATTTTATTTCTTTTTGCACTGACTCCCTTAGCCAAGGAATTGGTGTCTACATGCTAAAGATAGATCAGTGAAAGCATTATATAAAGAGATTATTTTTGCTCCTGGAGAAAAATGTTCAGACACAGATCTTGTTAATGCAGAGAGAAAGACCCAAGGCTTTTTCTGTCTTCCCAAACTAGGATTTGGAAATAGTCTTTAGTTGTTTAAATTTCAATCATTTTTGAACCTATGGAAAAGAAAGAATTTAAAGGTCTAACTTTTAAATCCCTTTTCTTAGTAGTTTTAGCCTTTTCATTCAGAATTAGTCAGTAAAATTTATACTTTTTCTGAGGATTCCATTAATGTTATAAATCTTTGCTGTGGATATATTAGTATCAGGAATAGATTCCGAGATTAAGGTCATTGTCTTTCATTATCTCCCTTAATCAGTCATGGAATGTGACAGTAATTCTATGCAATACTCAATGCACTTAAAATTTACTTTCACAAATCTAAATTTCATTTTAAAGGTTAAATAAATCTAGATTATTTTCCTGCCAATCTTCCCACAATAAGAGAGATTTTTTGCAGTCAGATATTGTCATTCTAATTTAAATATGCTATTAGAGAAGCATAAAATATGACCAGTTGATTATATCAGTTAGTGTTTAACCACAACATAACATTCCTGCTAGTTGTTAACTTATACTTTACCAGAACTTTTGAAAGAACTACAAATTAGCTATTAAGCTTTATGTATTTCCATGTGGACCTCTGTTTCTCTTCATTTCATAGTTAAATTTATTCACTTTATTGTGTTTCTTTACTTTAGATGGTAAAAAGAAATAAATTTTATTATAGTTTTTGTGTACAATCATTCTTAGCAAACAGCTATCCAGTCATTTCTTTTTCATTTTCATTTAATACCATGTTATGGAAAGCCTAATGTAAACAAATTTAATTGTTCTGTTTTTTGTCAAATGTGAATGACTTATAATCTTCTTCTTTATGTAGGGGGTGCTTTCAGCTTCCGCCGCTTTCCCGCTTCTTATAATCATTTAAACTGCTCTTTTTATTATATCAGGCCTGAATTAATACCTGATGATGCACGTCCTAAAGTACGACACACTTCAGGATCACGCTCTATTTCTTCTTCAGAAGGACTACAGAGTGGTCTGATTGTTACGGTTCTTGTAGAAGAAGGACAGGTGCTTTACTTTTAAATATCTCATAGATACTGTTAAAGACATATGTTTTACTTTTAAATATCACATAGATGCAGTTAGGGATGAGTTCTTTACTTTTAAATATCACATTGGTGCATTTAGGGACAGGTGCTTTACTATTAAATATCACGTAGGTGCAGTTAGAAACAGGTTTCTTACTTTTAAATATCACATAGATATTGTTAGAGACAGGTGTTTTACTTTTAAACATCACATACATATTTCTATTACAGTTCTTATTTTGTAGTTCTAGTTATGTCTGATTTTTAATTATCATAGTTCTAAATATGTCTAATTATTATAGCTCTTGTAGAAGAGAGACAGGTTCTTTCCTTTAAATATCAAATAGATAATGTTTAAGTCAGGTGTTTTCTTTAATAAAAATCAGATAGATATGTTAGGGTCAGGTGCTTTCCTTTAACTATATTGATTGTTACAGTTCTAGTAGAAGAGGGACATATGCTTTACTTTTAAACATCCTGTTACTTATGTTAATGCATCTTTTTACCATTATTTTATTTAACAAAGTAAAATATCAAATGCCACATGTTCCAAGTATTACAACACAGTGTAAATTCAAATCAAGCCAGCATAAATCAAAATGCATTTGACTCTCTTCATCTGATGGAAACTAGGTGGCCATGATATTTAGGCACTGGTCCTATATGCAGGTGGTTGAAGTATGAACCCCATCCCATCAGTTAGTAAGGTAGTTTGAGTCTTAACAACTCCCACTCCATGGCTCAGGATTGTAGAGCTGTGTCCCAGTTGTAAAGCACTTCTGTTTTAAAAATCAGCAAATGATAGAAGTGGACTTACAGTAGAAACAAATTTAATTTGTATTTATTAACATGATTGCTGGAAAGAATATTAGTTTTTTTTAGTTTAAAACTTCAAACAAGATAAGTGAATGGATTTATTTAAATACTCTGTTTTATTTTCTGCTAGTTTTAAAGTTATATTATTTTTAGATGATGTATCAGGTCTGTTACTAGCATGCTTGATGTTTCAGGATGTGTCTTACAGCAAATTCCTGGTTCCATCAAGAAACTCCTTGCTGAAGAGGGCTAACTCTGATGGTACAGCAGTATTGAATGATGGAACACAACAGTTATTAAGTATGAACATCACCATATTTAATTTATTAAAAAAAACATTACTATTAAGAAATAAAAGTTATTTATGTTAAGAATGGATTAGTTGATTTCATTAATTAATTCATTAATAAATTAATATATTACTTTACATACACAAGGTGCAGTGATGACATCAGTGAGAACCGTCACAGGTACTTAATAAATTAGTGGTCCATTCATTGATATATTATAATGACTGGTTGTATATTTTCTTCCCAACAGCAATAACGGGATAGGGTTTTGGATAGACTACCTTTGGCATAAGGTAAAATTGTTGCTGCATATTGCCTTTATGTGATGACACTAGCCACTCTACCAGGAGTAGTGGCCACTAAATAACAGCATTAACTGTTATTGTAGCACCATAAATAGTCTTACATTGGTAACTTGTATAAATTACACTATCTTTATATGTGTTAATTAACTAGATTGCCAGTCCAGTGGATACAAGAAAGTTGTTGGTGTGGGATGATTTTTTGACACACTTTTGCATTAGATTCCTTAAATCTTAACGCCAGTCACAGATCAATGCATTGCGATTAAAAGTTATACTGAGAAATAATAATTCAAAGATTATAAATTTGTTTATAATAAATAATAATAGCCTACAAAAGTGATTTACTGTGGTCTTTTGGATAGGATTTGGAGTAGACTATTTTAAGCATAAGGTGGAAATGTAGCCACATAATACCATTTTGACAACACTTGCTACTCTTTACCAGTAATACACTGGCCACTGTTTACCAGCAATACACTGGCTACTCTTTATCAGCAGTACACTGGCTACTCTTTACCAGCAACCAGCAATATGCTGGCCAGTCTTTACCAGCAATACAGTGGCCACTCTCTGCCAGCAATACAGTGGTTGCCCTTTATCATCAACAAGTGTGGACCAAAATTCCCAATGACTTACACCAATTTTCATCTATGTGTGTCATACGTAAAACACAAGATTTATGCGAATCAAAATATGTTTTATACTCTTCATTACACATACTCAGCAAAGATCATCTGCCACTTTACCCAGCATACCCAAAATCATCAAAGATTGTCAACCACAGCAAAAATAAATATATAATACTTTGTCAGGGAAAAATGACTAACAAGATCACCTGATAGAACCAAAAACCTTGACAAGACTAACTAACACCCACTCGGTTTTTTGTAATTCTGTTAGCACATTTGAATTTACACATGGACCAAATACATTTTTATTTCTTAAAAAGCTATAAAAATTGAAAATGGCTTATAGAAACAATGGCAATAACTAACTAACTGTATCTTAGCAACAAAATTAATTTGGCACTAATGTTGCTTTACTAACACATTTTATACATTCCATTGCTTGCTTTATTTGAATATGTTACCTTATTGAGCATTAATATAGTTACAAGTGTTAGAAAAACTTCTCAGTCCTTTTATTTCATGGACATAGTCCAGTGATTTCATCATATTACTAGAGGAGAAGATATCATTAATGGGGAGACATCATTGCCAAATCAGACTTGCTTTCACTACACTATTATGGTTTTGATCAGACAGTATTGTTAGTATACAACATATAAATATCTTATATTTATATATATAATTCTGTTTATACTTATTAGTTATTAAAGTAGGTTAATGGGGTAAATACTGAAAACAAATAAATTTTTATTCTACTAACATTTTTTTAATGTTTTTTAGTTCAATGCTGCAAAATTGTTAATAGATATTTCAAAAGCTGAGGGAGAAAAAAATCTGAGACACTTTAGTAGTATTATGTCAAAGAATATAATTTTCCAAGATTTTTAATCAATGTTTATTATGAAGTTAGTCATTTCTGAATTTGATGGATAAGAATCTGTTTGTCAAGAAATTATTTAATTGAAAAAATGTAATCCAAGGCTCTTTGTTTAATGACATAATATTTACTCACAGTAAACATGTTAATAGGCAGCAGTTTATTCCTTTTTTAATTTAATATTAATAAAAAGCCTCAGGAATTTTTTTTCATGCTTTTTAAGCTGTATCGCTCTATCTTTATCATCTTCTCTTTGCTTCTCTTGCAAAATTGCATAAAATATTAATTATGGCAATAAAACCTACACTGCTGTTTGCTTGAGAAATATATATGTACTCTGTGTATATGGTGTGTGCTTGTACATATTCATTTCTGTGTTTGTTGTATGTGTACATGTGTGTGCATACTCTTTCTTCTGCTTAATTTGCAACAGACCATGAAGTGCTTCGAAGTATTTCCCATGATTCTTGCCCTCTGAACCACCGCACTCTGGACAGAGGTATTTCTATGTATATATTTCTTTCTAGTCTTTTGACTATTTTAGCAGCTTTCATTGCTTGTTTTATATAATATATAGTTTTAATGAATTAATTATTGTAACATTTGAAATATTTTTCTTCTGCTCTAGTGTTATGTTGTTATTACATTACTTTTATTATTAATTTTTAATTTTATGATCATCTGTTAATCTCCTCCCCTAAAGAAACCAGCTAAGCAGAACACCACCACCCTAAACAGACCAACAGCCCTTAAACAGACTACTACCACACTACAAGGACTGCCACCACCAGCTAAAATGATCATCACCAACACCACCAACACCCTACACAATGACATAAACACACTATAGAAGCACTGTGTTAGTAGCAGTCAGTGTGTGTCTGAAGATCCTCCTTTTTTGCATGATCTCTGTCACATTTATGTCACCTTTATGTATTTATGTATGAGTAAAGAATCCCATTGGCTTTCATTCTGACCTTATTTGTCTGCTTAGTAAAATGTCAATGGAATATTTTAACAAATTTTGTATATACACAGACAAAGTATATTATTAACAGTTGAAATGATACTGTCATTCTCATGGTAGAAAGGTCAGAAAACAACCTTATTTTTCTTTCTGAAGAAATACAACCACTGTTTTACCACAATTAAATCAGACCGCAGATTACTGTATTTTTTGTTTTTGTTATTGTACTTGATTGACTGAAACTTTATCTTCCATACTTTTCTATTGTGCTTGATCGACTGAAACAGTACCGTATATGGTCTTGTCAGTTTTGGTAAGCTGAAAGCTCAACACTAACAACAGAATAAGGGGCTATTAATTTATTATTATCTTTTTATTATGTCAATAATAGCATGTGTTGAAGATAATTAAATAGCTTGTCAATGTTTGACAGTGCCTGAAACTGGGGTTGATTTCTATGATGCCAACATTTTGGATGATCCAGAGTTGCATTCAGGCAGCTATAGAACTCTCATGACCTTCTCTTCGTATATAGTGAGTATGGTGGAGAAAAGAATTTTTTAAAACTAAAGTTAGACTGATATTTTTGCCTCACAGAAGCATAGTTATAAAGAGAGTTTTTGACATGGCATCTTATAGTTTTCAAGACACATCTGCTCGTCCTGTTTCCAGCTGTTGTTTCTTTTTCATAATTTTTTGAAGTATTAGTTTATATATGTATATTTTTTCAAGTGATGTTTTACCTGAAAGCAAACTTGCAATCAAATAATCACTCCTTATTTTTGTGTGTATGACTTTTTCTGTGTGTGTGTGTGTATATATATATATATATAGTAACAATTACAAACACCTCTACTATAGTACATGTCTAAATTAATCAGACTTGGGCAGATTAATGGGATTGTTAAAATATAAATGCAACATGAATATAAATTTTACAGATTTGTCACAAATATGATAGTGGTAATAACAAGTTTTACATACATATACATTCACAGCTTTGTTTTTAATAAAACTGATTGTAACATAAAGTGTTTTACAGTAACATACATTTAAAGAATTTGTAAAAATAAACGAGATTGTGAAAGTTATTTCTTTTTTTCATAAACACACTAACAGTTTGTTAAAATAAATAAAATTGTCATATTAAAATCTCTTATTGACAGACATGCACATATGCATATGCACACAAGTAAAAGAGTATCCATTATTCATAATGTTGTATATTAGATTTTTAAAAAATAATCATAATGTGTGCACGAGTTGGGATTTGGGGGCAGTGACAGTTAATTTTTAATTTTTAATTTTGCCTATCAAAGCAACACATATTAATGTATTCCTGACCTTCAGTATTTAATCCGCACAATATCTTTCTCAACAGACATGTTTTAATGTTCGTTAATGTGGTAATATATACTAGTTCGTTACTTTTTCAGTCTGCTTAATATTATACATACATCTAGTATCTACACTTTTAAATTAAGCATTATTTCTTTCACTTTTGAAATTTGTGTAAATGAATTAGATGCCTTGTTCTTCCAGGTGTCAATTATGGATTATGCAAAACCATCTGTTCTCAAAAAAGAACTAAATGAAAAGTTTAGAGAACGTTTTCCAAACATTCAACTAACATTATCAAAGTTGCGCAGGTAATATTTGTTGTTTTCAGCTGCTCTTTGATTCCCATTTATTCTAGATTTGCTTATATGTTGCACTCTTATGCTATTCTTTGGTTATCTTTTGTTCTAGTTTTTGCCACGTTTAATCATATTTTATGCCATTCTGTGGTTCTCATTTTTTTCTTGTTTTTTTGTCATTTTTAATGACAATAAGTATGAGTATGTTTTCTTCTAGTTTTGTCACAGACAACTCTTCTTACCTTTTAGGATTAGGTATCTTAGCATTTCTCCTTACCTTCTGGATTAGGTATCTTAGCATTTCTCCTTATCTTTAGGATTAGGTATATTAGCATATCTCCTTACCTTTAGGATTAGGTATCTTAGCATTTCTCCTTACTTTTTGGATTAGGTATATTAAAATTTCTCCTTACCTTTTGGATTAGGTATTAGCATTTCTCCTTACCTTTTGGATTAGGTATATTAGCATTTCTCTTTACCTTTAGGATTAGGTATCTTAGATTTATCTTTATCTTTAGGACTAAGTGTCTTACCATATCTCCTACTTTTAGGATATTAGCATATCACCTTACCATTAGGACTAGGTGTCTTAGCATATCTCCTACTTTTAGGATATCAACATTTCTCCTTACCTTTAGGATTAGGTATCTTAGCTTCTTAAAGTTAAGCTGAGGTTTCTAAAGTGTCATCCCAGAGTAGAAATCAGTCTTTTTTATTGTGGAGACCTTGTTTCACTTACTAAATTATACATCCTCCCTAAACCTTTCCACAAACTCAGTTTTTCTATATAGTTTTTTTCTCACGCCTTATTCATCACATACTTGACTTGTGGTTTTGCAATCTGAGTGTCTGCCATTTTACTTTTTACTTTTACCTACTTACTTTTTAGGGCAGTCAGCTGGGACTAAGTCATTTTGTTTCTTATCATTAAGGATATTTTTCTTTCTTATTGGTATCTTTAGTCTTCTGTTTAATTTGCACTTAAGAGCGTAGTGCTAATTGAATGTAGTGTGGGTTTGAGAAGACTTATTTTATCTGTCCCATTTCATGATTGCCAAGCAACTCTTTTAGTGATTATAACTATAACTCTTGCACGATTACTAATTTTAGGTTCCTTTGTAACTGGGGACAGAAGCATAGACATAAATGCCAGCGCTGTTGGGTTTATCTTAAGAATTCACTGTTTGTATAGTAGTGTAGTCAACAAGAAAAGAAGGCAGATTTGTCTGGTCAGTGTTTGTCATTTACATTTATGACTTTTTTTGCTATTCTGTTTCATGGGAAGCCAGTTTTATTTTAAACAACACTTTTAATTAATCATTTTTTAATTCACTGAGAAAAAGTGTTGATTTGTATGTTTGTTTCTTTCTTTGTTTTTTTTTTCCAGTTTAAAAAGGGAATTGAAACGAATAGCTTATGTTAAGGTATGTCTCTTATATTCTTTGATGTATCATTATCTTAACCTTTTCTTTCATCAGATTTTTTCCTTTCAGATTTAATGTAAATTTTTAAAATAATGCAGAATAGGAGAAGTTTATGTAATATTTTGCACATTTTTTTTTAACAAAGTATATTCTATTTGCAAAGTTAATAGTAATTTTTTTTAAAATTTTGATAGATTTTACTTTGCTTTGAAATTCAGATTTGTGAAAAACAGCTCATTTGTTTAAATTTGTAAACAATTGTCAGTTTTTGCACACTTTCTTGAATAGGCATAACAACCTTCTTTCCCTTTATCCCAGAGAAGAAAAGAATTTTGTAGTATTTGTTTTGGTTGTTGTTTTAACAGACCAAAAAGGTCTTGCATTATATAGGAGTGGGTGATTAGCACCACTTATCAGAAAGTATGCTCTTATTTCTGCAGATGGGTACATGGATCCTTAGAAATAAATGCAAATGTGTTCTGTTTTATAAACTGCATAGTTTGCAAAGCCTCATTGGAATAAAGCCCATTGTATTTTCTTTATTATCTTTTTAAAATAAAGTTTATTCAGCTTAGTTCATTTCCTCATAGAGCATTTGTATCTTTAAAGTTGTCTGGTATTATATAACACTTCTTTGTCAATAAAAAAAATGTATTGGATAAATAAGGAGATCAATGATTGCTTATTTCAAAACATAGCAGTATTTACTACCTAACAGGAAAAACAAAGTAAGAAGAGCATATTCATTGTTTCAGTTATTTCAAGAAACAGTTGTATTGTCTAGCTGAGAGAGAGATTGAGGTAAAAATAAATTAATGCTAAAGTTTGATATCTTGTCTGATGGTATTACATACAAATAGTTTAGGATCTCATGTTCAGTATCTCATCAGATGGTATTACGATTGGTCTCACTAATAAAAAGCAGTAGGAAAAAATGAATCATTAACATTCATTCTAACTATATAATATACATTATAATTGCATTTAAACAGCTGACCTAATACTGTTTCTTATGATCTTTATTATCATTCATCAGAAATTATTTAATAAATAGAATTTTAATCTTTACTTTGTTGGGGAATCAAAATGCTGTCATAACTAATTACCTTGTTGGTTTATTGTTATTCATCCCAGTTTCTTTGTAGAACTTAATTAAATTCACATAAAATTGTGCTCATTTTGTTGTGCATTTCATGTAATCATTACTTTGGTTGGTAAATCAACAATTTGTGGTTTCTTTATTTCTTTTAGAAATATTTAATGGTTTTCATAATCTTTCTTTGTTTTTTGATATCTGTTGTTACAGTGTCAGTTGGATTTATGGACCATTGCTCAAGCTTATGTATATTTTGAAAAACTAGTTTTAAAGGTAAGAAATTAATTAACTTTATAATGAAAGTAAGACATTTTAAAAAGGAAAGAAAAAATATTTTAGAAAATGAAACAATTTAAAATATTCTCAAAACTATCTCAGGTGTTCTGTTGCCTTTTACCTAGCCTTCTTTTATTGAAACAATCTTCCAATTTCTCTGCATCTTATTTGCTGTTTATGTGTGAAAATTGACACAAAACATTTTGCTTTTTGTAGACATCTGGACTGCATTTGGGACTGTAGGTCTGCAGATGACCAATATTTAACTTTTGTTTTATCGCTAAAGTAAGAGCTAATTTGTTATTTAACTCAAGGTTTTTTGTTTTCAGGTGGGGTTTTTCTTGCTGTTAATCAGTACTAAACACAGTGATGCTCTATTACCTCAGCTTGTAATGCAAGAACCAAATGTCAGAACAACATTCAGGATATTTTCTTTTGCATTCCATATATTTATTATTTCACATTTTAAATTACAGTATATGCTTATTATATTTTAGATTATAAAATCTCAGAAACTGAAATGGAATTATCTCTTGTTTTACAGAGTAAAGTTTAGTGATCGGAATGCTGAAAACAGAACAAAACTAAATAATGTATTTCTGTCTAATCATTAAAATTGGCTTGACTTCAGTTGTGAATTTAATGAGAAAAATCCACTATTGCTTATGTGAAGGAACACTTCAGATTACTTCTAATTAGTACCAAGTTGTATTTGGTAACATGTAATATCTTTTTTTTATTATTTCTTTTTGGGGTGATACATTTTGAATACATTATGGTACTTATTATCTGATTTGATGCATTACTTCAAGTGAGAAAATCTGTAAATCTTTGATGGCTTTATTATTCAAGTTTGTGTTTCCATCAGCCTGGGTTTTTTTTAAAGTACACAAATGAACCATGAATTACTTCTAAACAAATGACAGAATACTGTATTCAGTGAACAGAAATGCTTTTGAGAAATAGTTGTTTGTTGGGTGGATTGAAATGGGAAAAAAAATAATTTTTCAAAATGTAGAAGAGCTGATATATATTTTAGATCACTTGCAGGAGAAGGAAATTTGATTTTAAAAAGTCAGGAGAGTTGGCAGATTTAGAATTAGATCAGCCATGTAGTGTAATACTTTTGGTCACTCATTTAGTAAATAAATAATAGTTTAATACTGAATACATATGGTACTAGTACCTTATTCTCAAACATTCATATCAGTTTAACACCCACATGTTAGAAATGAAAAGAATAGTGGTTGGCAGCATCTTTTTTTCATTACTGTAGATGATAGAGAAAATTTCTTACTCCATTCTATAAGTAGAGACACAATGGTTAGAAAAAGGACTCAACAACCCAAAATATTCAGTAATTTATGCACTCAGTAATCTTAATTATTAAATTAAAAGTTCTTATATTGCACAGAAAGAAGAATCATAGACTATATGAAAAACAGTTTCAAAATTCTTTTTTGTCATGTGGAATGATAAACCTATTTTACCTTTTTCTATACAGTTACTACACAGTAAACATCATGACTATATGGTTTGCAAGATATATTTATTACTGCTACTACTAATAATATATTGATAATATTTCTTCTAATATTGATAATAAACCAGAAGGAACTGTAAGCCTACTGGCTTTATAAAAAGCATGACCATATGACCAATCAGCAGCCATACTTACTGAGTAATTTTATCTTTTATCTCTCCTTGGATATGTTGACCTTTTGCCATAGCTTGTATATACATAGAAAAGATATTGACACTCAGAAGGTATGCACATCAGGTAAGTATTCAGAATAAAAACTTATTATCGAAGAAAAAAATTCTTTTAAAACAGAAGCCAAACTGATTTTAAAAAACAAAAAAATACACTAATTTTATTTTCAGTGTTGACCTCAACTTAGTTTTGAATGTTGGACCTTCTTCCTCTTTATCTCATGCACACTTATCTCTCTCTCAGCATACAGTACTGTTTAGAATGTTAGTGATTTCTAAACACAAACAAAAAAGAATAATAGTTGTAGTAAGATTTTCCATTTTAAACAGTATACTTGATTGTTGCAGCATCTAATCAACAAACAGAACCGCAAGTTATGTGCAGGTGCTTGCCTTTTGCTGTCAGGAAAGCTCAATGATATAAAAGGCGAGGAGCTAACTAAGTTGATAGAGGTACATGCACTTAATTCATCAATTTACAGAAAAACCTTGATTTATCAGACTAATAAAGGTAAGGGCAGCCTATCAAGGCCAGTTGTCAATTAAATGGCAAAGCATATGTAACAATCCGGGCAGCAGCATGTATACAGGATTGAAAGTGATAGACACTCAAATGGTTAACATCACACCATATAACAGTTAACATGCCCATTGAACTTTCATTAGAACCCTTTTGTACTGTTTTCTTTCTCCAGAATATCTGGTTATTGTTGTTACTTGATCATTTTATATCACTTAATGGATTTGTAAATATACTTATTAAAATTATTTACATAATTATAATTTAACTTTTATTAATTGACCGTCACAGAATTTTTACAAAATTTCAAAAACAAAATTCATAAACAGATGTAAATATTATTAAAAAATTTATTAAATATATATTTGTAAATACAAAATTTACATTCTTTGATAATTTTTTTTTCTGTTTTTATTCTTGCAGACTGTGGAAGAAGTATTTAAATTGAGCCGTAAAGAGTTATTGAATTTTGAGATACAGTGTTTATTGGCTCTGGAATTATGTTTGCATGTGCCTGATAGAGAAGTGTTTCCTCATTATCAGCGTCTTCTTTACAACTCCTAGTATTGGTTTAATTTATGGACAAATCCCAGGCAAATGTTCATGTGGGTTCCCAGTGTCTTTTCTACAAATGAAATTGGTGTTCTCTTTTGAGTTTGCTTCTACCAACAGCTGACATTGCTTATTTGTCACAGGAAATCAGACATTTTTCTTTTATTGCTTCACTGGAAAGTTGGGTTTTTTTCTTACTTCATTTCATCATTGAACAGTAGTACCAGCTATATCTACAGCAACACCATGATCTGAATAATGTATGATGCTTAAAACTTCATGAGTGTACATTTTAAATCATTGGATTCCATTTGCTACTATAGCATCAGGGCAAAATATTTTATTAACTTGTATAGTAATTATGTTTTGTGACAATTTTCTCACTCCACAAGGACTTACAGAATGCTGCTCAAGACACCATGCGGATGTATGGAATGCTGGAAGAATATGTAATTAGTGCCATTTGAGCTGTCTTTTAATGCACCAAGAACTGTATATTTCTTTATGATTACAGACTTGCAGTGTGTTAAGGACAAGTTACTAATCCAGTTCTAGATCAGGGGTGCACAAACTTTTTAGGCCAGAGGGCTAAATTTCCAATTGATAGTGAGTGGAAGGCCGCCTCATGGATGGCTCAGTAGAGAAGACAACACAAATAATGAAATGATGTGCTTTACATTCATAATAATGGTAACATCCGAAAGTCCTATGGGGGCCGCATAGAGCCCTGTCTCGGGCCACATGCAGCCTGCAGGCTGCAGTTTGTGCACCTCTGTTCTAGATAATGTCAAACATGATAATAACAATAATAGAATAGTAAAAACAAAAAGAATTATGTGTCAAACTCAAATAGCAAGTACAATGATGAGAGAATGATATTCAGACTGTAGTTTACACATTTATTGTTTTAAAGGACAAATGAAGCTGAATTTATGGCAAACTTAGATAAAGCTCAATTATTAATGTTTATTGTTGTGATTACATATAGCATATTTCAGTCAAAGCCCTAATAGTTTAATATGTTAGTTAAGTGATTGAAACTAACAGTGTATTTTTGCAAGTGTTTTAATTTTATTTTATCAGTTCACACATGGAAAGGTGAAGACAAATAAGAGTGCTAAAAGGAATGCTTTTATATTGAAGCTATGACCAGTCATGTGTACACATTGATAGTACACATCTTAACTGCACAAGAAATAAATAAAATATATGACAGCTATAGAATAATAGATTTATGTTCTCAAGATGTCAGATATCTTGGCTTCAAAAGGAATATGGTAAAATAAGTAAATTAATAATCTTTTTATCAGATGCATTCTCTAGTTAAAATAGGCTAAACAGACAAAGAAAAACTACAGTATAGTCAGAATGGTTTCTATTTGCATCTTAGAATTTTCAGCACACATAAATGAAGTATAATGTCTACAAAATGACATTTATTTAAATCTATTCAAACTTGATCAATTATAATTCTGAACGGAAAATTATCAGTGCATAATCTAAAGGAATGAGATTTAATGCAATATGTACCACTATGGCAGCATGTCTTTTATCAGAGGTTTTAAATGTGTGCAATCGGCCTAGGCCAAGAGAGCTCACATAAATAAGGCTTTGAATTTTGTCCATCTTTTAATATTAACAACATTTCTACCGTAAACATTGTCAAAACATGTCAGGCTAAAATTATATTGCTGGCTTCTATAAATACCTTGGAATTTCAAGAGTCCCCTTGATTTGGTCTTTGTTTATTGCATTATCAGTTGTCAAATTCAATCAGTCAGCGAACATAATTAGGGAAAGTCTGTTAGATTTGTCATGTTTCTTTTGTAATATGTGATACCAAACAAAAACATGATTTCTTGAATATTTAGCATCATTGTGCTTTACATTTTAAAGGATTTTCTTTATAATATTCACTTCTATAATGAGAATTTTGGAATGTATAGATTTGTTTACAATTCTAAAAAAAAAAAAAAATGCTGATCACAGGTAGGCTGTTTAAAATTTGTATACCTGTTAGCTTGTTCATTATTTCAGTTGGATTGCCAGAGTTTTGTGCCCTTTAATCAATATTGAATATTATATTTTACTCTTTCATCCGTATGAGTGCTAGATGTTTATTAACTTTTTTAATGTGTTTGTTACATTTTAATTTTTAGATAGGAAAAGTTGTTAAAGAACTGTGAATTTTTCATCATATTTTGCTTTAACTTTCAAAATCATTGCATTTCATAGTGTGAAAAGTCTGCCTTACCTACTGTCTTACACTATGACCAGTCCCTAAACACTGATTTGCTCATTCACAGCAGCCTTAATGTTTAACATTGCTTTAATGAATACACCCATCTGGAATCACATTCTCATACTCTTTTCACACTGATTTACTAACATGTCATAGCAGGTAAATCAAACAAGGATATTATACTATTATACTAATCATAAATTTTTTGCTAAGCTGCATTTTTGATTCTGCTAATTTTCTAGTCAGAAATAACATGAAAGTAAATTTAAGATATCCTTTTTCTAATTGACTTCTGTTTTGTTTTTTTGTTGAAAATAAAGTCATGGTTCATTTCTATTATTTTCAAAAAAAATACTGTGTAATTCTAGTCATGTTGGGAGGTGGGGGTGGGTTGTTTTGTTTTTTGTTGTTGAACCCATCTAACTTCCTTTCAAAATCAATTTTTATGTACTTGCCAGGTTTCTTATGATGTTTATTGCTTGAAAATGCTTTTTTGTTTCTTGGTTCACGGTTGCTGGCAACATTAATACATAAAAACATTTAAGTCCCTTAATAAGTTAATGTATGAAATAAACATTTTATCAATTTATGTCTGAATTGCTGGTTTATTATATATTAATAAAAATACTTTCCTGTTTCTTGGTTTACAGTTGCTGGCAACTAATGTAATTTTAATACATAAAAACATTTAAGTTCAAATAAATTTATGTATGAAATAAACATTTAATGTCTGAATTGTGATTTATTATATATATTAATAAAAATACTTTCCTCATTTTTGGCTCATAGTTGTTGGCAACAAGTTCTGTAAAGTTTCAACAGAAAATAAACAGTCAGAATTGCCAGTTGGCTGTTTCTGTGTTATTTTTTTAAAGTATGATCTGGAATTTGATTAAATGTGAATTTTAATATTACCACCTGCTTAAATATATACTTCTGGTAAAAATAACATGGTTGTTTTTGTGTTATTTTTTAAAATAAGTCTCTAGTATTTTATTAAATCTGAATTTTATTATTACCATTTGCTCAAATATATACTTCTGGTAAAAATAACATACACAACTTTACATAAGAATATTTTTTGATTATTTAATTTATTTTGTCTGAAATTGGGCATTTGAACTAAATAGTACTTTCACTGTTAATATCGCCTGATGCAAAATATTTGGCTTATTAGCAAAAATATTTAAATGTGGGAAAAGTTTGTATACAAAATCATATGACATGAAAAACTGTTGGATAAGGCATGCATAAAGTGTAAAATGCAAATTATTGTGATTGTTTAATCTGATCACATAATTCAGAATGTCATGGATACAAATGGGTTACTGATATGTATGACTGTAAAAATGATCAAATCAAAACCTAAAATTAGAAAATTTTATTTTTTTAATTAAAGAAAAGCAGCTGTATAAAGTCCTTTAACCTGGTAAGTTTAGAATTAAAATCAAGTAATCATTACTGATAGTTATTACTGTTGTTTTAATCATTACATTTTCAAAACAAAATTCAAAGACTGCTATTTCAAGCACTGATGATAGTGGTTTAAGGAACTACTTTTTAGTAGTGATTAAGGAACTATTTTTTAAACAGTGATGATGGCTTAAGGAAATACTTTTTGAACACTGATGATGATTTAAAGAACTACTTTTTTTAGAGCAATGAAGACTTAAGCTAACACTTTTTTAAACACTGACCTATTTTCAACTTAGCTTCTCTTAAAAATTGCCAAGTCCAGGACATCCAAAGAAAGGAAAAAGAAAAAGTGAAAACAAATGAGAAAAAAGAAGACACAAAATTTCACACAATGGATGGCACTGAAGCAAATTTCAACAGTCTTATTATTATGATAGTATAGAGCCCAAACCTCATCTCTCCACCCCCACCCACCCCACATACACACAAACACACACACACATCCCCCTTACTTCTGCAAAATTGGTGAAAGCTGGAAACACTCCCACAAATGAGTCAGTCAGCCAGTTAGTAATGGCAAAAGTGGTGAATTTTGTTCACACACTTCCAAGGTATACATCCTGGTACAGATGGATTAAAATTGCAAATCTTTGATCTTATCAGGATTCTTTGTTGCAAGGTACAGTCTTGTATGGATGAATTAGAATCGCGAAGCTTCAATCTTATGAAGATTTCTTTGTTGCAAGGTGTTTAGAGCCTGTTATAGATGGATTAGAATTGCAAATCTTTGGTCTTATCAGGATGTCTTGAATGGTAAAGCCTTTTGTAAACATTATCAAACATTTACACTGTCAGCAGTTTCTGGTCAAGAATGCTTCAGTTAGAACAAAGTATTATTCTAATTGATAAGTTGTGAGAGTGTAAACTGACAATAGGATGGTTGTGAGTTAAATTTGGTTTAGATTGAAATGTCATTTGTCACGTAAAGTTTTTAACTTTGACAATAGCTACATTAACAGTGCATTATATGTAAGAAAGTATTTCCTGCTCAGGAAAAAACTTCTCATTCTCATATATTTGCAGTCAAAATCATCATCTAAGCAGACATTTGTGATAGATGTAGATTAGTCTATTACTAATTTATACTTACCATCATTATGCAGATTTGTCAATTTCATGTATTATACATTTACCAAGTTTCAAAACAAAATTCTCTTGGCACAAAACGTTTATGTTAGCTGCTCGCATTTTGTGCTAATTGGCTTTTATTGTAAAATGTTTCTGCATTTATAGAAAGAAAAAATGTTTAAACATTGTAAGATTACTAATATGCCAAAGAAATTTGTTTTATAAAAACAACAATAATTGTGAAACATTTACAGTGTTTTCAATAAGGAGGATTTGTGTAAGCATGTGTTTGTGTGTGAGTAACCAGTGTTTACCATTAAAGGTGTTTGAATGTAACATCTTTTTAAATGGAAATAAATGGTACATAATTGTTTGTTTAATAATAATAATAATAATTGTTTTAGTGGGTTTGTGTCAAACTCAGAGGAAACTCTGCAATAAACAATATACTGCAGTGATAGCAATTACAACTTAATCAATTCTTAATCAAAGACAACTTTCCTTAATAAATGTGTTTCCTAGAAAAGAAAAGGCTAGTTCAATAGAAATAATCAAAATGTAATTTCTTTTTAAGCTCAGCTACCAGTGTTTGTGTATATGATGAGACTAGGAACTCATGACATATTTATATATTTAAATATTAATATATATATATACATACTCATTTTCATTTATCATGTGACAATGCATGACTACACTATTCAAGCGCACTTCTGAAGTTGAAAAGTTATAGTTAGAGCAATATCTGTATATGAATGATGACTATTTTCTTTTTAAAAAAAGATTAAATATGAACATGTAGTATACTTCAAATACCGTACTGACCCATAATCTTTAGAATGGTTCAACGTACAGATTCAATGGGCTAACCTTAAGAAATGCTAAACATTCAAAATTAATGGACTATATCTGTGTACTATAATCACTATGACCCAAGGACCTGAAGACCTTTCAGTGCCTATATTGCAGCCGTTGTCATGAAAGATGATATTTCTCCCTGTACTCAGCAGAGTTGTACTGATCTGAATCAACTTTGTTATCCATGGATGATAATGATACAAACACTTTGCAGTCCTTGACTGTCACATGATGTGTTCGTTGCTTCTGACCTTTTGATTTTAGCTCTGGAGGTTTTTTCAAGTTGAATGGATCCACAGCCTAGGTAGAGATGAGTGAATGATGTACAACCTTTATTAAATTCAAGTGAGCTAGAACAAGATAACTTTAATTACTAAAGATACACAAAAACTCATTGTTTGAAAGAAAAGCAGATGCCATTTTTTCTCTAATTTACATTTCCATATTTAAGTTAAAATATTTATGCACATCTAATTGTTTTAAATGCACAAAACAAATGTCTGAATGTAGGAGTTGTTATGGGAAAAGTACACATTTATTATAATTAGTGTTCATTTACTTTGGAATTTTTTATTATCCATTTGCTGAACTGTTGGATTTAAATGGTGCAAAATTGTCCTCTTAGCTGATATACCCAAATGAACTGTTGTGAGACATAAGTGACACCTATTTCAATTTAGAGCATTAATTTTACTATATGATGACTGAAGATAGGATATGAAACTCTGGACCATGTTACTGATGCAAGAGTTTAACATTCAAATGTTAAAATTCAATCTGATGAACAGATGATATCCACTTGAATTACAATGTTTAGTAATTGCTTTATGTAAACAAATAACATATACTGGTGAGACAAATGGCCTTTAATGCCAATTTTCACCTTTTTGCTTTAGTTAGAAAACAGTCATCTATTAACAAGTTAAATAAAAACTTTATCATTCATGTTCATATAATAAAAGAAATCACTATATCAAAAATATACAATTTGAAATAGCAAAACCAAACAGCAAATTTTTGCTTTCAGAGTGAAAGGGTCAACTTTACTCATAACAAGTGCTGATTTTACACTATATTACAGGGGATCAGATAACTTGATCTAGTGGATATCTTTCAAAAGACAATTCCAAATCAAAGTCAGCCCTTATGTTTTCAAGAAAAAAATTCACATCTTCATAAATTTCTTCCAGTAACAAAAAAAACAATAAATGCATAAATTGTTAAGCTTTATCAAATTACTTTTACTTTTTGAAAATAAAACAAAATCAATCCTCACCAGATATAGCCCATGCCCAGTCTCCACATTAATCTTGTATTTATGCCAAGGGCAAACCAAACATTTTATCCCATTTATTTCCTAAAATCAGCAAAAAGTGCCTATGATGAATAATATTCTCTCATTTGACAATAATTTTTATTATGAAATAAACATATGAATATTCAATACATGTATACTGTGAAATGTAAACTAAGATTACAGTGTTTTACTGTTCACTTCTGTGTTTATAATTACCCAGTGAGAAGTAAGAATATATAATGTTGTTTTCTGCTTATATTGCTAAATGTTAATGATTTATAATAAGAGTTTAAAGTATAACTGTAATCAAAGAGTTTTTCTGTGTACTCAATGTTAATGTATATACTGTGAGAATGAATAATGAGATTATGCTGCTACTGTGAAGTGAAAAATGTTTTGCTACTGAAATTAAAACTGCAAACAAAATGATTGCTTCTAGTGTAAAATACTACAAACAAAACCACTTCTGCTAGTGCTACTGGTGAAAGGAACACTACCAACTGTTTTGCTGCTATTGTGAAGTAAATACAAATCTTCTTTGTTGGTACTGCTACATTTTATTGTGAAGTGAAACTGCCAGCATAATGTTTTGCTATTACTGTGAAGTAAAACTTACACCCCTTTAAGTGTTAAGTGCTTTGCTTACCTCAATGTCACCACTGTGTAAAGGACCTCCAGCATCTGCAAAAAAATAGCGGGAAAATTTTAGACCCTGCTGTATTATCTATATCAGTTTATCTAACTAAAGCTGAATTTATTTTTCTTAATTTCAGCTTTTGCATATATAATAAAAAATATTTGTTTATGTACATATATGTTAATTCTATAAATATTTCCTATGAAAGAAAATAATTAATTTAAGTATTTTTATGGAGGCTAGATGGCCAAGAAATCTAGATGCTGGCCTTGCATATGGGTGATTCACCATTCCACTCCTGGTAGCAGAAACTGTCACACAACCAACCATTCCCTGATTCACTATTGTCCGGCTGGAAATCTGATTGTTATGAGCTTACAGATTTAATTAATATGAAGAACTAATTAAAATTTCCAAAATTTATTAATATCTTTTGATATATTACCTATTTTGCAAATGTGGTTGCACATGTTTGAGCATTAGTTCAATTTCTATTCAGTTACAAACAATAAATCTAATCATTCAAATCTAGTCACTCAAAAATGAGTGAATGAAAGAGACGTAAATTATTAATGAAAAGATAATAAAGTTTCTAGGCTGGCTTAAGTATACTGACGGTAACAAAAGCTATCAAGAGCATAGAATGATCCATCTTGAGAGATTATGACTATATCTCTTCCTTGTACAACAACCCTCTTGCATCCTGAGGCTTTAATTTCTTGAACTGTTCCAACTAAAGTTGACTCCTGTAATAGTACATAATCAATCAATCATTATGTGTATGCTATGCACATATATATTGAATGTTTAATCATGCAGTTAAATACATTATACAATACATTATTTATTTAAACAGTGCAGTGGAGGTAAGACTAGGGGGAGATAAATCAACTCCTCTCAGTATCAACAAGGATATTCCATTGAACAACATAATTATTTTAGTTTGTATCAATTAATATGTTTCAAGGTACCAAAAACAATTAAATCAATTTAGGTTTCTTTGAGGGAGAAGAGATTGTGCCACTGGGGAAAAAATATGGTGTGGATGGGAGACCCATTTTATTCATGACTGTTGCCATACGTGTGTACTGGGTTGCATTATTCTTCACATTCTAATGATTTTAAAGCCAAGTTCATTGCTTGGATAATATTTAACTACCCTTGTTCAATATTTTACTGCAGGCAAAAGGAAAAAGCCAATAAAACATTATAGTGCAAAATTATGCTGTCAGTACGATAGCATTAAGAACCAATATTTGCCAAAATTTCTACAAAATAAAAACCCACCAGTTTTGCCACTGCCCTAAATAATAATAATAATTCTCTGTAATAACATTAATAATACAGACTCTAACACAATCCATTTTGAAATTTTTTTTTTTTTTTACATATGCTTTTCTCCTGGAGGGGTGGGAACCTGAGGGTGTCTTTCAGCTAACATAGACTTATGACATATATATTATTTTCTGAACAAAAAAATATTAACAGGAGTCTGTAACCAAAGATAGTATGCATTTCACTATCAAGAACACAGACTACTGTTGATATTCAAGATTGCACACAAATTACAGGCCTTAAATGTTATTAGGTGAACTTAAGTTAGAAATTTATTTAATGATAAGAATTGTGGGATATATTTGTGGAATTTCTTATTTCCAAACAAGGCATAAGGTACTGCTGTCCAGAATGAAACTATTATATCCTACTACCTGTTACTTGCAAATTTAGGATATACTAAACACTACCATCTTTAATTCTGACAAATGTTAATTTTTCCTGTTTTTAGTATTAATTCCATGACAAACGATATTTTCACCTATTTAAGTATCAGTGTTTTATTTTTATCTTAATTAAATTTACAGTCTACCAGGTACTTTTACGGTGTACTGCTTAACTTTATTTAATATCAGTCGGATGCCTTAAAACAGTTTTATGCAAAACATCCAATTGAGTGTTGATCAGATCTACTTTGCGTGAATAAGTAGAACATCTAAGGTCACACTCTCTTGTAAATCAATTTGTATTTCATTCTTTAACAGTGTGGTAGGCCTCACTCCTTATCTCACTAGTTTCTGATATTATATTAAGCTGAGCAACATTTGTTAAGGAGTAAATAAATATGGAGGAGGGTAGGGGGTTTACGTTCACTGTAATATGTTCATATTCTTACCATCATTCAACCCACTCTTTTATTCTTACATTACTTTTTCATTAAAATGTGGATTTTAAAGCCTACAACGATAATGGTCATTCGTAGAACATATAGCAAGTACGAGATAAGGATATTGTTAACTTCTACACTCCTATAGTACACAAAAACAAACTGCAGACGGAATCTTCAAGGGAAATAACTATGAACTACTTTTAAGAAACAGGTCACAGAAAGTGACTAGATGAGTCAGAAGTGTTATATGCCTTCCTTGACTTATAAACTGGGGCTATACAAATATCGAAGTAATCTCAAGGTACCTAGCAACACAATCCAGACGGCATTGAACCAGAGTGAACAAAGACTGAAACATTAAAATAAACATTTGCACGAACTAGTAACAACACTACTTAATATTATGACCAACATTGGAAACACAACACAACACAACATAGGAACAAATCTCATAAGCATACAAATATAATGAGATTTTTTTTGGTACATAGACATCCTTTTTTATTTGGAGTTAATGGGCTCTTCGAGTGAGGGAAATTATGTGTGTGTGTGTGTGCGTATTTATGTGAACATTTACAAGAGAATTCATAAGATTTGCGAAATTCTGAATGAATAAATTGATTTATAGTTATATGTGACTTCCTGCTGACTTCAAAACTAGGGAGTTTGAGAGATATGGAGGAGGGATAAACTGGGCAATACTTCTAGTTCTACTTGCGATCAATGTTCAGTATTGTATGTTTGATTTTTATATATTGGTACAATGAGTGACAAATCAGACCATGCATAATTAATCAATGTTCAGTGTATAATGAATTGATATACACATAGATAGGTTAATGACCAAGTGAACAGGAATCCACTTCAAATTTGTATATTTATAAAGGACTATTATTTTAGCATTATTTCTATACATTCTAGCAAAGTTTAAATACAACTTTTATTTATTATTATTTTAGTGCTAAAAAATTGACTAGAAACCAAAGCTCTTGTTAATGATTGCCACATGACAACACAAAATAGCTAAAATGCTCTTAGGCTATATTCCAATATTCATTGAGACTATGACTGAAATTTGATATGCATTATCAGAAAACCTACAACTATATTGACTGAGCTCATTTGCAAGTTGACCTAGAGTCTTCTTCACTTGGTCGTTAAGATTTATGCACTAGTGAATAATCAACTTTAAACCTTGAATAGCCACTGTGTATTGGATACTTTTTTTTTATATAGACTAATACCATTGAGTGATACAGGTGGTTTAAGTTTTATGCATTCATGAATAATCAAATATGGACCATGAGTGATCGATGTATATTGGATTTTTGTTTAATTTTTTTTTTTACACACAAGTAATAAAAATAATTTAAAATTTATGTATTAATGTACAGTCAAATATGGACCAAGAGTGATCATGTATATTGGATTATTTTATAGACTGATAATGGTGGTTTAAGATTTATGCATTAGTGAATAATCAAATGTTGACTATAAGTGCTCAGTGTTCAATGCTGGATTTTTGTTTCTTCATTTTATGCTACAGAAAATAATGATTTAAGATATATACATGATTGTGTGATATGACTGATATTTGAATGATAATATTTTAAGGTAATATTTCACTATTTATTTGATAAAATAAACATTTATTTCATTGGTGGAAAAATATATGGTTAGATATAATGTGCTAAGGATGATTATTTCCTTCAACCTTTATTGTCATAAACTTTTGTCATGGTTGAGAATTTCGGCATATTATTATCTTATAAAATTGTTCTAGTACATTGTAAGTCTTTTATACTGGATGAACAGTTTCTTTGCTGTTTAAATGTGCTTGTTTCTTATTCTAATATTAAGGTTTGTTCTTTTCTATTACATTATATACTATTATCGTGTTTCTGACAAATTTATATAGTTTTGGTCTGTGTTCTTTTCTATTACATTATATACTATTATCGTGTTTCTGACAAATTGGTATAGTTTTGGTCTGTTCTCTTTTCTTTCCTGAGTATACTGGTTTCAGCCAGTTTCACTATTACTTAGTTGATGGGAACCATTAGGTCATATGTAGCGAAGTTATGCTGTTAGATCTAATCTGCTTATTGCTAATTTGTCATTCTTTCCCAGCATGGCAATAAAAACTGGAATCCACATTGATTTAATTGTTTCTTCACAATATTCCTCAGGGTTTATAAATTTGGTAATGATAAACTTATCAAAGATGGATGGATAGATATATAGATAGATAGGTAGGTAGATCATATTCTGAGTATGATTATTATTAAAATTTATGTAAGAACCAAGATTATGATAAAATACATCTTTTACCATTTAAATGTATCTTTAAATTACTGTGTAGTATGTTGTCAGACCAACAGAAAATCAAACTAAGCAAATTTACCAGACAATCCCAAAGAATGTTATAAATATTTTTCTTTCATCTTTTACTGCACAAACATAAATTAGTGCAAAAAATAAATCTTCACCAACCTCAAAGCCTAATCTCCACAGACTATCAGATCAAGTTGCAAATATTTTCCAAGACAGTGAAAACTATTAGAGAATTCTCCTATCTGATCTGTCATTTGCTTACAGACGTAAGTTTTAACATCTACTTTTCATATTTCAGCTAACATCTGGATTTTTCTACAATCGTGGAAGAAAAATGTCCCAAATCATATAAACTTCATTCCAGTGATGTTGTTTGAGTGTTTAGATGTTTTAATATGTGCTCTGATGGACATCATAAACACTTGTCTTCACTGGTATTACTCCATCACTTTTTAAAGTAGCTATTACAAGACTCCTTTTTAAAAAAAGAAACTAAAATGATTGCTTGAAAAACTATTGTCTGGTCTTTAATCTGTCAGATATGTCAAAAGTCCTAGGAAAATATGTTTTTCAGTCTTTAATCAATCAAATTCCTCATAAATGAATTAAAAAACTTTCTGTGTTCAATCTTTCATTTTTTTTTTCAAATGTGTCTTGTGAAGAAACTTCTAAAGATACAAAGGATTGCAGCTTAGATTATTAGCTCCAAGAAGTGCACTTCTAACAACTTCTCCAGCCTTAAACGACTACTTATTCAAATAGAACTCAACACAAGATCTCTACGTTACTTCCGATTCCAGACCTAAATACCTGTCTGATCTCACGTTGAGTACACTCCTACTAGAAGCTAGTGCTGATCATCAGACATGCATTTTCAACATTCTGCAAACGAAGTATGTTTTATACTTATACATACTTGCTCATCATAGGCTATCTACCTGGGATTTGCTGCTTTTGGATGCAAAGTATGGCCATCTTCCAGAGGGCTCTCAAAAGCACTTCATTTATGACAGCAAAATAGCACTGTGTCATTGTTTCATGCAATTCTACATTAATTTGTGTGTGTCTCTTTTATAAATAAACAAATATTCTTTTCAGAATATCTATTATTTGAACAGTCCATTTCATGACAACAGTTTTTAATAATCTTATTCTTCTATCAGTACATGCACAGATGAAGCTGGTATTAATACACACTGCATTAATACTTAATATTTTATTGACAATACAATCTGATGCTCGATCTGAAGTTGGACATCTATACACTGTCAATCATGGAACTCACATACAAGGATTAAAAACAGACAGAAGAAAATGCATTTAGCCCAGCAATATAATTTGCAAAATAGTTCAATTATTCAAATCAGAAAAAGTATCCAAAAGCATGCAACTAGTAAAAGCATCAATATTCTCCCTCATATTTACAATCATTAAACGTCATAATATATACTGATAAGTTTAATGAAGTTAAATGATCTTCCACAATAAACACAAAAGAAACTAGCACATAAGGTAGGTATGGATTTAATGGTGAATCAGAATGCTAATAAAATAAAAACTCAATTTTATTATATATATAAAGTGTGTATACATATATACACAAATGAATGCAATAACTGGGGTGTAATCTTTTAATTGAGGGTGGGTGGGGTGAATATTAAATTAATGTTATTAATGCATGTAATATGAAACTGCATAAAATAGGTGTCTAGGAGATCCAAATACCTTGTTTACAATTTAATAAAGGTAATCCCATTAATTAAGAAATATATATATATATATATATATATATATATATGTTTAAATTTTGCAATATATTTAACTCTTGACATATAAATATTTAACGTTCACACTTGTTGAAGACAATCTTACCAGTAGTCCATATATATATTTATATATATTATTCTATTCATTATCACCTTTGTTTTAGCCATTTTACTCAGAGAGACCATCTAGTTCTGATATGCAGATAGAATAGAAATACTATGAAAGAATAAAATTCCAAAATGCTTGACAAATGAATGAAAGAATACTAGTAAAAGCATTTTGGGTCTTCAACAAATAATTTTCAGTATTAAAAAGCAATTAAAAGTTGCTGAAAAATGCAAATCTATTGAAAACTTTGCTTGTATTTTAACTGGTAAGATTCCAAAATAAAGTAATGTTAAACCTATATTCACATAAAATATATCATGCAGATAATGTTATAAAAACTTTGGCGAGTAAAAACAAAATATTTTTGTCCATATTATTTATTATAAGCTTAATATTTTATTGGGGAAAGAAAGCAGATTACTTAATAGTGACAAGATGTTTAAGCTTCAGATGAGCCACTGGCTCTTTGCAAAGAGTCTTGCTTTATCTGCATTTGATTAGATCCTACATATATTGAGAGATGTTTCTTAAGAAATGTGATAAAGAATTAGAAAGAAAAAAAAAGAATATGAAGAAAATTCTGGAAAACAATTTTCTTTGTCCATTTTTGATTTTTATATATTCATGCCACATTCAAGGATTCTATACATACATCAGATGTTAAGTATTGTATGAAGATCTGAGTATTAAAAATAAAAAGTACAATCTCAATGGAGAGTTTATATCTGTGAATCAAATTCTGGTAGTGATGACTTCAAGTGACATAATTAGCAACAGACTTATTTTGGAGATAATCACATATGTTTCTAATTAGGTTGATCTCATTTTAAGTATGTGTCAGATCTGAGTACATTAAAAATAAAAAGAACAATCTGGAAAATGTATGTGTGAAACAAATTCTAATACTATACGATGATTTCAAATGACAATTAGAAACAGTTCTATTTTAGGGACTAATCGTATGTGTTAATTATTTTGATCTCCCCTTATAAAGATAATCCCTGTGAGCAGGCCTTAACAAATTTGCTTCCAAAGTCAGTGTCTGTTTTAAAACTTAAATTCCCAGTCACTCTTGCAAGATCAAGAAAAATATCTGCTGCCAAGGTGACATTTTCAGATGTCCTGGTGGCCAAACTGTCAGGCACTTATGAGTTAATGTCAACAATTCAAATTTCATCCCTAGAAATAAAAATTCCCATTAGTATGTCTAGTCAACATGTTTATCATGAAGAAATCAAATATTTCTAATGTGCTGGCAAGCAGAAACAGTTTATGTAATGACTGTTGGTTTATCACGACCTGTCAGCTCTTTCAGCCTCGATACTTCAAGTGCAATGTTAATCAATGGCTTCAAGACCTCCTGTCAAAAAGAAAATAATGATAATAATTAATGTAACATGAAAATTCATAATGCTTTATAGGTACATATTAAAAAAAACCACCATGTTCTGACTAAACAGCCTTCATCAGGACAAGACAGTTATAATAATATCAATGAAATGAGTGAAATGAATAAGCATATTCATGGTCAATAGACATCTGAATAACTAGCAGCTTAGAGTTAAGAACGCTTAAAATTTTGTTAAAGTAAGTAAGAAACAAAGACCTATAATTAGCAAGAAAGATAACTAAGGTTGTATAAGCACATTAGAAAAAATGGAAGACTCAAGAGGTAGGATCATCTGGTTTTGTTTATTCTATTTGGCAAAGTGCCAAAAACTTTCAGAGCTCTGACTTCTCAATGTTTGGGGAGTTATCTTAGTAATATGAATCTCTAGTGATACAATGGAAAAATATCGAATCAGGTATGTTAAATAAAGCCAAGAGATTGAAAATTTATGTATTTTAAAATTAAAAAATTAGAAACTAAAGATGATACAGGCAAGTTGAGTTTATTACTTTATAACATGATTACTGGTAAATACACATTAAAAAAAAAATGGTGGAAATTTTTTTTTACAAAACAGAAAGAACAAGATTTCTTTTACCTGTGCATCTTTCTCAAAGACGACTGGATTGTTTTCAAAACCTTCAATGTAAAGTCTAATTGTAGCTCCACTACTACCAGTACCACTTAGTCGAAAAATGATACGTGAGTCATCTTCAAAAATGATGCGGATTCCCTAAAAATACATAACTGCAATTATTACAATATTAAATCTAGAACAATTCATGGCATTTCACACTCTGGTGCAGGAATAAAAATTAAATTTAGGGATCTCCATTAATTAATTTTATGGGGGAATGACTCAACATCCTCAAAATAAAAGATAGAGAAAAAAACGTGAGAAGCCTGCAACCTAAAGCATGAAAAAATATATGATAAATGTCATAGAAACATGGAATGGGAACTTACTTTGAAAATAAGGCATAGCAAATATAAATATATAGAAGACACAGACTTATCATGCAATGCAATGATTATGTTCTCTAACAACAGCACTTTTGGTGCATGCTTTACAAACCGTAGTATATATATATCTTCTGTGGGTACATTTTGGGACATACTTTCCTGTCTATTGCTGACACCTACATACATTTTGCATATTCAAATAAATAATACCACCTAGTAATGATGATGAGGAGGAGGAGGTCTGATGATGGTGATGATGATGATATGTATTGATCTGGATGTTGAGAGTTTAACTGATTGAGATTGATCAATCATCAGTAATTCTGCCTCTATTTACACTACAATGGATGTATATATTTGAAGATAATTTCCAGCTGGAGTAGATGTTATAGGCTCAATTACAACAACAAAATTACAGTTTTTGTTTATTGTTTAGCTTTCAGTGGTTTTCTTTTAGCACCAGTGCATATTTGTTCTTGACATTTTCTACTGGTAAGGAGATAGATTCGTGTACTTTGTATTCATAACCATGTTATGATCATACTATGTGTTACAGAGGGATAGATTCATGCACGTTGTATTTATGGCCATGCTACACTCATACTTTATGCTACAGAGGGATAGATTCATGCACTGTGTATTCGTGGCAATGCTCACTTATACCATATGGTATACAGAGGGATAAATTCATGCACTGTGTATTCGTGGCAATGTTCACTTATACCATATGGATAAATTCATGCACTTTGTATTTGTGGCCACGTCATGCTACATTCGTATGGTACAGTGGGATAGATTCATGCACTAGATTCATGTATTCGTAGCCATGCTACACTCATACTGTCTTGCAGCATATCCAGAATCTTTACTTTTTGCAGCTAATGTTACAATCTTACCACGTTTTTCTCTTACTCCTCTCAATATCTTTCTGACACATGTAACCTCTAAACATTGCAAAACTAAAGACTCAAGCTTCACAGGAATGAACACAATTGCAGCATGAACAAGATAAAGAAGGATTTGTGGAAACTTTGAGATTTATATTCTATATCACAACTGTGTCATCTGATTATTATTCAAATTATTCTGCAGTCAAGAAATATATAATGACATATATAATGAAATATATAATAACAATTAATTTTTTGTACATCATCTACTTTCCATTCAAGTAACACAGACAAAGGTTTATGAACTCTAGAAAGGAAATTTTAAGAATAGACTTTGTCTAAAAAACTTTATACTAAAAACAGTGCTGTAAACAATGCTGTTGGTTGTGCAACTTTAAATTATATTTTAATGTGCGATTTGTACTTTCTATGAAATAACCTACTATTTTCTATGAAAACATGGAAAAAAAGTATTACCTGGTTGCTAGTAAAACTCTGATCAACAGGATCAGTATAAGAAAAATCATCCATTATTGCTACTTTGTAAGATTTTCCATCAGAGCTGAAAACACGGCCAACACTACTTTTGTCTCTGGATAAAGCTGCTAGATTTTCCATCATCTTTTCAGCTGGGCCAGAGTCACAGTTTTCATAGTCATATCTAAATTGTGAAAAGAATCATGTTTAAAATAAGACAATAGGTACTCTACTAGATTTGAACAAAAACAGATTTAAAGCAACATATAACTAAATTACCTGTAAATAAGAAAATATGTACTTATAGGTGAATTCATAAGGTTCTTAAAGTAAACAATATGCCAAGAATAAAGAACACAAAGAAATCCTCATAATTTCTTAGAAATCTTGTCTTTAGACTGCTCTCACACTGCATCAGCACATCTTGAACATTTTTGCAGAGCTGCATAGGTGGAGCTAAGATTAATTCAGCACTACTTGCAATCTTCTTGTTTCCTGTCACAAAATCATTAGTATTCATTGTAACTCTCTCATCTTGAGTATTGTAATTCTCTTCTTGGTTTGCCCTCTATCTTTTGAAGAGTCTTTACAAGGTCCAAAACTCTTGTAGCATTAAGAAACTGATAAATCATTCCACTATTCCACAGCTTAAATGGCAACCTGTTCATGGCAGAGTCAATACACAAATATCTTATATTTGAAAGATTGCCTCTTTAAACCATGTTTCTCAACTTTTGGTCAATTTTGACATTTTGATATCATTGGATATATGATTTAATTTTCTTTAATTTTCAAAGGTCAATTTTTATTAACATCTTGATTTGTTGTTAATTACAACTAAAGCTCATAGTGATAAATGTCCTTGTCATACACCTGCACAAAGCAATTATTTCTACATATATGATTTGTGCTGTTCAGTAACATGCAGGGTTTTATACAGCATTTACCTGCCTGCACAAAGTGTCATCTGGAGACAATGTATTTTTGCTCTCTAATTTAGTTGTACATTTTCAATATATGGATGCACAAAGACTTTTTTGATATATGTGCCTGTAATGAAAATCAAAACCTAAAGTCGTGTCCTGCCACCTGCTAATTGTGCAGAACTGCCCTCTGATAATCAAAGTCACATATCAACATTCAGAAAACTCTGAAGTCCACCTTTTTAGTAAAAAAATCCAGTCTTCATTCTCATAAACTCCATCCTTCTTTCTTCCATGCTTCCTTTCATACCTAGTCCACCTTTACTTGTCTTTCTGATAAAAGTCTGTCATTAAGTACTTGATGTGTTACTAGGGATTTACAAGAGTTCCTGCCACAAGTTTAAAATGATTTTCCAGACCAAAAGACAATCAAATTCTGACATTTTCCAGACTATTTTGACATTCTACTGATTTTCCAGACCTTTACCAAGCCTGGAAAATCTAAAATCAAATTCCAGACTTTTTCCACAATTACAAACCTATGCAGGAACCCTAGATTTCATATTTATTTATTATTATACATTTACCAAGAACAGGAGCTTAAATAAGTTATCATCATCATCATCATCATCATCCTCAAAGAAAAGGAAATTTAAAAAACACATTCTTGTACACATAACTAGTAATTTTCAAAAGTACAAAAATAAAAGAACATTTCTGCAATCACAAATTCACTTTACTTAATAGTCATATATATATATATATTTATATTCATTCAACTAGTTAACAAAAGCCAATCACAATCTCTGTATTATCGAATTAAGCTAACCTAGTAAAGAAATTGCGTCCATATTGACGCCAGTGCTCCATCAAAAGCTGGCGGACAGATTTCTTGGTATTTTCTAGCACAGATAGCCATGCAAGTGCAGCCCAGATGCCATCTTTTTCCCTGGCAAACAAAACAATTTAATATTTGCAATAGTTTAAGTACTAGGAATTTTTTTTTAAAAACTCTTAATGAAAATCTCTTAATTTACTGATTACTGAAGATGGTAATGATACATTTCACATCAAAGCATATATTTCACTTTCAGAGTAAGAGATTTTAGTGGCTGGAACTTTTTGCCTAGGTCCTAGGTACTTAATCCTATGTAAGTTAACAGACTACTTCATTGGGTATATTATAAATAGTGAATTGAAAATCATATGTACCACACTTAGAATATTTCTAATCCATTGTACAAATTTATCAATATATTCTGCAAAGAAACAAATGTATTATATAACTTTGTATTAGTAAATACTCAGCACAAATGGAAACAAATTCCACTTTTGAAACTAATAACCCTGGCCATTGATTACTAACTCTTCTGCTTACAATTTACTGCTCCATGTGAACAGATGCAATATACTAAGAGTTAGTGCAATCAGCAAATTATAAAAAGGAGCAGGAATTTAAAAAAAAACTATATGTATATATTTATATGCAACTTTAAAATTGTGCCTGTTAAGTAATTTAATGTAAACCAAATGAGTTTTGAACTCCCTTAAATACTGTATGAAACCATTAAGTACACTAAGCTTTTCAATACAAGAGCAGTACGGACACATATATGCACACACACATGCAATTTGTTATGCTGAAAGATGCTGCAAATTGTAAGCAAAAGAGTTAGTAATGAAGTTAGAAGTTACTCACATATTTATTATTTAACTTCTACATGTATTGAAATAAGTAAAAAAAATTGTAGTAAATAATAATTGTGATAAGAATAATTGGATAATTTTTAGTTTATGCTGGCATATGTTTATTAATGGTAGTAGACTATAGATTATAAACCTGACATGCTGAAAATATGAGGACAGTGTAGAACTGATTCTGGATGTTTGAAAAATATACACATTCACAAATTTACTCTCATGCATCAACAAGCATCTTTTTAACTTTGTACTCATTTTTGTTCGAGAGATGCCGACAGTACTTGTGTTATATTACAACAAAAAAATAATCTTCTAGTATTTTATGTCCCATTTCTTTTGAACAGTTGGGTTTTCATGATTAATATTAATAGTAAATAGTATGAGATTGGGTTTTCATGATTAATAATAGTAAATAGTATGAGAAAAAAGCTGCCTAAAGAACCTTGTAGCAGCATCTTTCAGCACAACAAATTGCATGTGTGTGTGCATGTGTGTGTCTTTACTGCTATTTCATTTTGCTAGAGTGAAACTAATAAATTTCATGGCAAACATAAGTCAAGCAACTTATTTTAGTACCAAAAAGGCCAATTCAATATTTCTGAAACTTTACAATAAAGAAAATCTAATAAAATAATACTACAATAACTATACTACATTTAAGCTGCTTTCCACATTTCTTGAAGGAGATGATGATCTGCAAATTAAGAATCCTTGTCTTAAATCCTTGCACTCACCTGTCTATTTAAAAGTCAGATTTTTATTTAGATTGATTCACAATTTGCATAGTCTTTCCTTTGGATATGCCAGTGAATTTCATTTAGGAACAAATGACAAGAAGAATACCACTACTGGCACTATCAAAAAACTTTAAATTTTATAAATACATAAACTGGCCACTGCTTAACAAAACTTTAAAAAAAATATTCTCACTCATTCTAAGTCACAAATTTATGTAAAATAATAATTTTAAAAAAACATACCAAAATTTACTGAGTTGTCAAAATTAATCTTTCAAACTAGTTAAAATAAAGCTGACAGTTATGATTCCTTATTGATTATATTGAAATCTTGTCAAAAACTGATCTTGTTTTAAGGATAGAATAGAAGTGAACAATGCATTACTTAAAATCTAGATAGTATTTATGTAATTGTGTGTAACAAAGTGAAGTGAACACAACTCACACTCAAAGACAAAATTTTCTCCTAACCTGATATGGTCAGAGCCAATGCCAAATCTTTCTATCTAAACAAAATGAGAAATCAACAAATTGTGTTCCCAACAGAATTTTACTCTCACCTAATATGGTCAGAACCAGTTCCAAAGCTTTCCTCCCCACAAAGTGAAATCAAGCCAGCATCCATCAAATTCCCAAAGAACTTCCAGCCTGTAGGAGTTTCAAAGCATCTTTTCCCTTTAGCTTTTGCAATTCTGTTAAGAAAAGAAACCCCAGTGATATTTATTTCCTAAATAAATTTCCTAATTTCATTTCAGATTTCAAGGAATTTCAGATTTCTTTAAAAAAAATTATCCAAAGATCAAACATGTGAATTATATACATCAAAACTTTTTAAAACAATCTAAATGGGAAAAATCATGGGCAGATAGTTCATATAAGTGAGTGGATGGGGAACATGGGGAAACCAATCACAACCATCTTATATGACATTTGGTCAGTTCATGCAGGAGTCAGATGATTAAGTGTTGGATACTGTGCTCTTATGTTTTATGTAGCACTAAGATGAATGCCTTTGAGGATGGTGGTGGTGGGGTGATAAATCAACATGAGCATTCTTCAACTTAAGAAAATCATACAATACAAAGAGAAATGCTCAAAAACTGTCTTTAAATTTTAATGTAAAATTAATTTTAAATATATATTTTAACAAGATTAACAATTTCTTGGTGTGCATTATATTGTTTTTCTACAAATTTAAGTAAAATATTAAAGCATCTACATCTACTTGAAACACATGCATTTTAACATGATCTACCTATCTACTGCACCACTTGTGGGCATGCTGCGAGCATAGCCTTTAACACCAGTGTTCTTGAAGTAGGGGATACATTCCAAATTGTTTGCCAGAACTGCCAATGAGTCACATGGCGTCACAAAAAAGGCACACTCTCCAAGTATCATGTTGCGATCCTGTCAATGCGCATAACATGTGAATGAACAATTTAGAGTAATGTTTACCAAGTGAACAATGAAAACTTTGCATAGTTATTGCATAGAGAAAAGAAACAGGAGATAACATTACACTAACCCAGAATAGCCAGAGAGTAGACTTTCGGTATTAATGTTATCATGCTTGTCTAAGATGAATGACCTTGTGTAAAAAAGAGTATCTTGACAGAAGAAATTTGTAAAGAGTTTTGTCAATCACATAAAGATAAATTTGTGAAGAGTAACATCAATCCTACATAAAAGTTAAATTTGTAAAATGTTTTGTCAATCACATAAAAGATAAATTTGTGAAGAGTTTTATCAATCACATAAAAAATAAACTTGTGAAGAGTAATGTCAATCACATTAAAGATGAATTTGTGAAGAATAATGTCAATTACCTAAAAGATAAACTCAAGTGTGCTAGGCAGGTTAAGCCGTAACAAAGTCAGAGAAATCTTTTATTTATTTTTCTTTTGGTCACTTCCTATTGTAGGCAGACATAAATTTAATAAACCAGAAAGACTTAAGAAAAATATTAAGAAAAAGATTTAGAACCCTATCTTGAGCCCTATGTATTATTCAATGTTCAAATACTGACCCCATCACCATCAAATGCAACTCCAAAGCCATGCTGTCCTTTCTTCATTTCATCAACTAGTTCTGCAGCATATGTCAAATTAGGATCCGGATGATGACCCCCAAAATCATCAAGTGGAATGCAGTTCACAACACTTGACTCCGGTGCACCAAGTATATCCACAAAGATGCGTTTGGCATAAGGGCCTGTCACTAAACAAGCATTTGCAGATACATTATGTAAAAATTGCTAATGTAACCACACAATATGATAAAGTCAGACTGATATTCTTGTTTTTTAACAATGATAGCATTTCATTTTTAATAGATCTGAGTCAAAACAAGAATTGAACTTATAAATTATTGGCCCTTACCTTTATCTCTAAACTTTGCAATCACTCAGTATAGTTTAAATGACTGAGAAATATGTTTAGCAACAAACTAAATAGTTTTCTGTAATGGTATGAATAAATGTTAGTTAAAATAATAACATAACAACTAATTGTAAGTCCTGCAGGGAAAAAATTACAAGGAATATGACAAGTCCAGGGCTGATCATGAATAGTCAGTCAACTGAGAGATATCCCTATTCTTTTCAGAGAAAGGAACAGTTCATCACATGTGAACCATCTTGAAGAAATGTTGTATACTTCTGAAGTTTAAAATTTAACTCACAGATGATTAATATCAATAATCAATGAGATAACTTAATTCTAATTTATTTATTAATAAAATAATTAACTAATTAATTATCTTGTGTGTAACTGAATGTCTTACTCATAATGTGTGTATTGTATGTAACTGAATGTCCTATCCATGATGTGTGTAACTGAACTCCTACCCATGACTATGTACTGTATGTAATTGAGTGTCCTATCCATGATTTGTGTACTGTCTTCTGTGTAATTGAATATGCTACCGATGATTTTTGTACTGTCTGTGCATAACTGAAATGTCCTATCCATGATTTGTGTACTGTCTTGTATGTAACTGAATGTCCTTCCCATTATTTGTGTACTGTCATGCGCATAACTGAATATCCTATCAATTGATTTGTGTAATGTCATTTGTGTAAATGAGCGTCCTACTTAAAATTTGTGCTTAAAATGACTGATCAGTCAAAGCTACTTTCAGGAATTTAGTATATACATCTCTTGAAAGGAGGTAGCTTTATATAAGAAATTCCATTAGTATCATCATCAATCAAATTAGAAAGTCCAGGTTTCATCTTAAAAAGAAAAAGGCTGACTGAAATTATTATTTAAAACAATTATTTACTTACAACTCAACTAAGCTACTTATAATGCTCTCAAAATAATGCATGCTTATTTTTCACATGGTATTTTTTTAATACCTTGTGTATGTAGATAAAATTGAGGCAAGGTTTCACTGATCTGGTGAATGTCAACAGAGAAGTCACAACAACATATTCACTTTCACTTTTATATTCCAATTACCTATCCATCAAGCTGTCTCTCTCCTCCTCCCTCCCACATGCACTTGCAAACACACAAGCATATACACATCATAAACCCCAAACATTTCTAATAGCTACTTACAGTCAGTTCAAGACTGAGAGTGAGAGCTTATGTCAGTGCTCTAATTGTGGTAGTGATTAAAGCTGTACATTTAAGTCTGGCATTTTTAGAAAGGGGACAATTATTTCAAATTTAAAAATAAATCACCATTTCATATTGTGATTTTATTTCATTTATCAATTTGCCAGTTGCCTGCAGAAGGGTTCTTTTCTTTATGGCTTAAAAAAAAAAATCATGCATTGAGAACCCTGGCAGTAACAGTTGTACTCATACTAGTAATAAAAAAAATCCAGAAGAAAAACCTTAGTGTTTAGAAAAAGACATTATTAACTGTACTGAATCTATTAATACCTCCACTCAGACAGTTGACGAGAATTTTTAGACCACCTGAACTTAGAAGTTCTTTTAGTGCTTGAAAGTTGAAGATTTGTCCCATGTACTCAGCATAATCTTTGACACTGTCAATGATTTCCACTGTAAATGTTCTATCCTCTACCTGTGAATGCAATGGAATATACAAATACAATGGTCAAACTAATTTTATAATATAATAAAATAATATAACATATAGCAAAACTAAGTATATATTACACAAGATGAGGTCAAATATGACAGAAAAATTAGAACTGGCATATTTTGACACTAGTTTTGAAATAATTTTTTAAATGTAACTCTACTGGCAATTAAGAAGTAAAGTTTTTCAAGGTGAAAGATTAGGCATTTTAAAGTTTACTTTTTGTATTGTTTCCAACCAACAGATCAACAGTATCTAAATTTAAATTTTATAATTTGTATTTTTCTATGTCATTCTGGTTTTATTATGAAAATAATTTATGTAAGTGTTGTGCTGTAAAATATAGTTGCAATGGAATACACAAATAACATTGAAAAGTGTGCATGTGCATGTGTGTGGGGGTGGGGGTGGGAGTGAATGAGTGGGAGAGAGAGAGATAATATTTAGTTTACAATGGAGAAAACTAATTTTATAATAAAATAACATACAGCAAAAACCTAAATATATGTTGAACAAGATCAAACATGACAGAAAAATTAGAAATGCTGGTATATTTTGAGAGTGATTTTGAAATACTTTTGTTTTTCATAGGAACACTATAGACAATTAGAAAGTACAGTTTTTATGGGGATGAAAGATCATACTTTTTAAAATTTTACTTTCTGCTATGTTTCCAACCAGTAGATCAACAGTGTTTGAATCTGAAATGATCTAGATTTTTTTAATTATATTTTTCTATGTCATTCTGATTTTATTATGAAAATAATTTATGTAAGCATTGTGCTGAATACTTTAAAAAATGTTTTAAAGTATATTTCTGTTTCTGTTTAACTAATCTATATTGAAGTACTCCAAGATTTTTGTAAGTTTTACTGATTAAAACATATGTTAATTGAATCACTTATTCACTATCAGTAGCTAATGATAATTTATTTTAAATCAAAACTAATAAAATCAAAGATGATTGGCCCATAATTATTGACATTATAAAGACAAGTGGTAAGTTCATTTTGATAGCAAAGAGGAAAAGTTTGGTAAAATGTGATACTGTGAATAAATAGTCTATGTTTTAAAAATTAATTATAATTAATATAACCACACAGTGACAATAAACATAATCTAGGTCAGTCACAGATAAGAATATATCTGTATGAAATGAGTAATTTACATTCTTAGAATCAAGTCTGCATAATTTAAACTTTCAGTGATTTGTATAAATGCATTTATTTCAATAATGAAAGTCAATATTTCTGAAAGAAATCAGAGCTCTCGTTCATTTGCAAGACTGACTTCTCATGATAGCAACATAATATGTGATGTCGTGATGTGGCTCTGCAATCCACATGCACTGTCCAAAATATTGTCTTGCAGGGCATGGTTTGGAAAATTAAAACATGGTGCATAAACAGCAGACGAGCTAAAAATATTCATTTTCTCAAATTCCCCAAAGATCTCAAATTACAACAAAAAAAATGTGGATGACAAAGATGAAACAAGAAAACTTTCATACAAAGGCACATATGGTACTGTATATTGAGCATTTCCAAGAAGACTATGAAATGCAAAACAGTCTTTTGGGGACATTAGCAATGTCAGGCATTGAGATGCCAAAAGTTAAACCTCGACTGCTTCCAGATACAGTATCAAGCATTTATGTTTTTACCAAAAATTCCAGAACTTCAGCAACAAAAGCGGGCAGAGCTGCATCTAAGTGAGAACATACGAGGACAAGTGCTAAAATCACTGTTGTTATGGTTTTCTTTAAAAGAACTAGTTATTATTCTGTATGTGTGGGCATGTTTGATAGTAATGAATATTTCAAAGCCCAATCAGTGCTGAGCTACAATAAAACATTAGCTTGCATGAGAATCATAACAATTCTATATTGGCTTATTCTTGCATGAGAATCGTAACAATTCTACATTGGCTTATTCTTGCATGAGAATCATAACAATTATATACTGGTTTATTCTTGCATGAGAATCATAACAATTCTACCTACATCAGCTTGCATGAGAATCATAACAATTCTACCTACATCAGCTTGCATGAGAATCATAACAAATCTGCCTACATTAGCTTGCATGAGAATCATAACAATTCTACCTACATCAGCTTATATGAGAATAACAATTCTACATTGGCTTATTATTGCAAGAGAACCATAACAATTCTACAATGGCTTATTCTTGCATGAAAACCATTAACAAATCTACAATGGCTTATTCTTGCATGAAAACCATTAACAAATCTACAATGGCTTATTCTTGCATGAAAACCATAACAATTCTACACTGGCTTATTCTTGCATGAAAACCATAACAATTCTACACTGGCTTATTCTTGCAGTTGCACACAAAGAGTAACTGCATTTTTTTTTTTTAAGACTTAACTAGTTTAAAATCAGTCTTACACTTACAGAGTTATAGTTCTGTCATTTGATCATTTACACTGATTTGTATTTTACATACAATCAGTTTATTTACAGTGACAATTGTCATAAGTGTGCAGTGTGTGGTGTTAATTGAATAAGTTTTAAACTCATTCACTCAGTGAATTTTCTTGTAACTGGGAAGTTAATAAGAATCACTGAAAATGTATTGAAAATTTATTATGATTTTTGATGGGTTTTATTTTTTTACTTAATTGCAGACATGTTAATTAATTTTTTATTTATGTACACATAACTAAAATTAATTTAAATTCAGATGTGTCTGAAATTGAAACTGGAGAAGTGTGGCATATGAAGTGCTGATTCTAAAGAGGATCCAGGAGGTGGAAACATAGACTTGCAACACCTAAGACTAAGAGCAGCAGCACCCATTCATATGCCTGAGGTGAGTAACTATTTTCTTTATTGCAGCAATATTCTTATTAACCTCATTGAATCTGCAAACTTAAACTACAAAATTTATCCCGAATTGCACACGCACGCACACAGTTTAGTATTAAAGTAATTATCTTAAAACCACTCATTATTGATCAACAATATACCATTGGAGATTTTATTCATGACAGCTGAGGCAATCTGACAGCAGCTTAGAATTATTGCACAAATATAATCTGCCTGTTTTTCAGTGGCAATTATTTTGGGGAAGTTGACAATCAATTAAAATGATTTATAATAAGGCATAGTTTAGTCATTTATAAGTTTACAACTATTAACTTATTTCCATAACTCATTTATAGTGACAACTGATGTAAATGTACAGGGCAAAGAGATGGAATAACATGTTTTAAATCCTCAAAACAAATTGTGTCATTTGGTTGACTAATAGTATTAATCACAACTGCTATGAAAATTATTAGTATTTGATTGGGTATATATTTTTTTTTAATTTCAGACATGTTTTTAATTTATTACTTATTTAACTTTTAAATTCAAATGCCAACTGATAGTGATTGTGACCCTGGAGGGGATGAAAACATAGTCTTGGAACAATCAGGTGTGGATGATCCCACTCTTTGTGCTAGAGGTGAGTACTATATTTTCTCAATTACAATGTTTGTTTAAGGCACTGAATTTAAATATATTTGCAGAGACTAAAATTACAACAACAACAAAACCGAACAACTGTACACATACAAACTAACACATCATATATAAAATTTAACAGAAATCATCCTAAGCTAATCAATATTGATTTACAACAAAATACTGGCTAAGACAGTAATAAATCCATATAATTCTACTTTACTATTCTAATACACATAGAATAACTGAATATTTTCTATTGGTAATATATTTTTTTGTGATTAATTTAAAATGATTATTTAAAATTAATCTGACAGTGGGCTGGTAGTTCAGTTATTTAACTGCTTAAAAAACTGTAAAATGTTTTGTACAATCAGTTCTTTATAATGTTGTCTATATGAATAATATCAAGATTCTATGACTTAAAAAGAATGTGAAGATAAAGCATAAGATATTGTGGAACACTTGTCACTAAGACATTTTCAGCAAGTGTAACAATTTCTAACAAATAAAGGTTTACAGGAAATTTCACTAAATAAAAATTAAATCAGATTTATGATATCTTTTGAAAATTCCTTACTGTGAAATGGTGAATACCAATAGTATGAATTAAGACTGCTAACTCTGGGCAGATCAGGTATTCTGATATTTTTTTAGTCTCCGCATAAATTGCATTAGTAATTGTCTCTGTTGCTGGACCTAAATAAAAGAAAATGACAAAATATTTCAAAATCAGGAAATCAGACATGAATACATACAGAGAAAACCACTTAATTCCAACAGATTAGAGCCAAAGACAGTTTGAATTCATTATTAAATGGCAGTTTAAATTAAAAATTAAGATATTATTTTTAGTTTATTGCAATATGACCAGCCTGTTTCAAGTAACCAAGTGAACTTGCTTAAATCAACTTATATAATACTAAAAAGTTTAATTAATCCTAACAAATAACAATGACATATATTTTACAATTACTCCAACATTTTCCCCCCAACAATTTAAATTACATACACATAATTTCAGTATTTAATTATTGTAATCACATGTCCATTGGAAACTTACATTTTATATGAATAAACATCTGTATATTCTTGATATCATCATCATCTTTTATTTATTTATATGTATCACCCACCATATATCATTATATGTATATAAATGCAATTACTCTTTTGATTTCAGCAGAAGTGTCAACAGTGGCACAATAATGAGTCATCAGAAAAAGTTGTGGTATTCAGTTTAAATGCATTTATATTGATGTATAATATTTAGCACAGTAAAAGCATAATTATGTTGTTACATCATAATACTGAAGAAACATAGAAAATCATTAACAACATGAAATTTTATAATGAAATTAAAAAGAATCCTACAATGCTGGTTTGCAAATTAACATGGAAAATCTGATAAAATAACGTGCACTGCACATGTCGTGTTTGTTTTTTTTGTCCAGTCATATGAGCTCATTCTTTCTACAAAAGAAAGGGGTGGGTTTATCACTCAACTAAACTTCCAAATGATACAAATCTTTTGACACAAAACTTACTAATAAAGTAATATCTATGTAACAATTTAAGTAAATAAAGACATTTAAACTGATACATATTTTGGGTGACCTGACCCCAAGTATAATATTATCCATACTATTCACATACAAAAACATGAATTTCTTTAGAAAATAATAATCAATTAACTGTTTACTATTCTAAAAGTTCTTCTTAATCTGAATGCCAGATGCTTGTTATTGTTCAGAACCATTACAACAAGAAGAATGCACATATGTTGGTGTTTCTGGTTATATGTTCTTGTTATTGTAATTGTATGAATTATGTTGCCATGTCTGGCAATAAGAAACAAAGTTTCAAAATGATCAAAGAGTATATGCTAAATTCTAACAGTAAAACATGGATAAAAGACCCAACCAAGATATTAATTTCTTTAGATCTTATTTTTTTAAGGCTCAGAGTCAGAGTACAATGGCATGCCTGGAAATAGGGTATGAATGTTATGCTTGTTATTTGTAGCTGATATAGAACCTTTATTCTATAGCCATGGCCAAAAAGATATTTGAATTAACCACTAAGTTTACATTTTTTAAATCTGAAATAACTATGATATTTTTACTAACAATAAAGAAACAAGTTGGAACCTTGTATTTAGTTTTAATTAACCGGAAATTTTGAATTGTCTATGTTCAAATAAAGCTGGTTCTCACTTTATATTGTTAAACTTTTCTAAGAACCAAGAATCATACAGGTCTACTGTTTTCTAGGTGTAGGATGGTACAAAAAAGATTTATATTTGCATGTTAGATTTTTAAAATTCTAACCAGATGTCTCATAGTCATAATAAAACAAACCAATGGCTTACCACCATTAGAAATGTTGTATTTGATGCCAAAGTCAGCATCTGGGCCACCAGGATTGTGTGAGGCTGTCAGAATTATACCACCATTAACACCATACTTTCGAATCAGATGGGACACAGCTGGTGTGGACAATATTCCATTTTCCCCTATTATTAGCTTGGATACCTAAAATGAGTTAATAAATTATTAGCAAAGACAAACAGAAATAAAATACTAATATATTTAAGTGGATGCAAATGTACTACTGATTTAAAATTAGTTCATAACTATGATGTATGGCTAGAAAAATACAAACTTTAGAATGAAGTTAGTACAACATTTTTTTTTTTTAAATCGCGATTGTCAGCACTTGTTAAGAGTGTTAGGCAATTTACTTTCGGAAAGGATAAGGATGAAACTTACCCCATTTGCAGCAGCAATTTTAATAATGATGTCAATAGCATCGTGGAGATAAAAGCGACCATCACCACCAACTACGAGAGTGCTACCTTTTAATCTATCCCCTAAGCAAACCGTTAGTGTAGCTTGTATAAAATTCTCTGTGTAGTTCGTCTGCTTGTAAACCTTGACAGCCTTTCTCAAACCACTTGTGCCGGGCTTCTGACCTTCGATTGGTGTCGTTGCAATTCGTTGCACTTTCAAAGACATTTTTCTTGTGTATTTAGCGTACTCAGGTACGTAATAAGTACAGTATATTCATTTGATCCAATTGCAAAGAAATGTTTAACTCGATTTAAAGTCGTCCAAGGCCAAGAACTGAAGAAGCACAGTCTTTTCACCTTGACCCGCGATATTGGGGACATAGAAAGGGAGACAACTACCAACTTTGTCTTAACACACCTATAATGTTATTAAGATGTAGTCTACGTCAAGACCTATATAAGTTTATGGTTTAATACTCGATACTGAGCCTCCCCAGAGCAATACATGGTCGAGAACTTTAAAGACAAAAGAAAGACTACAAGCATGCTGAAAAGAAGTGAACGCAACTATGATTTATACCCGGTACGCTATACACTTGATATACAGGTGTTGCACATAATACATAGACAGCTGTTGCTGTCTGAGTAAGTACCCTGTTAAACTGATTATATTGGAATAGATGATATCCCGATTCAGCCTGCCCTATGATTTCGGAAAAAATAACTCCTGATTTGGCTGTACTTTTCTACCACACAATTAGCACGTAATTAGTAATAACTAAAAATAAGGTCTTTTAAAAAAGAAAGAAAGAAAACAAGGTAAAGTTATTTTATCTACACTCAGCTGCCATCCAACACATTTGTTCCATTCAAGATAAACAGCTAAATATGTAGTTTATTTGAAAATGTTACTAATTAATGCTTTAAGTTGAAAGGTGCAGTGCCCACTAATAAATATGGATCACTCACTAGATCAGGCCTGGACAAATTACAGCCCGCCACCTCGTTCAGGGTTGCCACTCGATTAAATAAAATTACTGACAAATATTTAAAATGTCCACTATTTATACGGACAAACACAATTTTTTTACGGACACATTTTAAATATAAAATTTCTGAAACTATGAAGCTAAAAAAGTATACATATTCGTATGACTATGTAGTATGTCATTGTCAATGTGAATCTATTTTATAACGTTAGTTTATTGTTTTACATTCTCATCAGTGTTTAGTTTCTCCTGCTTATGTCATTGTCACTGTGAGTCTATTTATGGCATTAGCGTTAGTTTATTGTATTACATTCTCATCAGTGTTTAGTTTCTCCTGCTTATGATCATACATAGAAACGTTGACACTGTCGACCATTGCGGGAGTAATTTTTCCTGGTCCATTCCTCAGTCAGTAACCTTTCCAACACTGGAGTAGATAATTAGTTTCTCAAATTGGTTTACAGTAAACTAACAACTGAGAACATTTCTGCTGTTCCATGTGGAAGTGCCAACATTGTTTTTGCAAATTTTAACAGTAGTGGAAATCAGTACTTTGTCAGGTCTTGTGATTTGTCCAATTTGATGCCAGAAATCATCATAACTTCATCAGTATTGACATTGCTTAAATCTGCAACCTGATATTCAATAAACTAGATCTGTAAACAATCAAATTCAATTTGTGAAAAAAGTCTCGCCAGTTTCAAAAATATTCTGTTTGTTGGTTTCATTAGTGATGTGAGCTTCAGCACTCTGTTACTAATACTGTAATAGACATTCTTTTCTTGATCGCACTGACTGCATTTGTACAGAATGCTTTAGCATCAACCATAAACTTTTGAACAGCCAATGGATCATCTACTTTTTGCAGTTGTAATTTAGTTTGATAACCAATGAATATGTTTTCGTTTGATTTAAAGTTTGAACTTTCAAAGTGATCAAAACTCGTTAACTCTTCAACTGATAATAACAACACTTGTGGTCATATTATATAGTATCCCAGCGCAGTTTTCAGCAGTTGATTTACCTCTGAATATAAATCTGGTAAAATCGGAGAATTTGATTGAAACACTTTGTTGAAGAGTAATAGTCTAATACATATACTCAAATGAGTAACCTAATTAGCCAGCATAAACTCAATTAAGATATCTGGATGAGAATGCATTATTTCTAGTTTTAATTGTGACAAAAATTCATAATCCATAATGTTAAAAGAATGTAATGATTTAAATGAAAAAAAATACTGATATATTTATGATTTATCTATAATTATAATAAAAAAATAAATTCTGTATTACTAATGATTATAATTCATGAGAAAAATCATTATTTTGTACGAATGTGCTACTTTAAAACTGCCGTTATTGGAAAATTCTTTTTAAAAATCAGTGTTATTATTGTAATAGAAATTATCAGCAATTTGTGCCCATTATTTGGAATAATATATAAATTATGCTTTTATTAAAAAGAAAATTAATATTGTTTCCCATGAATGTATCTAGAAATTAGTGTGTACACAATCATCAGTATCAATATCTATAATGTGAAGTTATGCATAGGTGTTTTTAATAATTACATAAATGAAGTCTTCAAACATAGGTAAAGAAAGGTGTCATAACTTGTCTATTTTTTTAGGTACTGGAAATTCATTACATAAAACAGAAGATATAAAATTTTAAGCCCCGCTTAATTTATAATTTTTATTTTATTAAAAGGTAGTGAAGGAGAATTGGAGATGAATTAGTAGAAAACAGAGGAAGCGGAGAGTTGGAGATGAAATAGTAGAAAACAGAGGAAGCGGAGAGTTGGAGATGAAATAGCAGAAAATAGAGGAAGCAGAGAATTGGAGATGAAATAGTAGGAAGCAATCATAGAGATGAGGTACATCTAGTAGGTCTTTGTGGTCATTTTGAGACTTTTATGATCATCATGATGGATGCTGTTCTCACTTAATTTGGTTGGTTTAGTTCATTGTTGTTATTGCTCCCTTGGTGATTTTCAGATAAGTTTGGGAAGCTGGCTATGCTGTTTTAATGAACAGTTGACACAAATTCGCTGACTGACCAATTTGTTCACACTAGGTGGGGGTGGCATTACTGTTGGAATCTCTAGCCTTTGGTGGATAGGTTAGAGGTGTATAGAACAAACTACTGTTGTGTATCTCTAAATCTTGGTATGAAATAATGTAACATTCCTGTTTATTACATGCATATCAAATATATTAAATGTTATGTTTCCTTCTATCATTCATATCTTGTCGGCTCTCTGTGTTCATCAATTTTACTATGTTACTTGCTGCTTGTCTTGTTGCTATTAGTATTAGTCTGATTTCTTCGGCCCTGAATTTAACTTGTTTGAGCTGGTTCTCTTTGACTTCAACAGTTGTTGTTTGGGTATCAGTTACCCATAATTTACATAGGTGTGCCAGGCTGTCTGTGACTGGTGCATTAAATACTTAGCTAATTCTCCTTCATTTTCATCAAAGATTTTGCCTTCAATAAGAATTGAAATTATCATTTTCACTTGGCTACTGCAGTTCTGATGTAGTTAGTTTTTGCTTGTGTGCATCTACTCCAGGGTTTAACTATCTCATTTTCTTGCTCCTGCTGGATGGATCATCTTCTTACTTAGGACTATTATCACAGGTTCCTGATACTGCCCATTTAATGCTGAGAGGTGGCATTTCAAAAAGGGATTCTCCTCTGCTGAGACATGTATTGCCTTCTGAGAAGCAAATGGTGGTATGCTGATATGGGTTTATCAGTTAAGCCAATGTGAAATTTGTAAACTGAAGTCTGTGCATTTTAATGTGTATATACTGTCTTCAAAACATACAGTCTATAACACTAGGACATTCCCACTTCTCATAAATTTCAGCTTAAAATATAACAGTTGGCTTTTCTCAAACAATATTTATTGTACAAACAAGAAGCAGTAGTAAAATCAGATTGTGAATTATAATTTCTTTGATGAACAATATCAAAAAGCATTGAGACAAATTCTGCTGTTCATTTAGCTGGATTTCTTACAAGATATATTAAAAAAAAATACTTCCAACGTTGAAAAGAGTAAAAGCATAATATTATAAAGTGACAGTATACTTCTTAATAAATTTAAATCTTTACATTCGTGGTTTATTGGCATGAGTGTTTATTTCATTTATTGCAGTATCTAGTATCTCTTTTCCATTTGCTTTAACTTTTATTAAGTTGTATACACATTCCTGTGATGATTGGTACTAAAAATGTAAAATATTATGTATATAATGCCTTTTTACCCTATTCATGTAAAAGATGATTGATCATTATGGATAGAGCATCTGATCTTTTTAAAAAAATTATTTCCAATATTTAATTAACAGGTAAGAATAGGGGAGGGGTATAGAGAAGACACAATAACATTGGCAAATGTACTTTTACAAATGTAATTTGTAAAGGAAGAACCATGATAATTGTCATAAATGAAACCACATCTTAAGTTTGTAAAGCTGTTTGAGGGGCATTTTGGTAGTCTTTTGAATATGATCTCATTTTTATTTTTGAGAAAATAAACAGTCTTAAGATGCACTGTGACAGTTCTCTTGAATGAGATCATGTTTTTTATGCCTGAGAAAGAAACAGACTAAAGTATTTCATGTTTGAGAGGGATACTCTATAGCTCATTTGAATGAAGTCATGTTGCTTTTATGTTTACAAAAGGAGCAAAGTGTTTTAAACATGCTTGAGGTGGGCACTGAATAAACTTTTGAATGAAGTCATGTTACTTTTATGTTTGAGAAAAGAAGCAAATGAATAGTTAAACATGCTTTAGAAGTTTACTATAATTAAAATAGTTCTTTAAATGCTGCAATGTTGTATCTATAGGTCAGAGATTAAAAAAAATATATATCAAAAAATAATTTGTTTCCAGCTGGGTCAAATCTTGATAGCAAAGAATATTATTTTATAACTGACCAAAAATAGATATCCTTTCAATAAACCTCAAAACATGAACCAGCAGTTAAAGCAATCTAAAATTATTGTTAGATTATTTACAGTAGATGAAGTTAGGAGTATTAACCTCCTGTGGTCAACAAATATATATATATATATATATACAAGAAATTGTTTCTGAAAAATAATCCAGCTTATATTCCATAAAGATGTACATTTCTAATTCACATATACATATACAGAAACATTAAAGTCTAATAGTAATACACTATTTTGCATTTGTTACTCAATTATTTAATAGTGCTGTTCTACTCAATTCTTATCTAATTCTAAGAATCTCCACTTAAATTTTCACTCATAGATAAAATTTATTCAGAAATTAAATAATGGTCTTAAAGTATTAAAATATTCTTAAAATCAATATTTACGTAACAATAGGCATATATATATATATATTTGAAATCTAATGATTTTAAACAAAAACTGAGTTCAAGAGAAATTTCTTTAACAACATATATTGAACTAATTTCTCAGTACATTTCATGTCATCAAAGGGTGGGATTTGAGGTTGGGAGAAAAAACAGCAATATTTTTATTTCTTTGGTTTAAAAAAAAAATCACAGTATACAATAATCTTAACTGAACCCTTTACTAAAGCAGATTCTGTTGATATTCTGTTGATATGGCGAACACAAAATCATAGCAAGTGCATATCATTTGATAAAAATATATGATAATTTTTTTAAATTAAAAGCAGCAGTTTTAATACTGAAAAGTTAAACATTTTATTTGTTTGGGTATGTGTGTTTGTTGTGTATAATTCAAGTCTTTATATTATGTGCACTGAGTTTATATCATGGTAGACATAACTTTAGGTTGCCAAATTTCTTTTAACATCCAAGGTATAAATTATAAATAAGAACCATTACATCATGAGGAAAATTAAATAAAATACATGTATAATTTAACTGATTTATTACTGTACAAAATATATTACCACTTAATGAAATACTTCTTGGCAAAATGGAGAGGGAAATTAAAGTGCAAATTAAAATTATATAAAAATAAAACAGAATATTATATACATTTTATTTTTAAAATGAGCATTCACCAAAACACAGACGTATATCATTTATATCCGTTATGTCTTGGTATGCCTATCACAATTTTATCTTTAGAATAAGTACTAAGAAAAATACAAAAACAATACATAGTCATAGTGAGTATTGAAAACATCATCTGTCAAATTTATGTCACGTTTTTAAAATTAAAGAAAAGAAATAGAATTAAATTTTTGTTAAAGCAATAAACTGAAGTTGATTTTTTAGACTAACCAACCTTTTGGAAAAAGTCAAATGAATGTAATTTAAACAAAATTAAACAGAAAATCTTCGTGATATTTTATTTAAATTTCACATTTAAAATCAGTGAGGAATTTGTATGATTGTATCCAAGCAAGATATAAAACTTTTTATAAAAACACTGTGCCGGAAAAGTGTGAAGTGCATGAAAACTAACTTGCATAATATTGGTATTTTACTTTTATTGGACTAGTAGTAAAATGCCATCATGACTTCTACAGCTTATACTTTTGTGAAACTAAATATGGAAAGTTTAAGAAATTTTTAAACCATCAGATATATTATAATGGAGAATATTTAATCTTTGTTTTTGACATAAAAGCTATGTAAGAAATAGAGCCAAGATATTTTTGTGGATGATTAGGCAGTGAGTTAAAATAACAATTTTTCCTATGTGGCGAAGCAAACAAAACAACACTTGCATACTAACGTTTTTACCAAATTTATTTAAATAATTTAACTGAATACACATATTAGATTCTCTGTACCCAAAATATACATTTTCATTCTTCATTCTGACGACAGCCATCACATGTAAAACTCTGGAACATCAACATAGTTTCCTTGATTATGCAAATATTAACACTTCACGAGTCAAGTTGATCTCCAGCACTGGTGATCTTGAGAAATGAATAGAATGGTCAAGTGATTTTCAAGGGTTTTTTTTAAAATCCAACAATACATGTATATGACAATTCACATGGTGAACTTGTGGATATATTGGAATGGTTTCTGTGAAACAACTATATAAGGATTAAAAATGGAGTGATACATTTTTACTACAATCATCCATCCACACTTTAGACACATCACAATGGATGTATACTTTTTTGTCTATACAATAGTTACCCTTTAATCTATACATCAAGGACTAGTCAAGACAAAAAATTTCGGTTCTGGTTTATCCCTTGCCTACCCAAAATGATCATAGACTGCCAAAATGATATAAGGGTAGGTAAGAAGAAGGCAGTTATATTCATGGGGAGAAAGCTTCAGCTAAGCTTGCTAAGTATCACTTTATTCTATTTTATCTAATTTTATTTTTGTTAAATAATACAAGTACTTTTTTTTAAAGTGCCAAAAAGTACCTTGATGAAGAATTATAAGCATTTACAAAGCTGGATAGGCAATGGGTTAAACAGTATGAGACACGGATTAATTTATTGCATTTTTATTTTTATACATGAAAAAATGCCTAATACAAAATTTTAAGACAATAAATCCACAGATTTATATATAATAATATATATTCATGCAAAAATCTATTAAATGAAAATTCACTAACTAGATAGCACAAAATATTTCAAAGACCACAACAACCATCTGAGCACATTAACAAGGACCAATAATTCGTGTAATAACATTATTGTACCAGATGACTGATGATACTATTGAAATGATTGAAATGAAATCAGAATAACATTTGTCCTGAATTATGCACACACTTCTACCATATAATTCTACCAAATGAAAGCCATCTTAAATTAGTCTAAAAAATTAACAAGAACTACCCGACAATAACAAACTGTGCTATGAAGTTGGCCAGCCCAAGAATTATCAAAAGGCTGTGTGAAATAACGTTTGTCCATGTGAGAGTTCCAGCTTCTCTACATGCAGCCATATACACGATGCACGGTAATGCAATGGCGTAGGTTAGACCACAGAAAGCACCAACAAAACTGTAGGGATCGAAAACAAAGCCATATGATATCAAATAATGCTACTTACCACCCAAAATATGACCTGCATTTATAATAAAACAATTTGTATGCATTAAAAACTACTGTACTTACTTAGGATACAAGCAAGAAAAATATGATAATGCAGACATGGTGTCAAAGAACCAGTATTTACACTGATAATGCAAAGAGTAATTAAATGAGAATGAAGAAATTTAGTCTAAATCAATTATACTATCCATATAGTATATAAATATACTATATATATACTATACAATAAAGCTCATTACTTGTTATATTACTAATAATTGGTATCCAAGTTTCACAAAAGTGGTGCAGTAGATAATATAATACTGATAATTTTAATTAGGTTTCATTTTTTTTTAAATTGGTGGGCACTATTTATATAACACAGCCCATCTGCACTACCTTAATCCCCATTTTGTATTATCATTTAGCATTTACTGATTGTGCAGTGAGATATTTACAAATTGATTTTCATGTAGACTGCATAAAATAAAAAGCAGATTGTTTGCTTACCTTAAGATTTTTCCAATATGCGGAAGAAAAACGGCAAACAGCAAGCAAATACCCACCAACAATACATTGAGCAGCAAAACATGCTTTAAGCTGGAAAAAAGTAAAATAAATTTATAAAACAGATACAATGTGTACTGGAAAACAAATCAAGAAAATGTACTTATTGATTTTTTTTAAAATTATACTTGAAATATTTTTGTTTTATTTAAAAAAAATTCTCATTTACAAAAATATACACACAAAATCAAATCAAAATTCTTATGAGCATGTTTAAATGCATACACCAAGAAAAAGAGCTTAAGACTTGTGCAATGAACTGACCTTGGCCACTGAGAGCCGAAAACCGAATGCATAAACTGTGCACGCAGAACATACACGAGCAGTGGAAAAACACATGTCATTTGAAAAAATAGTCCAATACGTGCCACAAATGCCATTGCATCAGTAGATGAAATGTTGTTTAGCAAATTCTGTAACAATGATAACATAAAACAAGAATTAGGAAACGGTTTATTGTAAAATTAAAAAAAAGAAAAAGGCATTACTAAACGCATAAAACACCCTAAGATATGATCTGTGATTGAATATACACTGGACTCTTGCAAATTCAGTTCACATAGCATAATTATGCATAAGAGATACTCACTAACATATGCATAATAGTAACAATTTGAGTTGCATCTGACTTATACAGGCATGGATCAATGCTTTATAAGTTTATTATGTATACAAATTGCCCACATCCACATTATAGCGATCATGATGTAATTAATGTATGCAAATTGTTGTAAAATAATTGCCACGATCTAATCTTCTTTTCCTTGAAAGCACTTAATGCATCAGCAGAAACAAGCTCACTTTGAAGAAATAAAATCAAATAGCATAAAAATTAGGGTATATAAAGGATGAAAATATTACTTTTGTTTAATTAATTAATTAATGAGTATTCAGAATTCTGTAAAAGTAAATGAAAAGGAATATTTACATCTTCAATACAAGACTTAGCCAAAGGAAATCCTGTGTAGAACATGACTCCCATATAGATGTATGTTCCTGCCACTAATATATAAGCTATTATGAGATCACGAGTCTGGAACAAATCAAAAATTACTTTCACAACAACAAAAAATTAAAAAATAAAATAAACTCTTTTCCTAATTTAATTAACTGTACTATATAACACAAATAAATAGATTCCATAGTTTTACTGCAGTTTCTCAAAACCAATGCTGCTAAAGATTTAAAATAAGAAAGTAAACATATTGCAATTTGATAAAAATGCAAGTACACCTATTAAGACTAAAACAATACTAAACCAACGACAGAAAAGAATAAGTAAACTGGTAAATTGATAATTAGCTTGATTTTTATAGTATACATTATACTGTATCTAAATGAAAAGTGGGCATATATATATATATATATATATATATATATATATATATATATATCTACTATAAACCCATACAGCAATCTGATCTTAAATAATAAGAAATATTAAAAAAATACCTACCAAATATTATAACAATTTGATGTACTTCAAATTGCAACCAAATAGTTATAAATCTACAACTCTACATTTCACAGAAAATTTATAAAGTTATTGGTTTATTAAAAATAAGTCTCCATTAGAAACAAGTGACTATTATATTTAAGGCACCATTCTGACTTAAGACTGATTATTAGTGCAACTATTATAGCATTTTAAAAGTTTATTTTTAACTTTCTCAAAACTCAAAATCAAACTGACAGCATCTTACATTATTCTCGGGACATCGCTGATTGCGTGTGATGGCCAAGACACAATTTTGAACAAAATATGCCAGAGCTGAAACACCAGTCAATGCAGGGAACGTCCATCGAAACACTGTGGTGAAAATAAATTAATGTAAATACTCTCAATACCAATAAAAAATCTAGGGAAGCAAATTGATGGCAAAGCTGATCCAATGTTCCAATGCACAAATGATACAAATATATAACAGACAATCAGTGTATATGTTTTCCAAACAAACAGTCAGTCAGAAAATAAACTCTTATGGCATAAACATACTTACAATTTAGAATTTAAAAATATATAATAGACAATCAGTGTTGGGATGTATACATTTTCCAAACAAATAGTCAATCAAAAAATAAACTCTTATGGCATAAACATACTTACAATTTAGAATTTAAAAAGTGAATGTATTTAATACATTTTAAAACAGAAACACATATACAAAAAAATAACAAAATAATTTGTGGGCCCAAATGCAAAGGGAAAAAAGCACATTAAAACTAAAACTTACTGGGTGAGTCATATGGTCCGCTGGAAGGATTAAACTCTAGACCAGGGATCAGGTGTAGGTTGAGTCCCCATCGACCAACTTTAACAGCTACAAATACCAACAGGTAAGCCACAGATATGGTACCTGCACAACAAGATAATTTTCAAACAACTAGCATTTCAAATTGAGACTAAACCAAGAAACAAAAATATGCTCAAATAAACAATGTCATTATCATTACCATTTTTTCTCCTATTATTATTAATTATTACTGACTTAAAAGCTGACCTAATTAAAAATATAATATTCATACAATCTCTACTAACACTTACCAAGTGAATTAAATTTTGTAAAGAAGGTTGGAGACTTAAAATTGATGAGTGGAGCAAGGATAACAATGAGAAAAAATGGCACAGTTTTTGTCTCATCCCATACTCTATCAAAGGTGGAGTCTGTGATGGAAGATGCATTGAAGGATGTAGTATTGTCACTACTGTCACATACAACTGAAAAGAAAGAATTTTATGAAATCACTTAAAGTAAATAATCACTGAGCAAATATATGTGATAACATAGAGCAACACTATGATGACTAGAAGAAAATAAAGGTTTTCCATATATAAGCCCATTTTGGGGGGAGAGTAATGCTTTCCCAAGGGAAACTCAAAATGGTTTTCTTTCTAGCCATATGAAGACTTCAGAACAACAGTGCAGATGGTTAACTTTGTGCTTTCACTACTTCACCAGAGCCATATGATTTTGTTACACTGACAGTGCTAAACTGTCTGCACCATTATGCAACTGCTATATCAACAGTGCTATTATGTGACTTTGCTACACTGACAGCATTATTGTGATTTTGCCATATCAACAGTGCTATTATATGAGTTTGCTACACTGACAGCACTATTGTGATTTTCCACATCAACAGTGCTATTATGTGATTTTGCTACACTGACAGCATTATTGTGATTTTCCACATCAACAGTGCTATTATGTGATTTTGCTACATTGACAGCATTATTACATTGCTACTTAGACAGCACTGCAACCTCTTGCTATATGAGCACTGTCATCTTTGCTATAGACAATACTGTAACTCAGCTACATCCAGTGTTGTGCCTCATCAGTGTTGCATGGCCTATTCTATATCATGTATGACTTTGCCATACAAGAGATACATTTTGCTATATGTCAGCAATTAACTTCACTACAGTTACATCTTGCTACATTCACAGTGATGTCACATTTGCTACAGTGTATCACCAGCTGTGATGTGCCACGTTGTCTTTTATGCTGGTTGTGTTTGCATCACAATGCCAGTGCATACTTGTGTACTCTTTGATGTATTTGTGTGCATGACACTTTTTCTTGGGATAAGCATTCTTCACGTGCTGCTCAGAAACACTGTACTCATGATGTAACAGAGGTATGAAATACATTTACTCATTAGTCAACCATCACTCATAGGTAATTTAAACATATTTATTTTGAGCCTGATATTTACCTCAAAGCACTTACATTGAAGATGTTTGTTTATTTAATTACATTTTGGCACCTAGTTGTGCCAGTGCTTGTTTGTTTTATTCTTGACTTTGGTTTAAGATTTTTTTTTGGTATTATTTCCTTTGCTGGGATATACAAGTTCACTTTACTATTACTTCTAGAGCTGCCATGTGAATGTGTTAATACAATTTTGCTGTAGCGAAAGTGCTTACACAGTACTGTATGCATGGGTTTCTGTTTGCAGCTTTCCTTTTGTTTTTGCCAATGTGAGTGAATTTGTCAGTGTATTTGGACAACCTTGTTAAGTATTAGGTTTTATTATAATTGTCTTGTTATACTGCTGATTAAAATTTCCTTTTCTGGTGTTTTGTGTATGAGTTTTCTTATTTGTAGTTTAGCATATAGCAGGCTACATACACTCTCATGTTTTCATAAGCTATCTCCATATGCAGTCATTTGCATTGAGCTACAATATATATTGGATATATCAATTAAATACTGTAACAAAAATAACCCCACCCATTTTGATATTTATATATTTTCTCACTTTACAATCATATCTTTAATTTTTGCACATGTGTTAGTTGTGATTATGTTGTATGCATCTTCATTTAACTGACTTTCCTGTTTGAAATGTAACTTTTTGTTTGTTTCAACATACATCACTTGGAGGTATGGGTGCATGTCAAGCACAGTTGAGTTCATCATACAATGTCTACTCAGTGCTGCGTGTTGTTTAAAGAGAAAACAATAAGAGGTGTCTGCCTGATCACTGACAGGTACAATAGCTGACAGGATATATATATATATATATCTCCAACATTTGGGCTGTGAAACCACCCAGCTTGGAGCATCATCGGGCTCTGTAGGCTTGAAACTTAGAGTACCATGACAAGCAGACATTGTATCACACTCAGATATTTTTTTTTATATATAGTCTGTGAGGAAGGTGGGCATCATGAGCATTTTTTGTTAAAGTCGGTGTTAGTGGGAGACTGATGGCTGACTGAGGTAGAGTATGTCTTATGCTTGTGTTAAACACCAAAACATCCACTATACAATTCAAGAGATAAGTCTATGTAGTGTGGCAGTGCCTGTTAGAGTGAGACTCAAATGGCTATCTAAAATAGGTGTGAAAAAATCCTGATTTCTGTATCAGGTGACAGTGTCGATGAAGTAGATGGTGTTGTAGTCCTGGTCATTTGTGTATCAGGAGTTGGCATATAGTTGTGAAAAATCCTGATTTTTATAATCAGGTGATAGTGTTGTTTGTTGAGGAAGTAGTTGGTACTGCAGTCCTGGTCTTTTGTGTATTAGGAGTTGGCAGGATTTATGAAAAATCCCTATTTGTGTATCAGGGGGTGAGAAGTGTGGTTTGCTGAAGAGGTAGCTATTGGGGAGGGCCAATTTCATGGGTCCTGCCTGTATCATCCTGAACTGTATTGTTCTGTAACCATTTGATGCCCAAGTTTGCCTTCAAATAATGATCTTTGTTTAATCGAATGCTATAAATTCATTTACTTTTTATAGAGTTGATATTAATTTGCCAATCAAAATTTTTTGCATTGATGTGTTAAAGAATGTATCGATCTTTTGAATGTATTTTTGAAAATAGAATTTGTATCGATTTTTTAAAATATATTATTGATTTGTATTCTTTTTTTTGTTCTTTTTGTTTTCTTCCGGTATTTTACCAATATTGTTTTTACACTCTTAAACTTTATTAAATTATCATTTCTAGGTTGGTTTGTCATTGTCTGATTCTATAGTTGAGTATTTGTAACTGTCTAGTTTATTGCCACACTATAACTGTCTCAGAGTGTGTTGACGAGGTATCCGCAAAGCGTATTCTGTCTTCTCACATCATTGCCAAGTGTGAAAAACATCAGCCTATCAGGCCTCTACAGCCAAGGAATATGGTAGAATAGGTGCAGTGAATGGGAAGATGGTTCTCCTGGATTGCAGAAAGATTAACTGAAGAGTATGCCACTTTAATAATTAGCAGCAAAATTAATTCCATCAGTTACAAGATTAAAAATACAGAATTTCTTGTATGTTCAAACTCTTATCATTAAGAGAAAAAAAAGTCTTTAATTTAATCTTAGTGAATTAACATATCATTCAAAGACATATAACTTTTTAAAGATTAACTCAATAGTATGTTAAAAGAAAAGAAATATATAGGCCTAAATGCTGGCAGACCACTCACCATCTTTGTATATTGATGTTGAATTATCTGGAGCAGGTAGGTTGCTTGTACCATGTACATGAGCTGAAAACACACACACACACAATTTCAGTTACAGCCTTGTCATTGTAAATTCTCATGTTTCTGTCTCCTAAACATTAGTAATGTGTGTTCTTATTTATACATCTATTTTTTTTTAATCAACAAAGGTTTTCAATCACAATCAATGATTGGTTTAATCCCATGATGCTTGTTTCTCATGTCTGATTATTCACTATCAAAGTATCAAGTTAAAAGTAGAATTTCCCAGGTTCAACTGGCATTAATTAACCCAGAAGTCACAATTCAAGATTCTGCTGATTATTTACCACCTTGTATAAAGTTGTTCTTGAGAATCTCTTAGATTCATATAATATTAATTAGCCTAGCAGTCGATGATCTAGATTTTGATAAAATACAAAGTTGTTCATGAGATTACCATAAAAACCGAAACCTTGAGTTGTGCTACCTTAATATAAACAGTGAAGGTGAAAAGGGAGATTAACTGTTGTGTAGTAAAGTGAACAAAGAGCTGAGTATAAAACTTACTATATATAAAATAGACTATGTGGTAGAGGAAATTTGACATTAGTATCCAATAGACAATCATGCCACCCAAAAGAGTCAACAAGGAGCAAACAACTGCCAGGATTTCTGCATACCTTCCTAAGAAATGCTTGCATACATCAGAAAACTCTAAAAAGGTCTTTCCTGACAAGAAACATAAAAAAAAGAAGAAAAAATGTTAATCTTAAAATTAGCACTGAAAAGTAGGTTACAGAGAAATACTAATAAGTAAATTACATAGCCATACTAATGAAAAGCATGCTACACAGCCAAGCAAACAAAAAATCATATGACAATGATCAAATAAAATGTACTCTGCCTTCCTCCCTCCCCCTAACACCTTCAAGAAAGAAAAGAAAAAGGTCAGCTGTGCATTTATCATAAATCAAAGAAAAATTTACAAGTAACCTGAGACTCCAGGTTTTTTGGTGCTTTAGTATTATGAACATATAATAATAACAACTTATTTTATTTATCTACTTGTCTCTTTTTTTAAAAACTGTTAAATAATGATACTCACCCACAATGTAATCCATGGATTTGAGCACCCTGTAGCTTGTGTATCCCATGATTCCAGCCACGATCACAAGGAAGAATATACCACAAATATAACCTGCCTATTCACGGAAAGACAGGTGCTTCAGCGACAGTTATAATTTTTCTAAATATATTTTTTCCTGAATGCAAACCAGATAAATATACATGAGAAGCACAAATAAATAAAAGCTCATACAGGATCCATGTACATTTCCAGGGCAGAAAATAAATAAACTTATTCCATTAGAACTGTGCTTATTAATGAGTATCACTAAACTTTATGTTGTTCACCCTCCAATAAAAATAAGACAATAATTAACTTAACTGCCTCTCATCAGTGTGGATCCAGTGAATCAGAAATTTAAGAAAATCAATGGCTAATCAGTTCACACTTAACAGAATCGGTGTCTAGATATATCAACAACCTTTCAACCTAATAACTGTTTGCTCTAAATCATTGTAACTGACATCTTGTTGTATTTCTTTATTCAGTTTTATATCTATGTGTTCATACTTACATCACCTGTGTTGGTGTCACTTACTTTCCGTGTTTACATGTTGTGGGTCTGCCATGTTCATAATGAAGTACAGGTTGTAAAATGTAATGTATCGGGGGACTCTCAGCTATTATTCTTGTCTTCAATTCCACTTAATCTTTCTATTCTCCTGTCTATCCAGCATGAATGACACACACACCCATCCCAAATTGCATTTTGAGACTATCCTATGGTTATGGGAAGTCCAGGGTGGTGTTTAAATAATAAAAATAACATCTTATTTAGCCCATTCACCCTTCCACACTCACAAACTCACACACAAAACAAGATGTCAGTATGATAATATACACGCTAATACAAACCTGTTGTATTGCCCAGGGCATGCTGAGTAATGATGTTCCCATCATAGTATTCCATAAGGCAAAACTGCAACCAAAGGAAAAGAGCACTAGTATTCCATAAGGTAAAACTACAACCAAACGAAAAGAGCACTAGTATTCCAAAAGGCAAAACTGCAACCAGAGGAAAAGAGCACTAGTAATCCATAAGGCAAAACTGCAACCAAAGGAAAAGAGCACTAGTATTCCATAAGGTAAAACTACAACCAAACAAAAAGAGCACTAGTATTCCAATAGACAAAATTGCAACCAGAGGAAAATAGCACTTGTATTCAAAAAGGCAAAATTGCAATCAGCAGAAAAGAGCACTAGTTTTCCAAAAGGCAAAACTGCAACCAGAGGAAAAGAGCACTAGTATTCCATAAGGCAAAACTGCAACCAAAAACAAAAGAGCACTAGTAATAGTATTCCAAAAGGCAAAACTGCAACCAAAAGAAAAGAGTACTAGATTTCCATAAGGCAAAACTGCAACCAAAAGAAAAGAGCACTAGTATTCCCAAAAGCAAAACTGCAACCAAAAGAAAAAGAGCACTAGTATTCCATAAGGCAAAACTGCAACCAAAGAAAAAGAGCACTAGTATTCCATAAGGCAAAACTGCAACCAAAGGAAAAGAGCACTTGTATTTTGTATGGTAAAACTACAACCGAAGGAAAAGAGCTCTAGTATTCCATAAAGCAAAACTACAACCACAGGAAAAGAGACAAATATTCAATAAGGAAAAATATTACCAAAGGAAAAGAGACACATATTTGATAAGGCAAAACTACAACCACAGGAAAAGAGACATATTCGATAAAGCAAAACTACAACCACAGGAAAAGAGACATATTCGATAAGGCAAAACTACAACCAAAGGAAAAGAGCATTCTTAATGTTAAAATGTTATCTCCAGCTTAGCTGAACAAGCTCTTACAATATATAAACATGTTTTTTTCTGGTATAATAAAAAAAAAATCATACAAATAAGAAGAAACATGAAAAGAAAAAAGAACATTTCAAATGAAAGTAATTTAACTAATAATACTGAAAAAAATATATTTTTATTAACTAAATCTACAGAAACATGCACATTTTAAAACAATATAAAGTATGTTGTAAATAAAAGTACTTTAAAAGTTTAATCAAAATATGAGAAAGCTGTAATTGGTTTAAACTTTAAATACTTCAAGAATTAAAAATGAAAACACTAAAGCACAGACATACATGGTAACAAGGCTGCTCTGTTTTCCTGCAATTGGCACTAGAACTCGAATTAAGTAATCTTCTGGCACCACATGAGTTGGCATAAGCTGCAGTAAGAAAATTTCCAAAGATGAGAACATAGTTTAGTTATGATCTAAAATTTGCATATGTTCATATTTTAATTTAAAACATGCATTCTTGCATAAAAGCACTCTCTTTATCTCAAAATTATTGTCATAACCTCAGACAAGCACAGTCAAATAAAGTGCTCCATTTCAAAATCATAATTTAGATAATATCATGATTCAACACCACCCCAAAATTAAAGCAACACCTAATAAATATATCAAGTCATATTGGCATCATGCCTCGTGAGAAAAAATAATGGAAATTTATATAGATATATTCTGATATGGTGAGAATTTAATTTTTCTTGGTTAAAAAAAAAATCAAAAATAATCTGAATGTTAGAAATTACTGAAAATATTTATTTTATTAAACTATCTGCACTTACTAAACATGTGTATTTAGCTTATAATAGTTTTATGAGATTGCAAATTTTAAGAAAAATTAAAACAATATTATGTGCATGATGTATGCTTTCAAGGCAAAAGAACAGGTGTATACTTTTATATACTATAATAGAGATTCATTTTGATTAATTTATTATCCTTTGTTTACAACATTAATTATTTTAATTGTCATTGGTAGGACTAAGTTTTAAATCATTTTTACTTTCTGCCATAACTTACTTACTAAGCTAATTTATATTTAAAACATCAAACTACATGAAATGATATATGACATCAAATAGATTTTATTCAAATAAATAAATGTAAATTTCTGTTTGAACACAATTGTAATTTTACTAAGCATCAAAACAGCCAGTCAGGAGAGAAAGATAACTATGAAATATTAAACTGCTAATATCCAAAGTTACAGGAAGCACTTTTTTCAAGAGTAGCAAGTGAAAAAAATAAAATAAACAAAACAATGTAAAACTTCTTTTAATGATAATTAGTTGGAAATGCCTTTTGAATTCCACACCTTCTGACCATGATGAGCAACATTTGCATGAAAAATTGAGAGAGGTGAAATTTAAAATAGTTTAATAAAAATATTTAAAGTTATTATAAGTTATAACTTATCTACAATCAAATGCCAATGCCAATGATTTGAAATTTTACATAATTTAATTTCTAATTTTAAATTCTTATTAATTATTTAACATTAAATAAACACAGATACACACATAATTCTACATATACACAGTCAAACTCATTAACACACCAATTTATGGTGCAACTGCTTAAGTCCTCGACTTTGGACATAACTTTATATTCTTATAATATACCAGCAAAACACACTAAATACTTCTTTAATTAATTTAAAATACAAATGGAAGCTTTGTATCCTTCCAAAAGATTTCCACTTACCAATTGGCTCTCTTGATGAGGGGCAAGTCTTGAGTAATATCTGTAACGAGACAGCAGTGCGGTTGTCTCTTCATCTAAAATATTAGTATTTTGGTTGCCATCATTGATTGATGAGTATTGTGGGATTGGTCGTCTGAGAAATAAAAGAAACAAATTTATTAAGATATTTTTTTAATATTTTATTTTAACATTAGTAATATGTTGTGGTGTCAGATTGCTATTATATTTTCTGCAGTAATATGCTATTGATTATTGATATATAACTTATAAGCATATATCAACAGTACTAATCTTTATCATCAGGTATATGAAATGACAATTTGAATATGTTTCAAAAATTGTAATACACAGAGTGTTATTAGAGCAAAACTTGCAAAGTTAGAAAACTTTGTAATAACTATATAACTAGCATTAATACAGAACATTTAAGTTTACTAATCACTATAGCAATTAATGGATTTGTTATATTTATAATTTACCCAAATACTTTCTAAAAAAGAGAAAAGAAATTATAAGCAATATGTTCTTTATCCTGACAGTATCATGCATTTTATACTGTATGAAGCTACTTTCTTAGTAATTAACTGCTGAATATTAATATATGTGTGTGGAGGAATAAATTTGCATATCTCTATTTCTAAACTTAATTGTTATATAAATTGTTAAATGTCAAAGTGATACAACATTGGGCACTGCTTATGATGGTATTTTTTGTAAGTGTCAGAGCTGGAGTAAACAACTCAGGTAAAGAATATGCTACAACATGCTGATGCTGTTCAAACCAGTTCCAAGTGGATGAGTAGTTTTTCTGACTAAAAGTCTCATACTTGCTCATTACAAATTCATCCAATGGGGATGGACAGAAAGTTATTTTGTTGAAGAATATTCTAATCACTTTAATTTTGACATAACTCGAGTCCAGTCATAAAGGTGATTGTTAGCTTATGAAAGGAGTATGCATTTTTTCTTTGATGCTTTTGATCCACTTCAGACTACAGTGACTACTGTACTTTACTGGACAATATTGATGTGTGAATCCAGCATTGTCATCAAACTTATCAGTAAACATTTTGCTGTTAAGTTGATTCCTGTGAATTCTGTTCAAGAGCCAATTCGGTGAAAATTGAGGCTTGAGATTGGTCTTGAGAATTCATGAAAGTTTCTTGAACATTCCGCATGGTGTGCTGAGTAGTGCACACAAAAATTCTAGAACACTCCGCATGATGTGCTTTGATAGCACATGTGAAGTTCTGGACAATTCTCCAAGATGTGCTTTGTGAGCGCATCGAAGAATCTGGAACAGTCATGTAACGAGCCTAGAACAGTAGAAAGGGTAAATTGAGCCATCACCTAATAAAAAAGAAAGTGACCTGTTGCAAACTGCATGATTATGAACATATGCCAGTGACAGCTGCCATCATTGAAAAGGTTATGTACATTGACCATAATTATGTCTCTGAAACTCCATCCTCATTTCTATGATGAATTATATCTATGAACTTGTTTATATATATATATATATATATATGTTAATTTGACTGCTGATGTCTATTCTGGGATAAATTGAAAGAGTGTCTAATTTAATCAGACACTGTTGTGAAGTGATGAAAATATCAACACTCTTCTTGATTATATATATTGTTACTTTAATATATTTAAAAATCTAATTATAAAGTCTATACTTGAAATGCAAACTGAAACATTTGCTGCATTATATGTGAATGTCTTATGCTATCTTGCCTTCTAAAACTCACATTATTAGAAATGAATTCTTTCAAATTCCTTGGCCTTTAACCCATTCTGCATATAAAGCTGATATTATAAAATCTCTCTTTTAAAAAGTCTTTAGATTCAAAATCCTTTTCTTAAAATAAAAAAAATAAAAAAATTTACAGACCTAGCACATTCATCTTTTTTTTCTCTCTAGAATACTTGAAAGAATTGTTCTGTTATACTTAGATGAATAACAAACAATAATTTATATAATCTAAACAGTATGCTTACAGAACCGGACACTTGAAAATTTTCTCTTGAAAGTAACTAATGAACATTCTCACAGTAGTGTTCCCTTCACTGATATATCTGCAGCATTTTGACACTTTCAAACATAACAATTCTTCTCTTACTGTCATGTCTAAAATACACCTATAGCTTTAGTGAACTGTACTAAGCTGATTCAAATTCTCTCTTAAACCCGTTCCTAAGAATGTGTGTAAATGATCTATCTTAATCCCATTTATTTTGAAATTCTGTACTGGTTATCTTAATATTAGGCCTGTTTGTTCATTCTGCATGCATAGCCAACCTGCACATATCTACTATAATTCAGTTACATAACCAAATTACACATATTATTTGCTATAATTCAGTCAAACATAGATTTTACAAAATATAATAAAATATATTTCAATCAAACTGACTTTTAGTACATATAACTTACATCTAAAAAAAAAATCTATGAACACAGAATTAAGAAAAATTAGTTTGCTAAATCATTAACTGTCAAATGAGCTATCAAAACATGTTTTGTGCATTAGTTCTGTGCAGAAAGTTCCAAGTTTTTTTCTTTTCTTTGTTTGTTAATTTGCTTGTGGTAAAAATGTTTATTAGTGTTTCTGTAAAGGCCAAAGAAATGACTCCTGTTAAGCACTGCATAAATTATTATTATATCAAAGTTATCCTGCATACTGAAGGTGGTTTTCCTTTTTAAATAGTTTGTATTAAAAATGTGACTGCTGTAAGTTCTCACTGTATTATATGATCTGTTTCACTGGACTGCTGTAAGTTCTCACCTTGTTATATGGTCCATTTCAATGGGCTGCTGTAAGTTCTCACTGTATTTTATGATCTGTTTCACTGGACTGCTGTAAGTTTTCACTGTATTTTATGATCTGTTTCACTGGACTGCTGTAAGTTCTCACTGTATTATATGATCTGTTTCACTGGACTGCTGTAAGTTCTCACTGTATTTTATGATCTGTTTCACTGGACTGCTGTAAGTTCTCACTGTATTTTATGATCTGTTTCACTGGACTGCTGTAAGTTCTCACTGTATTTTATGATCTGTTTCAACGGACTGCTTTAAGTTCTCACTGTATTATATGATGTTTCACTGGACTGCTTCCCTGGTACGTTTCACTGCACTGTATTAAGTTCTCATATTAATTATGTGATCTGTTTCACTGCACTGCTTAAGTTTTCACCATTTCATATGGTCTGTTCAGTGTCTGCTGTAATTCTCATCTTATAAATAGTCCATTTCACTGGACTGCTATAAGTTCTCACTTTATTTATGGTCCGTTTAACAGGTCTGCAATAAGTTCTCACCTTATTATATGGTCTGTTTCACTGGACTGCTATAATTTCTCACCTTATTATATGGTTTGTTTCACAGAACTGCTATTAAGTTCTCACCTTATTATATGGTCTGTTTCACTGGACTGCTGCTGATCAACTTTTCGACTCTTTTCTTTTCTTGACTTTGTGGAAGAATTTGTCTCTTTGGCTACATTGTTAGATGAGCTGTGTTAAAGAGAATAGTATTAGCAATGCCATGATTATAGAAACTTCACCCTCACCTTCACACATACACATACATACAAATACACACACAAACACCTTTTAGTTTTATAAACAATAATTCATTGCCTTCAAAATTCTTAGGATAATTGAGAGAATATATATGCCAATAAAAAAGAAACTTACTGTAACAAATCTTTTATGATTTTATATAAGGAAATCATTGAAGGAATAAACATTTAGAGAAAAAGATACATTATTTCTGAAATTTAAAAAAATGAAAAATCACTTAGACCATGTAGGTAATTTTTTTTTAAATCTTAATTATTTAAGCCATGTAGGTATAAACCTTAATTTTTAAATATCCTGTAAATTCAACAGATACACAACACAAAGAAGGTTTTAAGAAATTAATTACAGGTTTAAAAATATAACACCATTACTACTGCTTTCTCCCACAAATTTTTTTAAAGTGATGAACAGAAACTATGTTCTAATTACAAAATTAATTTATTAAATTAAATAAATTAAAATTTCTATACAACAGGACTTCAATAAAGAGGGAAATTTTATTTTAAAAGCTTGATACCATTATCTTCATACCAAGACAATAGCCTTAAACAGTTAAGTCTTAACTGGCTGTTTTAAATTTAAATAATTATGCATCTGTGATTATTATTTATATTAAATCACTGAGAAATAATGAGATATTTGGGAGATAGCTTAACCTCATAGCTCATCCTATGATAAATATGAAAATGGACTATCTTTTATGGCACAAATCTATTATTTGTTTATCAGGAGCAGAATTGGGTCATGTATGCCACTGTCCTGTGTTGAAGCTTTGATAGATATAGAACAGATATATGTTTTGCAATAAAAATTGAAATATAAAATGTGTTTATTTTTAAATTGAACATTGGCTTGTAAAAGTTTAAGTTACACAGCTATATATCCCAGGAATAGTTATTTGCATATGGATGAAATTTTGTTACTACATTATGGGATGTATATACAATATTCATATTATGTATATAAAAGCCCACCCCCCAACAAAAACAAAAATAAAATTAATAAAGTATGTGAACAATTCTGCTGACTCTAAATTGTAACTTTTATTACATTAGTTTTAATGTCCAATACACACACACACACACTCCCAACCAAATCAGATCATCAGATTTTCATCATTCTGGTCACATTGTTAATGTTATTAGAAGTAGTAAATGCAATTTTAAATTAATCCTTTTTTCTTCTTCTGCCTTAAAGTTATAATACACTACAGTTTCTAATTAGAAGTGATTCACCATAACTCATTATCTGTTATGAGTTAAAATCAAACCTTGGTATTGGTAATTTAATATAACTTTTTATAAGATCAAAATTTGAAAAAGTAGGTTCTGGACATAATAATTTTTGCAACATTAAATATAGGACAGGCCTAATGTTTTCAATTTTCTATTAATAGCTTCAAAAGAATTGCATAATCTGGCATCCTTTGGCAAGGAATTTCTAAGTCTAATACTAATTTTACTATATAGTATCAGGGATAAATGAGCAATCAATAATGGCAGTTCACAATGAAATGTGTGATTAAGCCAGATTTGCTGTTCACAGTATATGTCTTGAAGCTGAAGGTGAAAAGGGATATTTACTAATTTAGTAAAGATGCTCTACCCTTTAAAAAAAAAAAAGTTTATTTTTAGCTCTACAGTCTTGGATGAGAGTCCAACGCAAATTTTAAAGCATATCACTAATACTACTTCTAGGATTATAATTATTTATTTATTTACAAACCTGGCAGCATTATTGTGATTTCTTTTAATTTAGGCATATATACTAGGCCATATATATATATATATATATATATATAATACACACACACACACACACACACACACACACACACATTTAATATGCTGAAATCCTACACAAAGCAACTAAGACATATTTCTTTAATCTGTGGACATCCCGAAATGTTGCGACATAAAAATGGCTAAGGTGTGATTTGCCTACTTGCAAATTTAATTAAATTGGCACTCCATTTAAGTTGTTAATAACTCAAAAGTATTTAGAAAAAATTAGATCAGGAGTACTCCAAAAACTTTCATTGTGATTAAGAATAAAGTAATTAATATAAAAGTGCTAATACTTCATTCAAATGAAAGGGACCATGACATTTATTAAAAGACATATACTTGTACTTTGGAAATTAATCATCCAAAAGTAGTGAAAGTGAAATTAATTTTATTGACACACTCTCCCATCTCAATCAGCTGTTTATTAACGACGTTAAACATGTGACTTAGATTTTTATCTTACCTGTTTACAGAATCGTTATCTGATAAAATCGGCCTTGCTTTTTCATTGATGTGATTTGCTCGACTAGAACGATTTCCCATTTTCCACAAATTTTATTTTGTTTCGCGTTTGTGTCACATTGATTTTTTAACAAACAAAAAGGCAACACAAATATTAGGTCACCAGGAAGACCCTGGTGCATGTGTTAAGGGTCAACCGGAAATTCATCTATTTTTAGACATTTCTCAAGCATAATGGGAACAATTAAGGACCGTTTATAACGGCGTATTAGTCAGTTTTTCATTGGATAAGGAAAGAAAGATGTACTGACAGTTTCATCATTTAACTATTTATATTGGACTAAAAGAGTGTTGCAAAATTGTCAGAATTTATTTGTTCATCTGCTGGAACCAGAAGCTAATAAAGTACAAGAACTTTACAAGGTAATGTTCGTGGCCTAGTGATTATTCTTTAGAGTTGCAACTTTCAGTTTGTGAAACTGAAAACGCCATATTTCTACAGTACTAAGTACTAAAACAATTTTTAACAAAACCAGAAGAGTGGTAAAATATAGATTTTTTAAAATGTTATTTTATGGTCAGATGTTTTATCTATTTTGTATTTCCTATCTCATCCCGCTGATGTGTTCTGCAGAGACTGGTCACAATCGCGCTGGGCAGTATTGAATTTGATTTGAAATATAGCCTTAACCATTACGGCAATAGGCCTAACACTGTAACAGTTGTAAGAAAAACACACTCTTACTAGTCTTAGTATTCAAGTATGGGTTAATCTTATGGGTTAAATGGTTTATATTTTCTTTCACTTCTAATGTTCTATAGATGCAAAGAAAAATTCTTCCATTAAATTAAATAAGCGTTCAACTTCGATACTGTTTCAGACTAGTAGTTTTAGTACAGTAGTACTAGTACTGTAGTAGTTTTTAGTACTGTAGTAGGATCGTACGCAGTAGCCAACACGTTGATGTACAACCGCTATTAATAATATTACTACTGATGCATAATACTGTAATAGTACTTAGTAGGTAATATTTAGGCCTATATAGATCATATTCATAAAATTTGCGCATTACACATGACATATTTAAGGTGAAAAGTCTCAATTTAGTTATACAATTATTTTTATTAGTACTATTACTACTAACTAATAAAGCGATATAAACGTCAGGTTTAAAAGGCTATAACAGTATAAGTTAGGAACTGTAGGCCTGTATTATTTTAACATGTAGGTCATTAAAAAAAATATTTCAACTTTAGCCTATACAATTTAACTACATGTCTCTGTATTCAGAATCAGAAGCAATATTTTATATGTGTACCATAAGCATAATATTCTTGACCATTTATAATTTTTTTATATTTATATTTTATTATCAATATCAGGATATTACTATAACTGCATGTAGGTTAAGAATTAAAGAATATAGCCTAATGTAGAAACATGCACAGATCTAATGTTGATGTTTAATAATGTCCTCTTTCAAATTTTCACTGTTTCAGCCACATTGAAAACAAGATCCCTTATCAAAAGAAAACACCATGGCAAAAACTGAAGTGTTCTTCAAGTTTTCTTTATCAATTCTTTTGTTTGTTTCTCATAGTTCACTCATTGCAGGTAAGTTCATGTGATATCAATAATATCATTCAAGCACAGCTTTTATCTTGTGGTGTGTATCTCTGTTTTGTACGAATATCACAGAAAGATTTCAGCCCTCATACTTTATCAGTTTATGTATCCACAGTCTTTGTCAGTCAGAACAGTTTTTGTTTTAGTTTTTCAGAGGTTTTTATTTTCATACCAATTATTTTTATTCCATCTTCACAAACACTGTTAATAGTGTTCACTGTGTAAATTACCATCCTTTGTCCTACCATCAGTAAGCTAATGATACCTAAATTGTGGAAATCAAGTTGCCCATTTGAAATCATTTCCACCATTGAAAGTGAAAGAAATGTGTTTCTCATACTATATAACTAAATCTTGGAATATTTTGTAACAAGATTATAGAAGTTAATAACTGTTGTAAATAATTACTGTGGCACATTAAATGGTGCAGGGTCTATTTGCATGTTGAGTGTGAGATGTTTTTCTAAGATACAACATATAGCAACTCATTTCAAAGATATTTATCATCTTTGATCATTAGTACAGATGACCAGGAAATACATATTCTAACTATACATTAACAAACTGCACTTCTTTCATACAGATAGAAAGAAGGGATAGTCTGGTTCAGTTTTATCAGATATATTTATCACTTATTGTTGAATTATGATCGATAGAATGTCTCTTTGAAAAGGTTGCTAATGATTTTTGAATGAAAGATTTGCCATTTATGTTTCTACTCACAAAGAAACTGTTGGTTTTTTTTCTCCACAAATAGTTAATAATACAGTTAATACAGATAGGAAACTAGCATGATGAAGGTCAAAATTAACTGACAAATTTGTTGACTGATAACTTGTGATACTGATAGTGATAGTGTCATGTTAAATGATTACATATAATCAAGCTTGGCAAGATGCTGTCATAATGCCCCATGTGTTGGTTACTCTACTTCATAAACCAGGGTTTTATTAACTGATAAATTTATTGACTAGTTAGTTATGTGAAGTGACTGTGCCTTTTCAAACTTGGTGGGCAAGATAAATTTATATTGCTCTAATGTGGAATTGCATTAAATTGATTAATTCATGCTGGCTTGAGAGACCAGTTTCAAAGGTTGATGTCTTGGTGTATTAATTGTGATGTAATGTCACTGTTGACAGTAATCTTTAAAATGGATTATTTGTTGTTGCAAGACTGTAGCACTCTCCATAATATAATACTAGATCAACTGGCTTTAGTGTCATTTTCCTTTTGTTATTGTGTTTTTATTCTTATTTATTTTATTTTAGGTTCTCTTAGTGATAGTGTACTTTTGCAACAAATCTCGGTGCTGACCCTACATAGTGACAGAATGACTAATGGTCGTCGTTCTGCTCCTGTTCCACAGGTATTTACATCTATATTATGGATACTTCCATTAATAATATGAAAATTTGATTCTTCTTTTCACCATTGCACAGTCACACATCTGTTAAGGCTGCACAAACTACAGAATATTGTTGGAGCAAAACATAAGCGATCCTAGTGTTTCTGGATGTAAACAGTAGTTTCTTTCTTTTGTTGTTTTTTTTCTTCTAGCCAAAATATATAAATAGTTTAGAGAGAGTATATACTATATTTAGTATATACAAGTTATGTAAACTTTTCAGTAATGGTAAAATATTTATAATCTTGATGTGGTAATGAATTTGAAAAAGAATAGTCTTAAATTATTTTCTTTTTTTTCTTCATTATATGACAACCCTAATTTTTTAAAATAATAGCTTGGTAAAGCTTAAATAGTCTTAAATTATTTTCTTTTTTTCTTCCCATTATATGACAACCCTAATTTTTAAAAATAATAGCTTGGTAAAGCTTAAGTAAATTAAAGTGGCTTACTTAGTTGAAAATCAAATGATTTAGGTGACTTGTTATATTATATTTAAAGTAAAATATTATTTTTTTATTGTCATATAAGTGTTTTAACCTGTTACCTGGCGGGTCACATATTTATGCTACATGCTGGCAGGTTGTTTTACCACTCAGTGATAATTGAATGAAGTGAGCTTACTAAAAAATGAAAAGCAGCTGTAATTATAAATTGTAATTATAAATGGATTTTGAAAATGTAAAGTTTTACCTATGCTAAACATACTAAAGAATTTTAAAATTATTGTTTTAAAAGTATTTAAAATTCAAAAATAAATATGTAATAAAAGTTCCCTTTTGTAGCTCTGGAATGATGATTCTCACAGTGTCTAAATCTATTTTCTCACAGTCTTGCATTTTATGTAAAAGATCGTCAGCAAAAATGACATGACACCTCCCCCAAAGTGTCAGTTTTATAAAGTCTAGGTGATTTTGTGGTGTTTTGGCAGTATTTTGGATAAATATCCAGGATGCCACCTCATCAGAGCACTCTTACCCATAATTGTTCAAAAGTTTGAGACACAGCAAGCAGTAACTGAATACTGTTACTCAATGGCTACACTGCCCAAGATGTGTCTGCTGAAAGCTTCAATATCTACAAAAATTAGATCCCATCCTAAAATGTAACACATGATATAGTTTTTTTCCACCCCAAGAAATTGCAACATGGTTGAAATAAATTGTTCACAAGACTTTTTTCCTTCAGCACAACACTGCAAGTTGACGTGAATAGTCCATTGTTGAGCATTAAACATTTTTTAAATACAGAAATATAATATGTATAAATCATAAAACTGTCATAGAATATTTTATCCAAAAGATTTTTTCCATGTGCACAATTACTATTTCAAGTTGAAATCCATTGTTCATTATTACATTCAGATATTTTCCCCCAAAATGCAAGTTGAAAAATCATTAAACTGTCAAAAGACAATGTTCACAAGAATTATTTTTAAAAAAGCAATTACAAGTCAAACTGCAGAATTTTTATTGCAAATTGAACTCCATTGTTGATTATTACACAAAACATTTTTGCCTTCAGAAACTGCAAGTGAAGGAATATCCATACTGTCACATCATGTTGTCTCTAAAAGAAATTTTTGAATAAACAAATACAAGTCCAGTCGTACAATGTATATTGCAAGTTAAAGTCCATTGTTGATTAGAATAGATACAAAAGTACTATTTTTTCTGCATAATTTTCATGCCTAAGATACATTAATTACTCTTTAAATCCAACTCTTTCTTACCATATAACTTACAAGATAAATTATCAAATAAAATAAATAACTATATTCGTGTGATGGGTGAAACCATGCTCACACACATAAATCCTAAAATACACAAAGGAAATAATAAACTAGCCTACAAATATATATAAATACAAACTGCAACCCATTTCCTATTTGAATATATTATTATAAATGTCTTTGGTAATTAACAAATGCATTGCATATAAAGAACAGTTAAAAATGTACACACTAACACAGCATTATACATTAGCCAAGCACTGACAACAGTTCTGCTCCATGTGATTTAAACAGTGAGCGATGACCTAGTTTTGTCGCTACAGTAAAACAAAGGCCTGCATTCACACATTACATGCACTTTTGTCAAGTAATAAGAATATCCAAAGAATAAGATTGTTTTGCTAAGAGTACTTCTTAAAATTGTTAGGTTTGGGGAATTATTTTATTAATTTATTTATTGCTCAAGTGAAACTTATACTTATCCAAATATTTAGAAACATTCATATGTGTATTCTTTCAAATATTTACCTATTTTTATTTTAAAAAATCTTTTTTTGCTTCTCATAACTTCATTAATGTTGACAAGCTATTTTCTGTTCTTCTCTCAGCTGAACTGTGTGGGAGGCACTGCTAAAGGTTATTTCACTCCAAAAGTAGTCCAATGCTATAACCGAGGTTTTGATGGCACCGACATTCAGGTAAAACATATCTTTGTACTTTATGATTTTTCATTTATTTTTTCCAGTATATTTCTTCAGAGTTTAATTTCTTTTTCTCTTTCGCCATCTGTTCTTCGGAGAAATGTACCATTGTGCTTCATGAAGTGCAAAAAATAAAAGGATTAGATTTAATTATTTTACATTGTTAAAGTGCACAACAGGGCCTAATGCTCACATAAAAACATAAGAAAAGATAAAAATTATGAACATTTTTATGTTATTTGAAATCTGTAAAAATGCTTATGTTTCTGTTGAAAACTTAAAAAGTAAAATTTTACCAGTAAAAATGATTTTTTTTTACTAGGAAAAAGAATTTTCAAATAAGCAATATTATTGTCTCAATAGCACCAATATATTTTCATTATTAACCTAAATTATTACCTTAATCTGGATACATTTTTATTTAAAATAGAGTATAAAACTACAACTTCGCAACATGGAAACCATATCAACAAAATTATCAGCCACATAAAAGAAGTTCAATTTTTCTCAACTAAACATAAAATGGTCTAAGTTATTATGCTGCAAAGATAATATTAATTAAGAAACAAAGTATCTATTTAAATATATATATTTTTTTAATGTAATGATAAGCCTATTTTTATCCTTGAATGTAATTCATAGGTTTCAGGTTTAAAACTTACACACAGCTATGTGAAATTTTAAATGCAAAATAAACCATATGGATATATACATAAATATATAAGCTATTTACAATATTAATTAATATAATAAAAATATATCGAGATTATCAGAAGTCTTAGCCGTTTAGAAACATGAATGATTTCGAAAATTTTCCATCCTCTCTGCAACCATGTCAGACGAATGGGAAATTAAAGTTATTTTTCTTATTTGGTACTTAAACTATCACACCAAGATGACATGAGAGTTATCTTCCCAGAATATGGCGCTTTTGAAAAATATAAGTAGTTTGCAATATTATCATCATTATTTTATATTTACAAATTTATTAGTTCCATTGTAATAAATTGTGATAAAGAGGAAATGAAGTCAAATTAATTTTCCTAAAGCTGAACATAATGAATAAATTTGAAAAACAGCATATGAATACTTTTGGTAAAATGAAACCAAGTTATAAATCTACATTGCGTATTCATGTAACATATCCTGGTTTGGTAAAAGAATAAAAGTTTTGCATCCGATTTATGTAGAAGCTAAGCATTGCAAAGAATCTGCCTTTTTAAAAATATTATTTCTTCATAAAATTGACCATTTGCAGATAAAAGGAATATTGAATATTGCTTTAATGTATTATCACTTCTAAGAAAACCTTGATATGGTAAGTTTGTTTGATTATTTATAACAATGAAAATTAAAGAAACAAACTTGTCAGTATTTTAACATCAATAAATTAAACAGTAATATATGTTTATAATATATATTAAGTAATAAGTGTAATATTTGTAAAGCCAAGAACCTGAAAATATAATTGCTTAAGTTCTATCACTAAATGTACAAAGTACATTTTTAATGAAAATAAGCTGCTGAAGGCTTCAGCTTGATTGTCACATTTTGCTGAAAGCATAGCTCTATGCTTTTCTAGTTGACTCTTCAACCAAAATAACTGCAGAAAATGGCTTTTTAAAAAAAAAATTGTCATAATCTCAGTAAAGTTTCACTTTAGGAAAAATATATTATTAATCAAATAATAAGACAGTCTAAAAAATTGAGCATAAAATAAATACTACTAATACTATGAAAAAAAGCTAAAGTTTTAATTTTTCAAAGTATGCTTTGTATATAGTTTAAAACTGGTTTGAAATAGAATAGGGTTGTTGCAAAGAAATAATTAGAATCTATAGAACTGAGGATCAGAAGACACTGATCTTGCAGTCATTTAGCTTCTAAAATTAACTTACAATTACAAATAAATTCATACATAAATAATGAGCTATATTTAATGAAAGCAATACTAATTCAGTAACTGATATAAGCAAAACAAACATCAAGATTACTTGCTTTCGAAGTTTGCTGCAGCTCTAAACTTTCTAACACGTGCGGTCGGCTATTGCTAGAATTTGAAGCAGATGCTTTTTTTTTTGGTTAACAGAGAAATTCTTTTGCGCTAAACCTCAGCCAAAGCTACATGATATTTTAAATACTACTTTTGTGGAAGAATTAATGATCTTCTCATTGTAATTTTCAGTGAGAAAAATTTTCTCAAAATCAAATGCTGTAATAGCAACAATTTAAAAATAGCCCAGTTTTAATTGATTACCAAAGAGCTTGAGTTTTAAAGTTATGCTAATAAAAATGGATCAGGAGAAAGCTTATGGCTGCACCTTTATTTTTTGTTCTTACTGATATAAGAAAAAGTCATATACAATCACATGCAAAATGAAATTTGGACACAAAATCAAATTTTTCAATCATGTTGACATAAGGCTGCAAGGTCCCATTTTAAGCAAAATGAAGTCCAACACTTTGTATGTGTATTTATTTTTTTTAAATGCATGGTTTGGTCACATTAAATAAAATATAACAGCATATTAGATAAAGAAATGATCTTTAATTTTATCCAAGTTGCATCAAGAAATAATTGTATTAAAGTATCACACTTCACTACAGAAAATCACCAGATTTGTGCACTAAACACTACTTATCCTGCAAAATAGCAGCATTGGGCTACAGCTAGTCATTCACTTACAAGCGCAATTGGTTCATACAGCTATCAAAAGTTGATTTGGTCATATGTCAGACTATATTTTACATGTGCTTTCAACCACGAGGTGCAAGGCAAACTGATGTGTCTAAGGTCAGCAATATTCAAAGGGTCTTTCAAATACCCCTCTTTATCATCCTGCTGCCTGATTAACAAAGGAGCTTCTATTCCGATGAGTACTCTTCCCTCTGACTCTCATATCTTAACAAATGCATTGCCAGATCTACAGTACATATTTGCAGTCTGGTTGCAGTCATAAAGTTGATCAGTTATAAGTCGTATAGGTCATAAGTTGACAACTAACAGTATCTAATTTTATGTGACTAAGCTGATGTGTACTGTGTTATCTAATTATGTTTTTGTATTCATTCTTTAAGTCAGATTTATCAAATACCTGCTGCACTTTTGCAGCCTAAAGTTTAATTTCTTTATTATCATTACCACCATTTTGTACAGTACTGTAGCTATACTTATAACCTTAATTTTAAGCTCTGTAAGATCACTAATATTTGTTTTAATTTTTTTAAAGCTAAAATTACGAATATCTAGAGAGGTGGATAAGTAATCCATTTCCTAAGCAAAACATGCTTTGTATTATTATTTCATCTGGGCTGGGCTTTTCTCCCTAAGGTCCATTAGTAGGTAAGGTTATATAAAGGATAAATATTTTCTGGAACAATATTTGAGTTTTTGGTTTTTTAAACTTCTGCTGTTTTGATTTTTATTGTTTCTTTTAACAATAAACCCACTAAATTTGATTAGGTATATTAAGGAGTCTTAAATTTGGTTAAATATAGATTTATTTATACATCATTCTGCATTAATGGCTTTTCTTAGAATAGATAATATGCTAACAAACTTATGCTTTTAATAATAATGATATTTGCAGTGGGAATGTAAAGCAGATATGGACAATGCTTATCGTTTTGGATCTGTAGAAGTGACTTGTGAAGGTTATAGTTACCCTAATGATCCATACGTCTTGAGAGGCTCTTGTGGGGTAAGTAGAGTACCATTGAATGTATCCCTTTTGTATAATTTCTTCATTTTTGTTATTTTTGTAAAATTGCACTTTGGTCATACTTGTATTTAGTCTCAGGTTTAAAATGAATTTTTTATCAAATAATTTTGATTGCACATTCAAGACCAAACAGACAGACATACAGTAGGAGTGTCTATGCCATACCTGCCTACCTTCCGCTTTTAGCGGAAGAATCTCCCGCTTTTACCTCGAATCTCCCGCTCTTCCGCTTCCAAAAGAAATCTTCCGCTTTCATTTTCATTTTCAATTTTTTTTTTTCACGATCGGTTATGACAGGACGAAAAACTTACCGTGCGTTCAATAGAGCTAACGGCGGCGTAACTCTAACTGCTTCTCTGTCGTCTGCTATGAGCTCTTCAGCATACGAGTCCTTTTCTAACACTTCCGGAATCTTATTCGTCGGCCGTTATTAATTTTAGTTGACAAAACAGAATTTCGCTCGTGAAATAGACATTTTCTTTAAATATTTTTTTAAGTTGAGAAGTCAGAGCTTAGCGGGATAAGCAAATTCGGTTCATAACGTTTTTACTGCCCGTTCGACCGATAGACGAAGTTCGCTTTTTCAAAATGGCGGCCACGTAGCGATAGTATATGCGTGACAATTACGAAATATTTACTTTAATAAATAACATTCAACGTACATGTAAGACAGTCTATGCAATTTTCTTCAGAAATTATCCGTCCAAAACGAGCTACTTTGACGAATTATATTGCAATGCTAGGAAAAAGACTGGCGTTTTCAATAACGGTAGGCCTATGTTTGAAACCGCATTGAGGTTCAAATAATCATTTTTCTAGAATCCGTTGTAATTATTCTTATATAATATGTAAGGCTTCAAAATTTATTTTTAAAAAAAGTGACACAAGTTTTAAAACAAAAGATCATCGGCGATAAAGAAATGATCCTGAGTCAAATTTGTTTGAAAGTAATTTACGGAATTGTGAACATTTTGATTTAGTCGAATTTTTTATTTTAATCATTTCTGCTAAAAAAATAATAAAAAATTAGAAATATATATAGGCCTATATATATACATGTATTTGTAAATTAGCCGTTGATATTTTGTGATTACGCAGTACACACATTATTATAATAGAATTTTAGAAGGCATGATAATAAATACACATACATTGAAGACAAAAGAAATGCATAAAACATTAAAAATAATAATATTAATCATATCCAATTCTTAATTAACAAAGCATGCTTATTGAAGAATAATGTCTTTTTAATAACATTTTAAATGTTACAGGAAGACTTTCACTGTTTTTTCTCTAGTCTAATGGACATGTAAATTTAGAAAAATACAGGTGTTTTATATATTTAAATCATTTATAAATTAAAATCTGAACCAGATATTCTAAAACTAATAACTGGTATTGCTTTCTCATAACAAAGACAACATATATTCCAAATTTTATTAATGTGGATTGATAAATATTTTTTTTTTTTTAAATTTCTTTGCAATATTCTGGTTCTATGTAGTATTAGAAAATAAAAAGACTGTACACTGAGGATGTAAAGGATAGTAATATATAGTATTAGTATATTTAATTCTGAGAGAGCTAAATGACTAAGAGCAGTCCAATGTAGTATGGATAGGGTATATTTATTTTAAAAAAATAAACCACTTGAACACTTTTAAAGTTCTGTAGTCTTTATTTTACTTTAAATGTGTTTTTCTCAAAATGACTTTTTTCCTCTGTTGAACTAAATGCTAAGACCCCTTTTGAATAGTTGTAATTATTCCATGTCCCTGAAATTTGGTATACTAGTTTCTCATATATAAAATTAAAAGGTTGTGCATGGATGAAAGCCTATATGCTTTAGGTTTAAGTAAATTTTATTTTTTTAAATTCTACATGTTCTCCCAAAATATATATTTTAGATGGGTACAATAAAAAAAAATCATAACTTTTTTCTTAAAATTTTTCAATAGGCACATGTTCCTTTTTGTGGCTTGTACATTAGATAATAAAAAGTTAAATATATATTTTTAAAAAAATCCATTTATGAAATATTTAATGAATTTCTGTAAAAGTGAAAATCATGATGCGGTACTTCAATGACCCATTATTCTGAAATGTGAAGATCCTTCTTCAAATGAAGTCTAAAGAAATATCTAAATAAAACTGCCTAACACTTGGTGTGCTTGACAAAAATTCATCTAAAATAAATGGAATAGAGACTAGACAAAATGTAGACAAATTGTTGTGCTTCGCATTAATCATTACATTATTGGTAAGTTTATTTACAAATATTAACATTATTTTTTTTATTTTGCATTTATTTTATATTATTGGTATTTCTATTAAAAAGCCAGACTCCGCATAAAATCTTCTGGTTTCCATTCAAAATCTTCTGGTTTTGGACCAGTGATCTTCTGGTTTCCTAAGGTGGGGGGTAGGCAGGTCTGGTCTATGCTCTCTACCCGTGTAAGCCAGAATAGTGGAGATAAAGCTCAGAGCATCTTCCTAACAGAGTTTATTTCCCTTGTCTTGTTCTGAGTATTATTTTTCACTCATGCAATATGGAATTTATTTTTCACTCATACATCTAGTCAAGCTAGAGTTGCTTTTAGAAAATTCCTTTAAATTGTGGTAATAATTAATGCTTTCTTTTTTAAAATACATTGGAATTACCCTTAATCTGCACTCTTTTTAGGTTGAAGCAGTTCCAGCCACATAGGAACTGATTGTAGTTTCATTGGATGAACATAATGTAGCTGGCCTGCAATTGGGGGCCAAATAGCACAAAGAATTTAAACACACTAGAATCACACCCACTGCAGTGAGATGTGCACACTGAGAGAGAGACATTCAAACATATAGTTGAATTTGCATTAATTAAATGCATATATGATCTGATTTCCTGTAACCAAAGTCTAAAGCACTACAGCACCTAATTTTAAAATAAACAGCAAATATGAAAATATAGACATTATAGTGTCAGTGAAACATGTTGAATTATTTAAAATATATAAAACAATATATTCTTTTTGTGATTTTTAAAATCAGAGTTTTAATTTAACACAATTATTGATCTTAAATTGAATGGCTGGATCATAGTGAAATGAAAATGAAAATGTTACATTTGAAAGAAAATTGAATGTGTTGAATAAAATGTTCAGATGTATATGGCAATACCAGATCAATTTGATGACTGAAAGGACAATCATAGACTATAGAAAATTTAAAAATGCTCCACTAATGAAATGCATATTTAAGAAAATAAGATATTCACTTTTTTGATATTTAATAACCTTAATACAACTGCAGATATTGAATTCTTAATTAAGTAATTTATTTCAAATATGTATGCCAGTTTCAGCATTCGAACTGTGCCACTTATATAATATTTGTCAGCACACTAGTGATCATAACATTTCTTTGACTTTGAAAAATAAATTATAACTTATTGCATTTTGGTTATTTATAATTAAAACATTACTAAATTAAAAAGAGCCACCATTGAATAATTGAATATTTTGACAATTGCACAGTAAGTGAACTTAGCACTTTAAAAAATATTGCTTATATGCAGTTTTGATTGGCATTTAGAGCAGAGACTGACCTCTGCAGCAGTAGAGCACAGGTTCATCCAGTGCATTTTCTTTTTAATGTAGAGAATATGTATATATGCCTTTGTTAGTGATATCAAATTCTTCTTTCTTTTTTAATGATAATCTCAGAGTGAATATGATTTACTTTACTATCTCTGGTGTAATTCATTGTGTAGTTTTATTACTTATGTAAGTACTTTAATTTAAATACACTCCTTATCTTTTTAGTGAGAATGCAGCATGCTTTAAGTATTTGAATACATAACTCTTTTAATATTAACATGAAATTATTCCATTTAAACCAGGGGCTTGGAACCCTTGTAAAAAGTTGTATAGACAAATTATTTTAAATCATGGGCCACGTGCCCTGGGTTCACCCTCATGCCAGTTGTAACGGAAAAAAAGATATTGTGCTCCTGTGCAGGCTGAAAAGAGGTGTACAAGACATAGTTTATTATTCTTTTCCTTTTTGGGAAGGTCACTTTGATGTGAATAAAACAACAATTCTTGCTCTGTACATCTGGTACTGTTTGACATCTGTCTGAAAAGAACTTTATGCACTTTGTTTCTATTTTAAACTCAGGGTGAGGCTCATAAGACAGAGAAATGTTATTACAGGTGTAAGTTTGGGCCAAGTGCAATCAGCAAGGTATAGTTTGGATGTCCCCTTTGGGTGCAATTGGTGGGAACTAGAAGGTGTTTGTTATAGATTGAAGTAAATTTTTTAAATGACTGTGATATGGTCAAATCTTGGTTACTAGAAGGTGTTTGTTATAGATTGAAATACATTTTTTAAATGTCTGTGATATGGTCAAGTCTTGGTTACTAGAAGGTGTTTGTTATATGCTGAAATACATTTTTTAAATGTCTGTGATATGGTCAAGTCTTGGTTTTAATCTGTTTAATGTTTCATGTCTAACTTTTTCTATTTTAGATCATTTGTCAACTGTGTTCTGCATCAGTGCATGGCATATATTTTTATTTTTGTTTTTGGTTTAGTTGGAATACACACTGGACTTCACAGAGGAAGGGTACCAACGCTTCAAACAACAAGGACAGAGTCAGGGAGCTTATGCAGGCTATGATAGCAGTTACACCAATTATCAGTTAGTATCTGCTTTGTCTTGTTCTTTTTCACCCAGAGGACAGACATTGGTTGGCCAACAATGCACTTGGTTCTAATTTCAGTGCATGTGTATGTTCCCTTAACTTTAAAACATTTGGATTAAATGTAAAGTGTTTGAACAGATAGAGTTAATAGTGTCAGTTGTGTCTTTAGCAAAGGCAGCAAATTTGGGCTTTGATGAATATAGAATTTTGCTTTTAAAATAAGATGCATTTGTCCAGGTTGGGATCATGGTTCAGAAAGAACTTTTAAAAAGTCATTAGCAAAGAAACTATTAATAGGATAAATGTTTATTGTCAATTTTATTGTAATATATATTTTATAAAAATTATATATTTGTATATATTGATTTAGCTGACTGCTATCCATGGAGAACAAGTTTTATTTTAAAAAAATTATAAAATGAAAGATGGTATATTTATTTTCCAAATATTTTCAGTATGATCAAGAAAGAGAAAATAATGCAAAAACCTACATCTCATTTGTTCTGTTTTTATTGCTTCCTTATTCCTTGCAAATTCAATACTACCTGGAACCAGGTCAACTTTATTAGTATAATTATAAAGGTGTTAAAAGCATTATCAATAAACACTTCATATTTGTGAGTTTAACATAGTCATTTGTTTATACATCTTTTCTGCAATAATTATATTTAGAGATTATTTTGGGTATTAAGGATATATTTGGGAATAAAGTTGTTTTCTCAGAATCTGGCTTCATCAGAGGATTAACAGATAACTTACATTGTACATAAGAAAGATTCATCGTGCAGATTGTCTGTTGTTGATTACCTAAAAGTGTGAATTGTAGTGTTTGGTTCTATTTTGGTCAAGTAACTGACCATTTTGCATATTGTGTATAGTTTGTGTCAGATAATTCTGCTCATACCAGCTTATGAATATATAGGTACCCTATATTTTGTTATGCCTGAACCTAACTCCCATTTTTTTCTCCTGAGAATTATGGCTTCAATACTCATTAACTGCATAATATTACACACTTTTGAAAAGTTTAATCTTATTTTGTAGAGAACTAAATCTGGTATTTAATTTTCATTGTATATTATTTTTATTATTACAGAGGATATGGAAAGAAAGCTGGATCAATCATTGGAGATCTACTTTTTCTTGGAGGAATTGCACTTGTCATTTACATAGTTTATAAGACTTGCTTGTCTTCTTCACATACAACCGGTGACAGCGATAGACAACCACAACCAGATATGGGAAGTAATCAGCCACCACCATATGGCTTCAGACCAGACTATGTGCCAGGTGTGCTAGTGTTTTGTTAAATTTTTGTTCTCAAAGAAATCTGCAGTCACGTGAGATTAGTTGGAGTTTTATCTGTTGGGTTTAGTTTATCTGTTTCATTTATTTATTATCAGATAAATAATGATGTAAACTTTCTCTGTATTGAATTCATATTTCAGCTTATGCATTGTAAACTTTCAGTATCTGGACACATATTTCAGCTTATACATTGTAAATTTTCAGTTTCTGGACACATATTTCAGTTTACACATTGTAAACTTTTAGTATCTGGACACATATTTCAGCTTATACATTGTAAACTTTCAGTATCTGGACACATATTTCAGTTTACACATTGTAAACTTTCCCTGTATTCCCTATAATTAAAATGTAAACTTCTGCATGGTAGATTTTCTCAGTATCTTGACTAAAATTTCAGCTTAATCAATTTGTTTGTAATTGGATTTTGATACTTGATGTAAAAATTGGATGGTGAGAATAAGTTTTAGTCTGGAAGAAATATAATCACAGGTTTCTGTTTACACGCTATAACAGACAGAAAATATTTTGATTTTATGTTTTTTGGTAAGAGCAAATTGAAATATGTAAGGATTTATTTTGAGAATAATGCTTCATTATTGTTTTCTTTTTAATTTGTTATGTGGGTTTTAACACTTACGTGTGATCCACCTGTGAGAAGAGAATTCTTATTGAAGTTTAGAAACTATGAGTAACACACAGAAGATATTGTCATAATCAGAAATAAAGTTGTGAATACCTTCCATGATGTTTGTATGGAACTAAAACTTATAATTTGGGTATTATAAACCATTTCTGCTCAAGGTCAAAATATAGAAGCTTGTGTAAGCTTTGTTCAAATTATTAATCCTTGTGATTTGCTAGAGGACAAATCTTATCAGTATTGGACACCTATTGAAGAATAGTCCAAATTTAATTAGAAAGCATCCTTTGGTGAATATTATCTTGCAAATTCAATGATTAATCTTTTAGATCATATTCTCAAATATGTTCTTATTTCCAAGATTGAATAATCTTGTCTTTTCATTAAATGAAAATTATGATGCAAATTATTCTGGAATGCTGAAAATATATTTTGGAATTGATTTTATGGGGGGATAACTAGCTTTTAGAACTAGGAAGATAAACATATATTTATCATCTCATCACCTGAATAATACCATACTGTTATTTATGAGATTGATAGATCACCATATTTTCAGCCTGGATTGCTGGGAGAAAATAGCATTTAGACTTATGTAATTTTCTTAATGTTCACCATATTAGAATGGGAATTCTCTTAATCAGCATGTATTAAGATCAGTGTCATTTATACATGTAGCTAATATAGATCTGTTTATGTTACCTAGCAACAGTTAATGCTAAGTTGAAAAGGAAATATGTTTTACTCTATCTTAGCTGTCATTTGGGTATATAGGAATAGAGGACTAAGAGTTATGACACTTTGGACAGTGACACATTAGCCTAAGATTAATCAAATAAAAGAAGTAAGTCAGCAGTAATTATAAGCAAATAATACTCTTTTTCACTTCATCTGCAATTAAAGTATATTTATTTACTGAAATGTCTTTAATTTATTTCAATATTTTGCATTTCAGGCAGTTCTTGCTATACTGATACATCTAGTACAGGAGGCTTTACTGGTAATCCAGGCACTGGTGGGGGTTTCTGGACAGGTGCTGCAACTGGAGGGCTCTTGGGGTATCTCTTTGGACGTAACAACACATACACACAATACCAGCCATATAATAACTGGGGATCTCCACGCCCCCGATCTTATTTCAGTAGCTGGGGAAGTGGTACATCATATAGCACTGGATCTTCTGGTGGGAGTGGTACCTTTACAAGTTCTGGAACACGCACAGCATCTGGATTTGGTGGTACTAAACGTCGTTGAAAGTAACAGTTTGCAGCTTATAGTCACATACTAATGACTTCTGATTTTGTTGTTGTGGTAAATGTTAAATAATTGAAAATATCAAATTACTTTTTCATTTAGAACATTTTGTGAAAAGCTTTTCTTTAAAAGGAAAATGTCAGCTTCATAATAGAGATCTTAAAAAGCACAAATACCATAGTAGATTGCTTTATACATTTCTTGCACTATTTAAACCATTTATTCAAGATTGAATTATCTTGAGTGAATTATTTCCTGCAGAATAATAACTAATTATGTATATATTGAAGAAGAAGATTGAATTTGCATACAGTCCCCTTTGCAAATATCTGTATGAAGTTTTATTTTGCACTCTGTTTGACATCGTGCAGGCTTTCTCTAAAGCCACATTTTAATTCTTGTAAACTAATGAAATGCATAAGATATTTTGCAAATATACATTTAAACTACTTGAGGACACCTCAGTTTCATTTTTAATAAACTAATGAAATGCATGACATATTATGTAAATATACATTTAAACTACTTGAGGACACCATTTCATTTTTAATAAATTTCTTTTTGATGTATATAATGAAATGTTTATAAATACTTTGAGATATATATATATATATATATATATATTAAAATGTTTATAAATACATTGTAATTTGTATATTTCTGCATGCATGAAATTGTGAATATGATTGAAGTGTACGTGTACTTTATATATAAGCAGAGAATGGGATTTCAAATTTTAGTTGATCTATTTGAAATGCAGTATTTAATTGATAAATGTAATTGTTGATATAAATTTATTTGTATATCTTTTATAATGTGATATTTTAAGTTTGGTGAGAAAGAGTATCAGTATGCCTGGCTTAATTGTAAATTTGTATTGTATATCTTGTTTGTGTGGGTTTTTTTAAAAAACTTATTTAACAAAACAATATTTGAATTATTTAAAAATTAATACACATTGGGGAAATAAAGTTGTCAACATTTTCTTGATCTGAAGCAAATGCTTTATTTATTTTAATTGTTTAATTATTTTATTGGAATTTAATGTTGAGAAATAATTCTGCATTTTAACATATAGTGACTTGAGATACATTTACATTATTCTGTCACTTAAATATAAACTCATTTTTATTTATCACTAATCTAGTGATAAATAAAAATGAGTTTATATTTAAATCAATCTCTGATGTAATCACTCTTACACTCATACAATGTAAGTGCATTTTTCACCCCCTTGCTCACAGCGTGTTTTTACGCCCTGCATTTTCACAGACATAAGCGCATTTTTAGGCCTCCATCTCTTACATACATAAGCATGTTTTTATGGCCTGTATTCTCACAGACAAGCCCATTTCTTTACATCTGTTTTTCAAAAGCAAAGGTTTGTTTTTTTCATAACACCTTATTCAGGTTGATTTTGAATCAGAACTTAATTCATTTTCATATCAGTTTTTGTTGTCAATATGCGTTGCTTATTTTTAAAGAAAAGCTGCTACCCACCTTCCTCATTTGCGCCACATGCTAATCACAAATATGGCAGTGCTATTTCAAAGTTCTGAGCCAAGCCATTCTTATTGATATTTCTTCAATCCTGTGAAGATGGACCATTTTGTGGGTTTGAGATTCAGGCAGATAATGATTTGAATGAGATGAAAATTATACTGTTTTTAATCAGGACAGCGATAGCAGCCAGTGTGCCTCTGACACTGAAGCAGATCCAGACCCAATAATTCTTACTGACAATGGAGTGCACATATTCATACATTACTTATTGTCGATTTATTTTAATGCAGTTGGTACTGTAGCAGTTTCCTGATGGATTTGATGTAATCACTGCAACAGCATTAGATTATTTTTATTTGTTGTTTCTGAAGCGTTATTGTTTCTGAAGGTAGAGATTATCAGTAACATCCAACAGATATGCTGTGTTTCTGCAAGGTAAGTGTACATGTTCCAACTTTAAGCAGACAACCCTAGCAGTAATGAAGCATATATTGCATGCAGTATTTTTATGGCCTGTCTCAGTTACCAGAGGACTAATCTCTACTGGTCAACAGAGCCATTTATTGGCAGTGTTGGCATAAAATTGATCTACTAGAATCAGTTTATCAGCTAGACTTCATACCTTCACGTCAGCATCAGACAAGCAGAGCCAGCAGGAGGAGACCTGAACTATTACCATTTATACAAAATAAAAGGAGTGATGGATACTCTAGCAACTACATTTGCTGCTACATTAATACCTTGGCATTATTTAGCTATAGATGAATCAATAACTCATTTTACCGGATGTCTTGCGTTTCTACAGTACATGCCATCATAACCAGACCAGCAGGGTATCAAAGTGTGATTGCTCTGCGACAACGACACTGTGTATTTATGCAAACTCAAAACTTACTTTGGCCTGTAAAAATCCCCAGCCAATGCCTAATGGACTTGATCATTATGTTGTAACAAAGCTGTCAGCAGAACTAGACTTCATGCACAGAGTTCTTTTTTCAACATGTTTTTTTTAAGTCTGTTTACGTTTCTCAAACTTAATTCAGATTATATGCCTGCAGAACTGTAAGATGGTAGAGAAAGGGTTTTCTACAAGAGTTGAAATGGGTGCCAAATCTATGAGTTGAAATAAAAATTGAGGAAGGAAAACAGTAATTTGACCACAGTGATGTGGCAGGATTAAAAAACAAAAACAAGTGGCCATCATATCAGTCTTCATTGATTCACCTTCCATGCAACAAGCTCACTGGTGCATTGGACCTAATGACGTTCATCATCCTGTTCTGCAGCTGCAAATCCTCTTTGACTACAATGCTCACATGAAGGGGGTGGACACTCATGACTAAGAGAGAATAAAGTATGACTGAGCAGAATTACAAAATGGCCTGGAAATACATTTCCTGGTTTTTAGTAAATTTTGCCATTAAAAAACACTTGTATATTTTCCACTGCAATCACCAGTGCAAATGTTTATCTCATTTTGATTTTTGTTGTGAACTTGCCATGTAGTTCATTGCTGGATTCATTTCCAGAAAACAATGACATATTGGAGTTGTGAGAACTCTGCCCTTCAATACCATGTCATCAAGATGTCCAAGAGAACTTCTGTTATCATCTCAAGCAACATATCTGCAAAGATACAATTTTTGGTTGTGCTCAATGTAACATAAATTTATGCCCCATATTAACAATAAACTGTAAAGTGTCAGTACATTTACATTAACGTGTATCAATCCCACCTACCCACCCTATATGACGCTTTGTTTATATTTTACTAGCATTTGTTTGTTTCACTAACATTCACAAGATTATAATAATTATATCTACTACAGCATAAGTAGTAGTTAATACAACAAGAAAAATACAAACATCTATTTACTTATAGCTTGGGCTCAAATTGTTAGTGTACTCTTTATATATTATATATGCCCCTACTCACCTGCTCAACAAAACCGCCAACACGGTAACCGAGGGCAGCCACAGCAAAACAAACCAATACTGAAAATAATTGCACAAAATGCTAGACAATCCTGGAATCGAGGACAGTTGCAACTCGGGCGAAAGTTACTGTCAGTCTCAAACTCAGTGGGAAATTGCCTGCAGTTGTCCAAAACAGAGCTAAACTATTTTTTTAAAAATTAAAACTAAAAAGAAATCAACAGGGCAAGCATGAACGCCAAACGAACTCCAACAGCAGCAACCTCAAAGGCATGCAATAAAATACCACCACCAATACAACACCAACCCTTCTCCCCTCTCCCAGAAAACAGTGAGGTGAGGAAGTCCCCCGAGAAGCAACCCAAGACCTCATGGAGGAAAGTCCACTGCAGCCTCTGGAAAATGTTATCGAGAAAAAATAATGAGGAGAAGACCCCCACAGGAATATACCACAACCGAGAATGACATTTGAAGTTGAAAGTTTCCTGCAGTTCCTGTGGGAAAAGCATTCAATGAAAAAGAGAGAGATGACTTTTCAATACAACATCCACATTGCACGTTTAAAATGGTTCATAATAAATTAATAGGATCATTTGTTCTTTTTTCAGTTACCATTGTTGGAAAACATAATTAAGCCCATTCAGCAAAATAATCCAGTCTTTTATAAGATTCTAAAGCTCTTTTACTGTGGGCATTTGCAATATTTTGCTTTAGCTATGTAGGTTATTACTATAAAAGTTCATTTACTTATGTTTTGTGTCCATGACTACAAAGAACTAGCCCCAGCCTGAAACAAAGATAAGGTTTTGTCCAAGAATTCTATCTGTTATGCCAGTTTTGTTTTAAAAGCAAACTACACATGTGCATTGTATACAGTTTCTTAGTGGTTGCTCAATATTGGTTTCTGAATAACAGAGCTGCACAAAATCCTTCCTAATCTAGCCATGCAAATTAATTATTTTAACCAATCTTTGCAGGCAGTTTTCTCTAAAAATCATCTAGTATCAAAGCTCATAAATGTAATATTAAAGATAATATAATTTGTGTGTGTGCGCAAGCATAGCCCAGACACTACTCTTGAGAGGCTATGGTGGGCCAAGTTATTAACTTCCATTAATGATGGATGATGGCATTTGCCATCACCCATCAATAAGAGTGGCTCCTAAGTTCTATATGAAGTTCAAAGTCTCTTAGCAGTTTCCAATATCAGTATCATTAGTGCACAAATGTCAAATACAAGGCAGAGGTAGGGTAGACTTGTAATGTGGGGGGAACTGGTGATGTGAAAAGTCTATATGACAACAGAACTGTTTACAGGAAAATTGAGGACATGAAAGTGTCTGTATATGATAGGACAAAGAAAAAGTCTGTATCAGATAGGACTAAGAATTTCTTACTGATGATGTAAAAAGTCTGTATGAGATAGGACAAGGGGCTGTTTGCAGGAAAGAACTGTTGATGTGAACAGCCTTTGTAACATAGAGCCGTCTACAAAATAGAAGTGATGATTTGAATAAAGTCTCTTTTAAGATGATAAGGAGTTTTTACAGGCTGTGCTTTACATACGAAATCTAGACAAGAAAGAGACTATTAAAAAAATAGAAACATTAAAAAGACAATGATTTAAAGTATACATTTAAAAAGCTTCATTAAAATGAGTAACACATTTTAACAATTAAAAGAGCTGATAGTTGCACACAAAATCCTGATAAAATGAAGAGAGACATTAAAAAATAGAAAAATGAAAGACAATGACTTTAAAATATGCAATTAAAAAACTTCATTGCAAGAACAAAAGAGTAACACATTTTAATAACTAAAAGGGCTTTAAGATAGTTGCACATACCAAATCTAGAAAGGGGGGGAAATATGTACCATTAGCTTTTTATTTGTAATAAAATCTTTATATCAGGTTCATTTTTTTCCCCTCAGTATTTGGTTCATTGCTAATTAATAACATATTGGGCACACCTTAAATAAATATTTCAGTTTTAACACACCATGCACACACATCATTAAGGTATCAGTAATATGACACCACTTGTTTAGATTGTTTGTACAGTACATATAAGAATTAAATGCTGGAAACAAGTTCAGTGGCCAAGTAACAGTGCAGAATCAATAGGTCCCATGACTTTTCTGACTAGACGGTTGGCGCATTGCAATTAGTTTTTAGAGGAGAGGGCATGCTTATTATGGAACATACTGATCTTAAAAGCTTATTAATTATGAATTTGAAAGGTACATTTAGCCAACAAAATAGTCGATGACATCCACTTAACTTCATCTAAATGCTGGACTGCGAGCTGAAGACACCTTATTGCCTGCTCTAACGGTATGTGAAACTTTGCACTTTGAAATAATTTTTGGTCTTTCACTGACAAATAAGAGAGAAGAACTGTGATACATTAGCAAACTGAATGCAAATGATAAAGTATGTAATTAAGCTGACTTATTTTCATTGATATGTTTTTAAAAAATTTTAAGAAAATAAGAGAAAAATATAAAGATAACTTTTTAATTGCACTTTACATGCAAAGCCTATCAGAAAATGAGCATCAACGTAAACTGCATTTGGAAAAAAATCATTTTGCACATTAATTGTAAGCCACACTTTTATTTTATAAAATAAACTACACCCATTCTTTCTAAATTAAAAAAATATCTTTTTTGAGTAAGAACAATAAATAGCATTTGAAAGAAAACTCAACACAATCTTAGCAATACATAATACTCAAAGAGGTATTGATAGATAGGTAGGTAGGTAAATAGATTTAATATAAATTGTAGCACACTTTGTTTACTCTTTAATATTAAGATGCAGGGGTTAAATAGTTACAGGATTAAAAAGAACGTTTTGTGTGCCATGCCTTTTGCTTTTCAAGTTTTAGGGTTAAAATGAATAGTGTGTGATGCAAAATTTCTTGTTTTTCTTCAATTTATAGTATGAAAAGAGCTTTCTTTTATTTTTGTTATTATTACATTACTTCTTGTTTTTCTTAAGCTACTTATAGTGTTAAAAAGAAGATTTTTAGTTACACCACTTTTATCTTCAAGTTATAGTGTTAAAATAACATTTTAGTTACACCATTTTTTGTTTATCTTCCAGTTTTAGTGTTAAAAAGAAGATTTTTAGTTACATCACTTTTTTGTTTTTCTTCCAGTTATAGTGTTAAAAAGAACATTTTTAGTTACCCCACTTCTAGTTTTTACTCAAATTATAGTGTTAAAAAGAACATTTTTAGTTACCCCACTTTTAGTTTTTCTTCAATTTGTGGTATTAAAAAGAACATTTTTAGTTACATCACTTTTTGTTTTTTTTCTAGTTATAGTGTTAAAAAAACTACTTCCAGTTTTACTACTACATGGGTTATTGTTTCAAAGGAAAACTTTAAAGCTTTTTTTTAAAAATGAATTTATTTTTGAGAATTCATATTTTACACCACTTGATAGAAAGCAAAGTTTAAAATTCTATGCAGATTTATTGATACTATGCTGATTTTACAATGCCATATAGTTTTTAGACTACTATGCAGACTTTAGACCTCTATGAAGATTTTAGACTACTATGTAGACTTTAGACCTCTATGAAGATTTTAGACTACTATGTAGACTTTAGACTACTATGAAGATTTTAGAACACCATGTAGATCGTAGATTAGTATGCACATTTTAAAAAATACACTTAATCTGTAATTATTTAATCTTTTCAAAATTACATTACATTTTTGCCTGACATAGTATATTTGCCTACATTTTTTTCTTCTTGTTGTCTTCCTTTTTAATTTTGTGTGTAAAAGCTTTCAATTTTTACTATGTGCTATTTACTACAGTAATTTTGCTTGAAAATTCACTTATATTTACTTAGTGTTTACTAATACAATTTCGTATCAACGTTTTCAGGCCAATTTATTTAGTGTGACACCAATGCCACCTAGTTAATGGTTATTATTATTAGTATGATTAATTAATCATCCATAACTAATTGCAAGTGATGAGAATCTTAATTTATGTTATTAATAATTCTCCAGAAGACATCACTTGTCTCTCTTATTTGGCGGATATGCGGGCGCTTTAAACGTTTTCTCTCTTCCACAACATTAAAAAATAAACATTTACCGTCACACAATATTTCCGTAGGTAGAAAACTTATTAAAGGAGAAGACAAATCGTCTTTAATCTATATTTAGCGTACCCACTTCCACCCACTGTCTTTCCAACATATGATTATCAATATGTGTAAGAAAGTCAATAAATTTATTATATCAACAATCAAATATACTTATAACAAATACAATATATGATGGGCGGTTTAACAGATTAGCTACCAAACCCTTTATTTAATTCCACCTGTACAGATCTTTGTAATTTGCAGTTGGAGAAACTTGGTCAGATCTCAGAGACATTAGCCATGAATTCATTTATTTCTACCTGCCTCTGAGCATTACCAGTTCCGAACTCTCACTCCTTGCAAGTTCAAACACTTCTAGAGAGTATAGAAATTCTGGCCCACACAATCTCCCTTAGCTCATGAGGACACTTCCCAAAATAGGCTATTGTCTGATTTTTTAACACAATTAAAATTAAGCCCCCCCCCCCCCACTAAGCAGACATATCTCCTTCTTTGTCTAAATACAAAAGTGGAAGTGTAATTAACAAATAACAAAATTTATTCAACACAATGAAAGCTAAATAAGAAGCAATTGATACACAATAAGTAATAGTCACAAAGGCAGACAACCAAGTTAATGATTAAATCAAAAGAATATGCTACTGAAATCTGGTTTGTAACTATGCGATAGTTCATAGTCTTGAAATGTTTATGACCAAGAATAGTTCATTATGCAGGTTCCCAAATCTCTGTTTCTTGAGGATTGCAAATGTTACGGAAAGGTTCCATCAAAGAGGTATTTTAAGGCAGATTTTAGAAGTCAATCATCTGGTATACTGTTTATCTGCGAGGATGGAGTTGTCTTCCTTTGTGCATTGGCAGTGTGTTCCGTATGCTGAGGTGATCTTTGACATATGTCTACCTGACACTGACACATAGGTAGCTGGATGGTAGTGTGACGTCATGAGTTTTACTGTTGACTGGCAGCATAAGAGTGAAGACTTGATTGAAGTCTTTAATGAAGAGCTTGGATGAAACTGAAGACTGGTGACATAACAGTGAAGATTTGATTGAAGTCTTTAATGAAGAGCTTGATGAAACTGATGACTGGTGACATAACAGTGAAGACTTGATTGAAGTCTTTAATGAAGAGCTTGATGAAACTGATGACTGGAAGAATGCAGAATGTAGCATTGCAGACTGGAGGAATGAAGTAAAAGTAGAATCATACTGCAGAAATGATGAGTAGAAGCAGACTGGAAAAAAAAGGCTTTGAAGCACTGTGGAAAAAACAAGTGATGCAGGTGTGAACCATTGTGTATATGAAATAAACTAGGCCTCCCACCCCTTATTTATCTCTTAGATATATTCATGCACACATTGTATCTGCAAACCAATACATTGTTCAGCCACAGAAATAGGCATAAATATATTCGATAGATTTCTCAAAACGAAGAAAAATACAGTTAGAATCTTCCACATGAAGTTGAAATGAAGAAGTCTATATATGATAAGTATGCAATTTCATCAAGAGAAATTTCTCATTCCAAATTTACAGTTTGGGAGATTTCTGAAAATGGAAAAATACAATTATACAACCTTAACAATTTTAATTACAACAAGATTCTTAGAGCATCACAGCTCTACAATAAAGAGACAAAAAATCCAAGTAAGCATTTCAGAGTAAAACGAATTTTAGTTCTATAATTTTCTAAGTACAAATATATTGACTATTCCAAAACATACCCAAATGTGCTGTTTACTGACTCACACCTCAAAATCGGGACATGTTTTTAGATAGTGTCTGTTCTCAAATTTTGGCCAGCTCATATATATGCATGTCTTTACATTCCATTGTTATAACTGGGAGAAAAGATCACTTTACTTAACTGGCATATGTAACAGCCTTGAGACATGTTCCCATTATTTCCATTTCTCAAGTGGGGGAAGATATGCATTCAGACTGAGAGTCCTAGGAATTTCTCATATACAATGCTAGCCAACTCTGGGCCCCATGTTTTCAAGTTTCAGTTACTTAAGAGAAGTGCTTTTTTTCCATTTATACAGGGGAAGTAATGGCTAAGAGAAATGGATGCAGGCAATTGGTATCTGCTCATACATGACTGAGGGCCTATAGAATGCACATCTGGTGGCTCTGCTATGTAGTGTCAATTACACAATCATAGATATCGCTAGACTGGACTGTCCAACTCTTAATTAGCACTTTAATAGTTATTTTGTATCCTAACTTAACAATGGTTCAGAAAGACATCTAAAAAAAAAAAAACAAGAGCAACAGACAATTAAATTCAGAATGTTAAATAAATTTAAGAAAAAATATAATAATTAATTATTATTTATGTCATTTGCATTGTGGATGTTACTACAATGAAAAAGATTACTTGACATTGATTTATCTATGAAACTACATTCAAACAATTTTAATACCTACATAGTCTTATATCTTAAAATACAATTCAAAAGATTAGTGTCAATACAAATCACAAGATAGTTCTTATCAGAGAACAGAAATATAGTTATTAGCGATAAGCAATAATAGTTTCTATGTAATCTTATATAGGCGAAATCACAATAGTCTTCACTAATTTTTCATAACAAAGTCACAAGTTTATTGTTCATGTTATTACTGTCAATTACCTGTGTTTCCCTTCATGTTGTAAAATATTGATTCGCTGCTATTCTTTTGAGGTCATCTGGCATTCTGCAATATTAGCTCTCTCAGGCAAAACAACAATTGTAGCAATTTCCTGTAACTTCTTCATAACAGAAATTGCTCAATGTAGTCAGCATACTTTGCCATCATATATCAATGGAGTGCAGTGTATTTCTTATACTTACACACTGCAACAGATTCTTCTCATGTCCACAATGATTATAGCAGTTTATAATCAGTAAACCAGGAGATTCAGGTAAAACAAGAAAGGCTGCTTAAAATATAATCAGGGAACAAACACTAAGTTTCCAGTTTATTCATCTTTAACTCCATTTTCTCTTACATTCAAGTCTCAACAGTTTCCTGCAACATTATTTATTAAGTCACACACATACACACACAGACACACACATACACACACACACACACACACACACACACACACACACACACACACACACACACACAGCATAATAAATATAGCATATCAATTTTATTAGCGCATTCACTAGAAACAATATCAAGTATTTAGCATTGTATATACGAGCATCTTAGTTTTAAAAAATGTAGAAATAAAAGTCTACTCTATAGACTGCCTTTCATGCCACACTAAACTGAAATGAGTAGAAAATAGAATCTCTACAGCAGGTAAACGTTTGATCTCAGCCCATTGGAGGGTCTCATTCTCATAAATCTTAACCATTGGACAATAAAAACTACTCACCCAGCTGGAACTGGTTTGGATTGCATTGTTGTGTGCTTAGTTTGTTATCAAACGCAGCAGAGAAACAGCATTCGAACACCAATGTCTGGAGACTTGTGTCCAACATCGCAGTCTCAACTGGATTCTGTCGTCAACGGTCTGCTAACCACAGCAGACAAACAGGCAGGTGTTTGTTCTGTGTCTGAGTTAAGGCGAGGTAGAAATATGCTTTAGTGACGATGTTAATTTTGTGTTCTTGTTGGCGTTTGTGTTATACATCTTTACATTTCAAGGCGCGTTTATTGAATACTTTGAAATCTTTAATTTCATTTTCACTTATTTGAATAACTTACAGAGCAACACAGAGTTTTCTAAAACACTTTCTAAATCCTTACTTCTATTAGAATCACTGCATGATGAGTCAATGAGTGAGTACTGGTAACATTCATATTATTTAGTCAATTACTTAAAATTTGATTGCTTATCATAACAGCTCTTTCTCTCTCTCTCTCTCTCTCTCTCTCTCTCTCTCTCTCTCTCTCTCTCTCTCTCTCTCTCTCTCTCTCTTTCTCTCTTACATCTCCAGTATTTGTTGAGCAGCATATCTAGATCTCTCTTTGTTGGTATTACAAACCATTACGTGTTCACTGACACTAACCACTGTCTTCATTGATCCTTTCTCACCTTGATTAGCGTAACTCCTCCCTGGTCAACCATGTCGTTCACTTACCTTGATTAGTGTAACTCTTTTCTCTCTGGTCAACCAATGTGTTTGGAAAAGAAACTTTGGAAGGTTCAAAACACTGGCTAGGGTTATTCTCAGACTTTCAAGAACCGATACTGTCACTCCACTTTCTACACTCTTCACTGACTACCCGTCCAATCCCTTCGCTGATTACCCATTAACACTCTTTACTGACTACCCTTCCAACCTCTTCACTGATTACCCATTAACACTTTTCACTGACTACCCGTCCAATCTCTTCGCTGATTACCCATTAACATTCTTCACTGACTATCCGTCCAATCCCTCCGCTGATTACCCATTAACACTCTTCACTGATTACCCATTAATACTCTTCACTGACTACCCGTCCAATCTCTTCGCTGATTACCCATTAACACTCTTCGCTGATTACCCATTAACACTCTTTACTGACTGCCCGTCCAATCTCTTCGCTGATTAACCATTAACACTCTTCATTGATTACCCATTAACACTCTTTACTGACTGTCCGTCCAATCTCTTCGCTGATTAACCATTCTCTTCACTGACTACTCGTCTACATTCTTCACTGACTACCCGTCCAATTTCTTCACTGATTACCCATTAACACTCTTTACTGACTGACTGTCCAATCTCTTCGCTGATTAACCATTCTCTTCATTGACTAGTCGCCCACACCCTTCACTGACTACCCGTTCATAGCAGAACAGTAGGTACCTTTCTTGTTAACTTTACAATCTGGTTCCAGCCCGATATATCTGTCTGATGCATGTAAATTCCTCTGGAAGCATGTGCTTTTCATAAGACACACGCTTTCCGCACTTCGCAAGCAAACTGAATCGTTCATTTTTTACTTTCATGGATTCATCTTCCTGGTATTACTGTCCCTTTCTTTTGAGATGCCAAGAACCGTGGTCATTGTCAAGTGAGCTGTCAAGTTTAGGCCTATGCTTTTGTCTTTTGTAAATACAATATTTGTTATTTATTTTCATGTGCACGTGGTTTCATTTCGTTTTCTCAGTCTTTGTTAATTTTTTGTTATGTATTAAAGTGAAAGACCTCGTGTATTTTGTTTGCAATTACTGTAAAGCACTTTTATTATATTAGGCGCTGTATTAAGTCTATCATCATCATCATTATCATCATCATCATCATCATCATCATCATCATCATCTTCTTCTTCTTCTTCTTCTTCTTCTTCTTCTTCTTCTTCTACATCATCATCATTATTGAGAACAAAGTACGACAGTCTCTTTATTATATATTTAAATATTTTCCTTAGTTAGCTTTGTAGTGAAAATAAAGAGATATATAAAAGAATCTTCCTCTAATAGTTGTAAAGTTATATTTTCGTGATTGAGAAAAGAGAAATAAATGTATTTCATATATATTATTATATTTCTCTTGTCTTTTCAAACTTTTGTTTGAGAGTGATTGAGCAGAATTTTATATATGTTAATTTTAAAAAAGTGAACAATTCCTTAATTTTGTTTTGAAGTTGTATGTGGGGAACCCATTATTCATGCTTCAGATACTATTATTCTTTTAATGTATGTTTTCCTTTAATACACACAACTTTTTGTTTTCTTAAAATTATTTTTAAAAAACACAAGCAAACAATGTAACTAAAATTGATTAACTAATGATTGTGTTTTTCCTCTTAATGTTCGTAATTATGTGTATGTGCGAACGAAAGCAGCAAATAACAATATTTATATTATATGTATATTATTTCTTTCTTTATTTTCTGAGTAATTTTTCCCAATGACGCACAAACACGCGCACCCTTAATATAAATAATATAAAGTATTTGAGATGAAAATAAATAATTGTAATTTCTCTACTTCTGTCTCATAAGAATGACAAATTCTCGAGCATTGCGAAAGAATTTCAGCAAAGGTTAGAATTTATATTTTTCCTCTCACAATCTCTAAACAGCCTGTGAGGGAAACCAAAGATATGGGAGATAACTCTGGCGAAGCTACAAGAAATAATGAACTCCGACGTCTCTTCGGTTACATGGGGGAGACGACGGTTTTTCACGGAGTTAGCAAGATTTGCGAAGCTACCAATCGCGTATCAAAGGTTGTATTAGTTTTGTATTATATTATACTAGTTTGTTTATTTGTACTTAATATTGTTGAGAATTTCGCATATTCTGTGCAAATATTGTTTTGACTCTTTTCTCATTTGTTTTGGTACTTCATAGTGTTACGTTCAGACCTTTTATCACATTGTTCAGATGTTTTGCATCTGCTCTATTTCTTATTGTTTAGAGACTCTTTCGCATTTGCTTTTGTTGGTATTTTATGTATAGTGTTTTGTTGAGACTCCGTGTCTTCTATACTTTGTATTGTATAGTCTCTATGCTGTGTATTATGTACTTTGTAGAGTATAGAGTATAGACTATATATTATATTTTCTGTATTTTGTGTTATACAGTCTTTATGTTGCAGTTTCCGTAAATTGCGCTGCATAGACTTTATAAAATATTTTTGGATGTTTATTTATAAACAGGCTTGTGTAGGCTCAATGTTGTATTTTCCGTATTTTGAATCGTGTTATTATATAGTACTTATGTTGTATTTTCTGCACTTTCATATTATGGATTTATGCAGTATAAACTTTTTATATCGTATAGTCCAAATCAATGGCGTCTTAATGCATGGGCATGCTGGGCAGTTGCCCGGGCTACACGAGCTTTACTACATGTTTTTTAATGTTTAAACAGTATTTTGTTGCTACTAGGGGACCCAGTGCACTGCTTTGCCCGGGGTTTATAATGCTGTTAAGACGTCCCTGGTCGAAATGTTGAATTTCATATTGTAATCGGACTTTGTGTAGTATTTTCATTTGTTTGTATTGTATACTTTATATTATATTTGTATACTTTTGCAGTGTTTGGACTCATTCACATTTCCCATTGTTAGATTTTTTTGAATTTCCCGAACTTTCTATCACATAATGTAACCCACTCTTGGGTCTTGTATCCAATTACCTGTGTAGGGGAGCTAATCCATGCTGGATTATTCCTCGTCTAGGATACTGATTTTGGAAAGAAAGATATTTATCACTAAGTTCTGTGGTTACGATTAGCCTCTCTACATTTTGGGGATATCCTTCTATTAGTATCATAGCCCCACATTGAATAATTTAGTTATGCAATCAAAACCATATACCTTCAGTAATACAAGCAGATGATGATTTCTTGCTGTGTTGATAACTGGCAATAAGAGTTAGTACTACGATATTAACTTATTAAGGCCTGGAGCCAAGATACATGTTACCTCTATGGTCAGTTTGCTTGGACTGATGATTTACAGGTGAGTTTCTGGTACTTTCATTGCGCGCAGTTGAGCTGCGCTGGTTAATCTAGTGAGTAGATAGATACTCATGCATTTTTCTAGCCTAGGGATACGGGTCAGTGGGGTCAACCGTTCTAGAACTGGGTTTGTGTAGTCTATTTTTAGAGGAAGGTGGGTTTGGGTTACATAAGCTATTATGTGACACTAATGCCCGTAAATCCCTAGAGACCATTAACATAGAGTTAGTGTTATGACGTCATTAGACAAGCCTTAGATCTAGTACTTTATTTAATTAACAACCGCTGACTGTCCCCGCGAAAGACTTTTGTTTTCTCCTATTGTATTTGTTCTAACAGGTTATTTGCTCGCTGTATTTGTCTATTGGGTTGATAATTATTATACTGAATAGCCATTTTCTCTTATTTTGTTTGTTCTAACAGGTTATTTGGTCGCTTTATTTGTGTATTGAGTTGATAATAGCCCATTCTCTCTTATTTTGTTTGTTCTGACAGGTTATTTGGTCGTTGGTCTTCCTAGCTGCAGTATCAGTAATGACGGTGCAACTGTCGGGACTGTTCCAAGTAAGGGCCGGTCACTCTGAGCATTTTTAAAATGTCTGTAGTGAAACAATAACAACAACAATATTAATATTATAATAACACTATTTCAAAATGGGGGGGGGGACATGTTATTTTTGTACGTCATTTTGAGGAAGGTCATTTCCGTTAAACTTAACAATGGTACATCCCAAAAGTTATAATATTCCATGCCCCATTTTGTACAGGGAAAAACAATAATGAGAGAGAGAGAGAGAGAGAGAGAGAGAGAGAGAGAGAGAGAGAGAGAGAGAGAGAGAGAGAGAATTTTCTTAGACATATTAAGCATACAATGGAAAAAAATTAAATTTTAAAGGTTATATACATTCGATTCACAAAGAAAACTGTGCAGTGCCTCTCATTAATCATTTGTTGCCATTTTCATTTCTGATATTAGAGAAAGTCCTGTCCTGTGATGCTAAGGCTGTAGTCACCCAACCTATGGAAAGGTACCAATACCTTATAATAATAATTTGCGGACATGCGGACGCTGTAAACGTTTTCTCTCCTCCATAACATTAAAGACAAACATTTACCGTCACACAATATTTCCCATAGGTGGAAAACTTCTTACTAAAGGAGACGAAAAATCCGTTTTTTAATCTATATTTAGCGAGCCTCCACCCACCCACTGTCTCTCCAACATATGGTTATAAATATGTCTAAAAAAGTCAATAAATTTAACAATAAATTTATTAAATCAAATCAAATATACAACATATGAATTTAATCAAATGAGCATTGACATTTACCAAACTTCAAAATGTTCAATTAACGCTGGACAAGCATTCAGTTTATCCTAGCATAGACAAAAAAGTAGTCAGTTAACATAAATACGTAATCAAGTTCATGGGTATCATCACGGAAATGAGAGTAGAGTTTCAGAGAAATAATTAAAGTCAATTTACATAATCTTTTCAAGGATGGCGGATAATTACCGGCACGTGTTAACAATTATGCGTTTGCAACCAGTCACTCTTTCTTATTCAGGCGAGGCCCACGAGTCCCTTCTAGAGGCATGCTACACAAAAACTGTTCCAGAATCTTCGAAGCCTCTCCAAACACACTGTAGAGAATTATCCTGAATTTCACATGCGCTATCGAGCACTTCAGGAGGAATGTTTTTAAATTTCCGTGTGCATTTACTCAACATACCACGAGGAACATTCAAAATAATCTTTGTGAATTCTCGAGACCAAACATAAGCCACCATTTCCGCCATATTGGATCTCAAACAGAATTCACAGGAATCAACTTACAGTTAATTGTTTTACTGATAAGTTGATGACAACACTGGATTCACACACCAACGTGACCAACCAGAGTGCAGTAGCCACTGAGGATAATGTGACAAAAGAAAGGGCATGCTTTCTCATAAGCTTATGATTGCCTTTATGATCGGATTCAAGTTATGTTCAAGTTCAAAGTGATAGAATAGAGTACTACTTCCGGTCTATCCCCAGTGTCACAGTCTGATAAAATTGTCCGACTTCGTGACCCACTTGCCTTGTTTACTTCAAATTCGAATATTTGAAACCCTTGGCCCTTTGTTCAAAGCTTCCTTTTTCTAGGTGCTTCTAGAACAGGTCAAGATGTTATGTAACTTTAGGACCATTGTCCAGTTCTCGAACCAACCACATGCTTTGCGAACAGTCACGTGATACGCAATATACCTTTCTATATATGTACCCACACGCTTCCGCTCCCTCACTTCGAGCACATTTTAGCTAATTCCATCAGCTTACTCGGGTCGTGAGAGGCAGCCGGCGCCATAGAGAATCAAGGTACCCTTCGACTTCTCTCAAAGGTATCATTTTACTTAATAGTATTTGCCTATGTATTGTTTAAGTATGTATTTGTGCTATGTATTATATGATTTCCATATACACTTGAGCATGGTTCAGAGAAATAGCTGAAAACCTATATGTTACGGAATATAAATTTATTGTAACCATTTTTCCATTTCTGTACTTTAATTTATATTGTTTTAATTCACTAAGAGCCAGAATGCTGCGCTCGATATGAATTCTTCATGTAATTCAATTATTGCGTGTAATTTTAATTGTAAATTGTGAAGCGCTCTGTTGGTTTGAATTACCCCTTGTATGAACATTAATTTAACGTTGTATCTATTTTATTGCTTCATACGTCATGACTGTTAAATGGAACGCATGTGAGACGATTATATTTTTTCTAAATCTAAATTGTAAGCGACGCGAGGTCGAAACTCTTTGTTCAGCGCATTTAATTGAGCCATGCCTAAGTAGGGACATGTTAGGTTGAGAATTATATCCAAACACGTTGCATCCACAGGTCGGCTCATGGTTCATGTTCACCCATGCCTCACCTGCACTAGCTTATTGGTGTAAGCGTGTCGAAATCCACTCTGAGGGCCATGCTGCAAAAATTCCAGTTCCTAGCCACTAACAAAGGGACATCATTCCTTATGCACCACGTGTGTCGTTAAAGGGGGACTGAGGGAACGAACCGGCATGACTGAGTGTTGAGACCAAGGATACAAGAATAGAGCTAAGTGCAAAATCAAGTGTACAGATCTCAAAGGAACACTTTTCTGGCAATTTAGATTGACAAAAATCAGGCATAGGCGCGTAAAGACAGAGTGAAGACTATTCGCGTTGCATTCGATTTATTGTTAATTTGTTAAACTTTATTAAATCTTATTTTCTTTGTTAATACCTCTTAGTAGTTGATTTCTATGCACAATAGACCAATTAGATTAATTCTTAGATTTGAATGGGGGCGGATGAGCAGAAAGATTGATGACGAGTGCATATTAATTTAGAGGGATTTAACTGTTTTCAAATCTAGCTAAAAGTTCGCAGTTTATTAGTCTGTAAATTTGTCGTCTGAACTACAAGACGCACTTTTAATTAGTCAGATAATAAATTGAGCAACCAGTCTGCGTAGAATATGAGAGGAAGAATTAATTATATTTAAAGTCTTTTAATTATTCTAAGCAGGGTCTTTAAATAAATACTGGAAACGTAACAAGTGTGGGTCGTCGCGGGATTGATATGTATTAAATTGTAACTTGTAACATTTTTATACATAGGGCGTATCATAAACCTAGAAACGAACGAACGAAAAGAAATTGCCAATTGTTCTTTTGATTTTTGTATTACTGATTTTCTTTGCTTTTGTTGTGACATGTGCATGTATTCTTTTGCAGAGTAGCGTGCATGTTAGTTAATGTTGATATGTTTAAGCGTAGTTAAATATGTCATGTTAGCTATTGAATGATTTATTTAGTATTGTGTTACTGAGTACTTCATTGTGAGGAGTCGAAGGTTATACCGCCAGCTAGGAGAGTTATCGGTAGTAACAGACTTCGGACTATTATATTTAGGGTGCTAAGTATAATGTGTAATGTTGTATGGTAGGAGCCGTGACATTACGAAAGTCTTGGAACAGCGGACACTGTGACAAGCAGGTGAAACGTGTAAGAGTTAACGCGTAATTTATTTCGGAAGGTGTTCTGAGTAAATTAAATAATTTTTGTAAGGTTGTAGCCTAAAAGTTATTTTCGGGATAAGCGGAGTTATCGCCGACGGTTAAAACACACAATTCACGAGATACATTGTTATTGTAGCCAGCGCGCTAAGACAGTAAAATGGATCGCAAACAGGTTATCGAAGACCTGAAAGAAGCCGGTATCATGATAGGATATCAGGGTGACGAACTGACTAGCTACATTAAAACTGAGCTAGAGAAAGCGGAAAAAGCAGAAAAGGAGAGACAAGAGATAGAAAGAGAAGAACGTATTGCTAATCGCGAACTGAAGAAGTTAGAAGCTGAAAAACTAGCCGAAACAGAAGCTAAACGCATCGCAGCTGATGCAGAGGCTAAAAGGTTAGAAGCTGAAAGATTAGCCGACATTGAAACAAAACGTATCGCAGCGGATACAGAAGCCAAACGCATCGCGGCAGACGCGGAAATAAAACGGTTAGAATGGGAAGTAAAGAAACTAGAAGTTACTAATCCAAACCGTGACCGCAGAAGCAGTGGTGATTCGCGTTCTAGCGATGGAAATAATCACAGTAGAATTGAAAACATCATTCCAAAGATAAATATGGTCCCATTTGATGAGAACAAAGATCAAATAGACGCGTATTTAAAAACGTTTGAAAAGTTAGCCAGAGCAACAAGCATTCCAGCGGAACATTGGGCGATAAATTTATCGGGGTTATTGCAGGGCAGTGCGAAAAACGAGTTCAATAAGCTTAGCGATTCTGAGTCAGATAATTACGACACAGTCAAGGCCGCATTATTGAAACGTTACAAACTCACAGCAGATACATACCGACGTAAGTTTAAACAGGCCACGAAAGCCAGTTCAGAGACACACGCACAGTACATACGACGCGTAGCTGACTTGTTCCAAAGATGGATAGATCTAGCCGAAACTCCACAGACGTACGCAGGTCTTAGGGATGAAATGGTAAAAGACCACATTCTCGGGTCGTACAAATCAGATCTACTGATTCACTTAGCAATAAGGGAAAAATCTACGCTAGAGGAGATAGGCAACGCCGCCGATCGCTTTGATGACGCACATTCTCAATTCTCGAACGCACACGCGAACAACAAGTCTCGACCGAATGAACCGCAGACTCGAAAGGATAAGAAAAATGACGGGAAGGCACCTAGTGAGCGTGATGATAAAACATCTAAACCCGACACTAAAAACAAGTCCGACAAACAGAAAGATAAAAAGAATCTTGCATGTTACACTTGTGGTGATAGTGGCCATTTTTCACGAACATGTCCTGAAAAGAAAACAGCTAAGGTTTACGCAGTAGAAAGTCATACACCTAAAACGGAAAAATCGAATCGAACACCAGTACAGGCAAACGGTCACGATACAATCGCTTTGCTTGATACAGGGTGTGAGCTGGACGCTATAGTAAATGCATCATTAGTTAACCGTACCGATTACACAGGGGAGACAATCTCTGTCACCTTTGCAAACGGCGAAAAAGACATTTTACCAGTAGCTGAGATCTCGATTGTTTCAGACTTTGTAGAAGGAACAGTCAAAGCGGCAGTTATGGAAAACTCACCGCATGACGTGATCCTTGGTTGCAAGTATGTTTTGCCGTGCAAAAAACAAACTTCAACTGAACCACTACTGGTTAACGCTGTAACCAGAGCAGCGAGTAGTAAAGACAAATCTGTAACTGCACCGATGTCTGCCGCACCAGCCGTAGATAAAGCAACAGTTAGCGAGATTAAAATATTACAAGCTGAGGACGAAACACTAGACAAGTTACGCAGACAAGCTGTACTTGTTAGTGACGTCAACACTGACGATTCGAATAAGAAAGCGTGCATTATTCTGAAAAAGGGTTTATTGTACCGCTATTCGAAAGTGGGAGACGAATTTCGGAAACAATTAGTCGTTCCACAAACCAAACGAAATGACGTATTACGATTAGGTCATGAGAGTCTTTTTGGTGCACACATGGGTGTACAAAAAACAACTAGTCGTATTACAAGTGAGTTTTATTGGCCGGACATCACTGCCGATATCCGTAGATTCGTGTTAAGTTGCGACACATGCCAGAGAACACAGTCTAAAAATTCAATCAGACCCGCACCGTTAGGAGAGCCTGAACTGATCAGTGAACCCTACAAGCGCGTAGCATTGGATTTGATTGGGCCTATAATACCCACATCAACGAGAGGTAATCGATACGTGCTGACCACTATTGATTACGCAACAAGATTCGCCGACGCAGTACCATTGAAAAATATTGATACTGAAACTGTCGCCGAAGCCCTTTTCGGTCTTTGGAGTCGTGTTGGAATTCCTACTGAAATTTTGACGGATCAGGGGAGTCAATTCATAGGCAACGTAATGAAGGAAGTAAATCGTTTACTTTCCATCAAACATCTTACTTGCACACCATACCACCCCCAGGCAAATGGTCTGATTGAAAAATACAATGGGACATTAAAAACAGCACTTAAAAAGCTCGCCACAGATAAACCGAAAGACTGGGACAGATACATCCCTGCCCTACTATTTGCATATAGGGAGGTGCCACAATCTTCCACCGGGTTTTCACCATTCGAGCTACTTTACGGACGTACTGTACGCGGACCGATGATGATTTTGAAGGCACTTTGGACTGATGAAAAGACAGATGACGAAGTTAAAACAACTTATACATATGTCACTGACTTAAGAAACCGTCTTGAAACTATAGGCAAGATAGCACGGGAAAACTTGACGATAGCTCAGTCTAGACAGGCAGAATATTACAATAAGCACACCAAACCTAGAGAATTTGAAGTTAATGACAAAGTGTTACTGTTGCTTCCTGAAGCACATAACAAACTTCAGATGAAATGGAAAGGACCCTTTGTAGTTACCGCCAAGCCAGGGGGACTGAACTATAAGGTGCAGACAGGAAAGAGAGAGAAAATCTTTCATGTTAACCTACTCAAAAAGTACATAAGCCGTGAGGATCAAACCACTCAAGCTGATTTTGTCGTAGCGACGATAGTTACAGAAGACGAGGGGGATACTGATTGCGTCACTGGTACTTTACCAAACTGTCCTCTACAGACGGACGAAACTGTCAAAGACGTTAGGGTAAATGAAGCCTTGACAGAAAGACAGAAAAAAGAAGTGAATGAATTGCTTAATGAGTTCTCATCTACTCTGACAGACAAACCAGGGTTGACAGACTTAATAGAATTTTCACTGAAGCTGACTGACAACAAACCGATACGTTTGAAGCCGTATCCGTTGCCACACGCTAAGATAGATGACGTTAGACGTGAGATTAAGACTATGCTAGATCTAGGGGTCATAGAGAAGACTGACAGTGCCTACGGATCACCCATCGTGTTGATTAAAAAACGTGATAACTCGTTCCGTTTTTGCGTAGACTACCGCAAACTCAATCAAGTGACAGAGTTTTGTGCCGAACCTCTTCCTGATCCGGATCTCATCTTCACTAAGCTAGCTAACGCTCATTACTATACCAAAATAGATTTGTCACGCGGTTTTTGGCAAATCAAGGTCAAGGACACTGATCGACACATACTAGCTTTCACTACACCAGTAGGAAACTACACATGGAAAGTTATGCCTTTCGGAGTTTCAAACGCTCCAAGCATTTTTTCTAAAATGATGCGGTCATTGTTAGAACCACTGTACGGACGTGGAGTTGAGAACTTCATGGATGATTTAATTCTAGGCACCCAGACATGGGAGGAGCACTTGACACTCTTACGAGACGTGCTAGCCAGATTAAAGCAAGCCAACCTCACTGCCCGCCCTACGAAGTGTGAAATAGCACAATTCTCCTTAGACTTCTTGGGACACAAGTTGAGTCATGGAACTATGTCGCCAAGTGAAGCTAAGATAGCACAACTTAAGGACACTTCACAACCGCTAACAAAAACACAAGTTAGAAGTTTTCTTGGTCTTGCTAACTACTACAGAAAATTCGTACCAGATTTTAGTGCCATTGCATGTCCTCTGACTGACTTGACACGTAAGAATATGCCTACAAAAGTAGTGTGGACTGATGCATGCCAAAACGCTTTTGACACACTGAAATCTAGACTGACTTCAGATTTAGTTGTTAAACTGCCAGATCTGACAAAACCATTCTTGTTAAGGACTGATGCTAGCAACACAGGATTAGGAGCAGTGTTATTACAAGAACACAATGACACCAAACACCCAGTTGCATATGCAAGCCGTAAACTCACAACTACTGAACAGAAATATTCCACCAGTGAAAAGGAATGTCTTGCAATAGTTTGGGCCATAAAAAAGTTCGAAAACTATTTGTACGGAAAAACCTTTGTCATTGAGTGCGATCACCAGCCGTTGGCCTTTCTCGGACAGGCGCAATTTACGAACAGCCGTTTAATGCGTTGGTCTTTGTTTCTGACACAGTATGACGCAAATATTCATTACATCAAAGGGTCTTTGAATGTTGGCGCAGATTACATGAGTCGTGCTTGATGCCATCAAGTGCCGGTACTGATAGAATGTTGTTTAATCAATTAACTGAACCCTACGGATTCCTTCCTGTAAATATGAAATATAGTTGCACACTTTATTTCTAGGAATGTCGAAATTTTTTTTGTGTAAATTTTTCTTCATTGTGGACTTCTACATTTTATCATACATAATTTGTAGGAGGCATTTTATCTTTGGCAAGATAAACGCCTCAAAAGCAAGGGGGTGTCACAGTCTGATAAAATTGTCCGACTTCGTGACCCACTTGCCTTGTTTACTTCAAATTCGAATATTTGAAACCCTTGGCCCTTTGTTCAAAGCTTCCTTTTTCTAGGTGCTTCTAGAACAGGTCAAGATGTTATGTAACTTTAGGACCATTGTCCAGTTCTCGAACCAACCACATGCTTTGCGAACAGTCACGTGATACGCAATATACCTTTCTATATATGTACCCACACGCTTCCGCTCCCTCACTTCGAGCACATTTTAGCTAATTCCATCAGCTTACTCGGGTCGTGAGAGGCAGCCGGCGCCATAGAGAATCAAGGTACCCTTCGACTTCTCTCAAAGGTATCATTTTACTTAATAGTATTTGCCTATGTATTGTTTAAGTATGTATTTGTGCTATGTATTATATGATTTCCATATACACTTGAGCATGGTTCAGAGAAATAGCTGAAAACCTATATGTTACGGAATATAAATTTATTGTAACCATTTTTCCATTTCTGTACTTTAATTTATATTGTTTTAATTCACTAAGAGCCAGAATGCTGCGCTCGATATGAATTCTTCATGTAATTCAATTATTGCGTGTAATTTTAATTGTAAATTGTGAAGCGCTCTGTTGGTTTGAATTACCCCTTGTATGAACATTAATTTAACGTTGTATCTATTTTATTGCTTCATACGTCATGACTGTTAAATGGAACGCATGTGAGATGATTATATTTTTTCTAAATCTAAATTGTAAGCGACGCGAGGTCGAAACTCTTTGTTCAGCGCATTTAATTGAGCCATGCCTAAGTAGGGACATGTTAGGTTGAGAATTATATCCAAACACGTTGCATCCACAGGTCGGCTCATGGTTCATGTTCACCCATGCCTCACCTGCACTAGCTTATTGGTGTAAGCGTGTCGAAATCCACTCTGAGGGCCATGCTGCAAAAATTCCAGTTCCTAGCCACTAACAAAGGGACATCATTCCTTATGCACCACGTGTGTCGTTAAAGGGGGACTGAGGGAACGAACCGGCATGACTGAGTGTTGAGACCAAGGATACAAGAATAGAGCTAAGTGCAAAATCAAGTGTACAGATCTCAAAGGAACACTTTTCTGGCAATTTAGATTGACAAAAATCAGGCATAGGCGCGTAAAGACAGAGTGAAGACTATTCGCGTTGCATTCGATTTATTGTTAATTTGTTAAACTTTATTAAATCTTATTTTCTTTGTTAATACCTCTTAGTAGTTGATTTCTATGCACAATAGACCAATTAGATTAATTCTTAGATTTGAATGGGGGCGGATGAGCAGAAAGATTGATGACGAGTGCATATTAATTTAGAGGGATTTAACTGTTTTCAAATCTAGCTAAAAGTTCGCAGTTTATTAGTCTGTAAATTTGTCGTCTGAACTACAAGACGCACTTTTAATTAGTCAGATAATAAATTGAGCAACCAGTCTGCGTAGAATATGAGAGGAAGAATTAATTATATTTAAAGTCTTTTAATTATTCTAAGCAGGGTCTTTAAATAAATACTGGAAACGTAACACCCAGTGGATAAAATTGTTATGAACAAGTGTAAGACTATTAGTCAGAAAAATTACTCATCCATTTGGAACTGGTTTGGGTTGCATCAACAATTCTAGCACATTCTTTACCTGAGTTGTTTACTCCAACTCAAAAATATCATCACAAGGAGTGCCCAGGGTCGGGTCACTTTGACAATTTAATAATTTATATAACAATTAAGTTTTAAATAGGGATAGGCAAATTTACTCTGCCACACTATTCTTGGCCAGTAATAGTGTTTCTTGTGAAAGAGGAGTACTACTCATGACCAGTAATAGTGCTTTTTGTGAAAGAGGAGTACTACTCATGGCCAGTAATAGTGCTTTTTGTGAAAGAGGAGTACTACTCATTACTCATGGCCAGTAATAGTGCTTCTTGTGAAAGAGGAGTACTACTCATGGCCAGTAATAGTGCTTCTTGTATCGTGAAACAGGAATACTATTCTTGGCCAGTAATAGTGCTTCTTGTATCGTGAAACAGGAATACTATTCTTGACCAGTAATAGTGCTTCTTGTATCGTGAAACAGGAATACTATTCTTGGCCAGTAATAGTGCTTCTTGTATCGTGAAACAGGAATACTATTCTTGGCCAGTAATAGTGTTTCTTGTATCGTGAAACAGGAATACTATTCTTGGCCAGTAAAGACAGAAGTACAGCTCGGGTTCAGCTCCCTCGGAATGCCTGACGTCACCATTTGCAACTTCAACCCAATCCGACGGTCGCGCGTGGCTAGTCTTTCGTGCGAGACGCAAATTGCAATGAACATTATAAGCAAGGTAAGTTTGTCAACAACAACAACACCCACCCCCCTCCCAACAGCACTCACACTCAATCACATACATAAACTCTCACACACATGCACATACACGTATACGCACACATTCTCGCGCGCGCATTCATACGAATGAACAACACGACAACCACACACATACATATGCTTAGAGGTCTTGAGGTTCGTTTTCTAATAACGTTTGCCACATTTACACACACCTGTTAGAAGACTAACATTATTTTGGTTTAATGTGCACTTTAGCAGTTTATTTGTAAATTGTGCTATTGTTTTTCTTTTCATAATACGGGAACAGTCTTAAAAAAGATATTTTTCAAGATCTCAGAGGCGATCATAACAAAGAGGGTAATAAATACACCAGGTTCACCTGCATGCATAAACATTATTTTACAATTTAATTTGAAATAATAAAAGATGTCTAATAGAAAGTTGGCTTTTGTTTTCAAAAAAATTGTTTAGGATATACTAAAATATTTTCTAATTATTTTGAATTTGCACGACAGTGAATAGTTTGGGTTTACAGAGAAGTATTTGTTTACTTAAGAGAATTTGCATGACAGTGTTTAGTTTGAGTTTACAGAGTATTTGTTTACTTCAGAGAATTTGCATGACAGTATTTATTTAGAGTTTACAAGGAAAGATTTGTTTATCCAACAGAATTGCACTGATGATGTCGACACTCTGAACAACACGTATGAACACGATGTCGGTGACTACGAATCTGGTTTGGAAACGATCGACGATATCGAAGTCCGACGAAATAAAATTAAGTCAGCTCTGGCAGAAGAACACTGGTATGCATAACTGAAATGGTCTGTCATAGAAAACAATTACGGAAAGTATGGTCTATCATAGAAAGCAATTACGGAATGTATGGTCTATCATAGAAAACAATTACGGAAAGTATGGTCTATCATAGAAAACAATTACGGAAAGTATGGTCTATCATAGAAAACAATTACGGAAAGTATGGTCTATCATAGAAAACAATTACGGAAAGTAGTCTTACCTTAGCTTAGGAACGACAGTGAAAGGTCACATCAATAGGCAGTAAGTGAAGGAACTTAGTTAAGGGTGGAGCGAAATATAGATCCATAGTTTATACTCACGTAGTATAAGACAGTTATGAATTATGTAAAGTCTGTGATTTAGGAAAGTTTATCTCGGCTAACAGACTTATATGGACTAGTGTTATCATGCAGAAACTCAATGATCAAATTAGGGTTCTGAGCAGGAAATGATAAATCTCATCAGTTGTAGTAAAAAAAGGAAGTACGTTCTACTGGTAGCATGGAAAAGTTATCCTGTATCTATCTATCTATTTAGACTCTCAAAACAAACATGCTTATGATAATCTAATTTTGAACGTTCGATTTTACTGAAAGCATGGAAAAGTGCCCCAGTTTTGTGAGTTACTCTCAAAACAAACAAGCTTATGATAATCTGATTATGGACATTCGATTCAAAGTAAGTGTTTCAGAGTCAGACGAATAAGTTTAAACTGAAGGCCTATATCGTATAGAAACTTATATACAACACAGACTGACAATGCAGGAAAGTAATCTCAGAAAATACACCTATATAAAACGTAGGCTGTCAATGCAGTAAACCTGTGTTATAATAAGGTATATCTCAGAAAATAAACTTGTAAAAAAAACCTGATAATACGATAAACCTATTTTATTAGAGGGTATATCTCGCAAAATAAACTTTGATATAAAATATAGACCGACAATGCTGAAGCCTGTTTTTTAAGAAAGTATATCTCATAAAATAAACTTTGTCTGCTGCGATGTATTGTTGAGTGAGGGAAACTATTAATGTTGATTTTTGTTTGCAACACTCACTCCTCTCGCATCCACAGCTTTGAATGACATACCAAGACAAATAGAACATGTCAGTGTTCTTTGTAATTTGACAGCAGGGTTAATCTACTTTTGTCAGTGTTCTTTGTAATTTGACTGCAGGGTTAATCTACTTTTGTCAGTGTTCTTTGTAATTTGACTGCAGGGTTAATCTACTTTTGTCAGTGTTCTTTGTAATTTGACTGCAGGGTTAATCTACTTTTGTTAGTGTTCTTTGTAATTTGACTGCAGGATTAATCTGCTTGAAGCAGGCCATCGGATAGAAGATATGCTCGTCAACTGCAGTCTGAATGGCCACCGCTGTTACGCTAAGTAAGATCAACAACACTAACAGAATAACAATTAATTCAATTTAGCTATATCAAGTTTTTTTTTAAAGTGTCTTTGTTAAGTCCATAGACTGGATTCAAAAAGTCTAAACAAATAAAGACATTAAATAATTTTATCTTTCACTTTGATATAGTACAAGGTTAAATGGTTATCGGTTATATACTGTTGCATATTCGTGTTTTCTTTTCAGTATTGATTCAGTAAAAGTAAATGTTTGTAAGAGATTTATTTTAGCTGTAACTTTTATAAGATGCAGTGAAAGGTTCCATGGTTATAAGAGATATATTTTGCAGTAATTTTTAAAAGCTATAATATAAGGTTGCATGGTTATAAGAATTATATTTTTTTCAGTAACTTTACCATCTTCAAGTCTGTCAAGTACGGTAACTGCTACACTCTGTCATTACACAAGTATAAAGCCAGTAGAAGTGGACCCGATTCAGGTAAGATACCTGACTCTTGGTACCAAAATACTGTTTACCATTAGTTCTTATTGACTGTATGTAACTATAATCTTTATTAACAGAATTCTTTCTCTTCATTGAAATAAATATTTCATGTTTAAAGTACCTTCTCCTGTAAAAGAACTTATTCAAATGAAAATTAAGCTGCAAAGAGTGATAATGCTTTAGTTGTGATAATGCATACTTAGATTTTTTTATGATTCTAACGACAGTTTTGTCGCTCTTGAAATTTAATCATAGCCAAGCACTCTTGAAATCAGTAATCATAGCACTCTTGAAAACTGTAATCACTATGCCAAATGACTTGTAATTTTTTGAAAGCTGTAATCACTATGCCAAATGACTTGTAATTTTTTGAAAGCTGTAATCACAATGCCAATGATCCATCATTCCTTGAAGCTGTAATCACTATGCCAATGATCCATCATTCCTTGAAGCTGTAATCACTATGCCAATGACCCATCATTCCTTGAAGCTGTAATCACTATGCCAATGACCCATCATTCCTTGAAGCTGTAATCACTATGCCAATGACCCATCATTCCTTGAAGCTGTAATCAATGTGTCAATAACCCATCGCTCTTGAAAGTTGTAATCATTACGCCAATGTCCCCAAATGACTAGGGTTCAAATACAGTGACACATCTTTCCTTACCACAAGTCATGACATTTCTCGTGTGCATGAGAATAGTGTCTTAGTCACCGTGACATCCACGCTAATTATTCGGCTCCTGAAATAATACCAGGGTAGTTGTCAGAGCATCGTTTGTTCTGAAATGAAAGCTCTACGAGTCTACTTCTTTACCTCTATCACAAGTGGGGTTTTTTTTATTTAGTGACCCAAATCACATATTCACACGCGTTATTGACCGGAACGCAAATCTCCATTTATGGTCAAGATGTATGCTGTTGATTTCTCCCTCTATACATCCTGACTACCACGTGTGGTCATTGAACTTGACTTAATTCCTCTACTTCATGTAGCGTAAGATTACACAGCCACTCGAAGGTCACCGCAACCGGAACACTATATTTATGAAGAATGAAAAAAAAAAGAAAACAAGGAGCATAATTTGCCCAATGGTCCAATCATCACAACCTCAAATGAAAGTTCTACTTCTTTTCCTCAAATGAAAGTTCTACTTCTTTTCCTCAAATGAAAGTTCTACTTCTTTTCCTCAAATGAAAGTTGTACTTTTTTTTGTCGCATAAAAGTTCTACTAATCGAGTGAGTCTTTTCTATTTTATCTCTGCGAGTCCCGTCACACAGCCTTCTCGCGAGAAGTGAGTTTTAAAAAAAGCCCACCTAATTCATGTCTCACATGACTAAACTGAAAATAATGGAAGAAATTAATTTAAATTAATTTCCGCCTTTATAGGCAAAGAATATAGCCAACTAGTTTAAGTTTCTGAATCTTGTTGCCGAAGGGTTCCACTTACAAATGACGTCATTCGCCCAGGACACCGATCATAATTACCATGTCCAGTAGTCTGAATAATCACTCAAAAAAAGAAACAACTATTATTTTTTATGGCTTAAGTGTAAATCAGATAAACAAAATAAAAGGCATATTTAATTTAGGTACATTGTTTAGGCTAATACATCCTGCCAGAGGATTAAATTGTATAAGTGGGTATGTATTCTGCATTTTCCATATTTATTGCTCAGCAGCAAGAGGCTCGGTTAGCCTTCCAAACACTTCAGCAAACGCCCTCTGGAGTGGCTGAAAGTGTGCTTGGACATAAGAACGCCTAGCTCTTAATCGCGAGCGCCCAGCTCTCACTAAAGTTGGAAACCGCCAACAGTGAAGAACGTTAGGTTCTGACAAGAATTTGCTGTTAACAATCTGTATTCTGCTTTTATTTTAATGCGCTTATCAAATTCGAAACCAAATTTCAATCTAGCTTTAAATAAAAGTTAGCCTACTAATATTTCAGATTTCCATGACACTTAGATATTAAAAATCCGCACGTTTTTGGCATTCTGTATTATGGTTTTTACCTGGTAATAAAAAAAAAGAACTATAAAATAATTTTTCTTTAAGCAAAATAATCTGAAAACCGACATTCACTCCAGCGAAACCGCGGGCTTAGAGAGAAAGACGGGAGATAGATATAGTTGTGGGCGTTTGATGCATCTATGTGTGCATAAATGTGAACGTTTGTGGTGTGCGTTCACACGTGTGTATAAAACTCGTGCCTATGTGCGTGCCATTACCTGAGTTTGCTTGCTATTGCGTGTGTGTGCGTGCCATTGCGTAAGTTTGCTTGCTATTGCGTGTGTGTGTGCGTGCCATTGCGTAAGTTTGCGTGCTATTGCGTGTGTGTGCGTGCCATTGCGTAAGTTTGCGTGCTATTGCGTGTGTGTGCGTGTCATTACGTGAGTTTGCTTGCTATTGCGTGTGTGTGCGTGCCATTACGTGAGTTTGCTTGCTATTGCGTGTGTGTGCGTGCCATTACGTGAGTTTGCTTGCTATTGCGTGTGTGTGCGTGCCATTACGTGAGTTTGCGCGATGCACGTCAGTATTGCTTGATTTCAGAGATCAGGAATTCGGACCTTCTTTTAAAAAAAATTATCGCCAAGTGCAGAACAATATGTACATTAGTCACTAGTATGACCTCTGCCAAGGTCGACAGCACACAGACCGCCGTCGTAACCCATCACATCTAGACCTAGGTTCCAGTCGTATTCATTTCCGCCCATTGGCTTTTGTTCCCCAGGTTTGGACTTAACGCTGAACGTGGAGACAGAGGAGGCGGTCACGTCTTACACACAGGCGTACGGAATGTACGTGGACCTGCATGAGCCCGGCACGCGACCGTCACCAGGAACGGAGGGGTTCGTGGTGGCTTCCGGCAGCGAGGTCAACGTCGGGCTGAGAATGGTACGTTAAAAGAGACTAAGCCCTCGCTTCGAGAGAAAAGAAATCCTGTGGAGTTGTGCTTTTCTACTGACTGCGCACATTTTGCACGTGAATTTTTTAAAATTTCTATGGGTCCTGTGCTGACCAGGGGAGAATAATCGCAGTTTGTTTTTTTTTTGTAAATGCAAGTGTGACAACAACGATCTTGGTCTTTTATAAATAAAGAGCAAGAAAATGCTATCAAATGGATATTTCAGCATTGCAGTAATCTGATAAAAGATATTCCACAAACTGTGCTAGAGTAAGAGTTATTTCCCCATTAATGAAGGTCCAGCGCACCTCCGAGTATACGCGGGATCGTAGAAAGACAAAATCGATAATAAAACTTTAAAGAGAATTTTATCCACCTGCAGTCCGTGTTCCTACCATTAGATTGAACATAATTTAAAATACACCCCATAATTCGCCATTTTAGTATCCCCAGCTTCATTACAAAGTTATCTCTCTGTCTTTTCTCTTCTTCACCTTCACTTTCTTTCGTTTTACTTTCCTTTGGGTATCTGACTGTATGTAAGTCTTTCTCTGTCTTTCTTCCTCTACTATTTGTCTCTCTCTTTTATATTTTCCTCTCTTTCTCCTTCTCTGAATGTCTCTTCTCTCTCTAACACCTTCATTCGTAATATGCTTTACTCTCATCTCTATCATCTTCTCTATATTGGTCGCTCTCTCGTTTTTACCCTTCTTTGTGTATGTCTCTCTCAATATTTGTCAGACGATTTCTTTCTCTCACTCTCTTTAACTCTCTCAGCCTCTCTCTCTTTATGTTATTCCCTCTATCACTATTACTTCTCGTATCTTCTACTCCTCGCTTTCTCTCTCTCATTCCCTCATTCTATCTTTCTTGTTTGATCCGGTGTTTTTGAGCTAAAAAAATAACTAAGCACTGGTAACACCTACTAACATTTCTTTTTCAGGTACAAATGCACCGATTGGGAGGAAAATATGGCAAATGTGAAGATGGAAAAGACATTTACAGAATGACTAATTACAAGTACAGCATATCGGTAAGATTAAAAGATATAAATTCCCAAAGAAGAGAACAATATTAAATTATTTTGTTTGCTTACGATCAAAAGCACGCGATATTCACTGGTCAAAATTACTGCTGGTTGATACACAAAACTCTTCTATTAGCTGCTCAAGATGTTCTCTTAACAGATAAACTTGTTCAGTCAGCTGATGAAAATGTTCTTGGTAGTGATAGCTATTGGCAAAGTTGTTCTGTTAATTCTATCATGCTAATTGATAAAGATGTTCTATTAACTGGTGAACTCGTTCATGATAGCGTTAGCTAGAGACAAAGCTGTTCTGTTAATTCTGTTATTAGCTGATAAAGATGTTCTATTAACTGGTAAACGTGTTCTAGATAGTGTTAGCTAGAGACAAAGCTGTTCTGTTAATTCTGTTATTAGCTGATAAAGATGTTCTATTAACTTGTGAACTTGTTCTGGATAAAGTGTTAGCTAGAGACAAAGCTGTTCTGTTAATTCTGTCATTAGCTGATAAAGATGTTCTATTAAACTTGTTCTGGATAGTGTTAGCTAGAGACAAAGCTGTTCTGTGAATTCTGTTATTAGCTGATAAAGGTGTTCTATTAACTGATAAACTTGTTCTGGATAGAGATGTTAGGGACAAAGTTTTTCTGTTAATTATTTTGTCAGCCGATAAAGGTGTTCTGTTAGCATGATGTTCTGGTAACTATCTGATGGCTGACAAAGTTGTTCTGATAAAGCTGTTAGGTCGGCTGATAAAATTATTTTGCGAGTAATTAACCAGTTCTGTTAACTAGTAAAGTAATCTATTCGCTTTTAAAGTCGTGAAGTGTTAGCTAGTAAATTTGTTCTGTTTGCTGGTAAAGTTGTAATGTTGTAACTTGAACCAAAAGTTAATCATGCGCTTAAGTGCGTTTCTCAAACATTACATGTTTCATGAATATAGAAAACATGATGCAGACGATTCATAATTTAAGATGGTCTTGGAGACTTTCTTTCGTAGTGCGCTATTTATTTACGATTGTCTTATAGAGTTCCACTTTTATATTGTGCTGTTTATGATTGTCTTATAGAGTTCCACTTTTATATTGTGCTGTTTATGATTGTCTTATAGAGTTCCACTTTTATATTGTGCTGTTTATGATTGTCTTATAGAGCTCCACTTTTATATTGTGCTGTTTATGATTGTCTTATAGAGCTCCACTTTTATATTGTGCTGTTTATGATTGTCTTATAGAGCTCCACTTTTATATTGTGCTGTTTATGATTGTCTTATAGAGCTCCACTTTTATATTGTGCTGTTTATGATTGTCTTATAGAGCTCCACTTTTATATTGTGCTGTTTATGATTGTCTTATAGAGCTCCACTTTTATATTGTGCTGTTTATGATTGTCTTATAGAGCTCCACTTTTATATTGTGCTGTTTATGATTGTCTTATAGAGCTCCAGTTTTATATTGTGCTATTTATGATTGTCTTGTAGAGTTTACTCCTATATTGCGCTATTTATAGCTTTATTGAAGAACCGAGTGCTATAATGCACTGTACATCATGCATACTTAATGCACTGTTTATATTTGTATTGGTGAGTCGTGTAATCTTAATAGATTGTTTATATTTGAGAGTCTTGTACACTTAATGCATTATTTATATTTGTATTTGTGAATCCTGCGATCTTAGGGTATTATTAATATTTGTATTGGTGAATCTTGCATGCTTAATGAACTATTTATATTTGTATTGGTGAATCTTGCATGCTTAATGAACTATTTATATTTGTATTGGTGAGTTATGCGCACTTAATGCACTATTTATATTTGTATATTTGTATTAGTGAGTCGTGTACGCTTAATGCACTATTTATATTTGTATATTTATATTGGTGAGTCGTGTGCGTTTAATGCACTATTTATATTTGTATTGGTGAGTCGTGTACGCTTAATGCAATATTTATGTTTATATGGGTAAAGTCAAGAATTCGTAATGCTCTGTTCATGATTGTTTAGCGAATCATTCATCCATAGCACTTTATTTGTATTTGATCGGTGAGTCATGCACTCACAGTGTCCTATTTATACTTGTCCTGATTAGCATTGTCGGGACCTGTGTTTCACAACGCTCGTAAGGAAGCGATGTAAATGTCTTACCTTTAACGACCTTAAGGACTTCAATTGGCATGGTGGGGAAGAAACTATGAGAATAGTAGAAAGAATGTGCAGAACACAAGAAGGTAAATATTCTTTATGTTTTCTTTGTAGCCAAACACTAAAATCTTATTGCTGTAATAAAGGTAGTATTCTTTATGTTTTCTTTGTAGCCAAACACTAAAATCTTATTGCTGTAATAAAGGTAAATATTCTTTATGTTTTCTTTGTAGCCAAACACTAAAATCTTATTGCTGTAATAAAGGTAAATATTCTTTATGTTTTCTTTGTAGCCAAACACTAAAATCTTATTGCTGTAATAAAGGTAAATATTCTTTATGTTTTCTTTGTAGCCAAACACTAAAATCTTATTGCTGTAATAAAGGTAAATATTCGCTTTGTTTTATTTGTAGCCAAGACGCTAAATCTTATTGCTGTAATAAAGGTAAATATTCGCTTTGTTTTCTTTGTAGCCAAGACACTAAATCTTATTGCTATAATAGCTGTAATAAATGTGGAAATAGTATTATTACCATGACAAAATGTTCACATTACTTTCCTTCAGTACCTCGAGTTGTTGAGGTGGCATATATATGTGTGTGTGTGTGTGCCTTTGAGTGTCCTTGTGTGTATATGTTTGTGTGTGTCTTTGTGTGTGTGTGTCTTGACTTTCAGTATCTTCTATCTTTTTCTTGTTTTTATTTGTCATACTGTCCGTCAACGACTTTTCTGATTATACATTTGGGCATTCAGACAATTCAACAGATTAAAGATCTCCTGTTTTAATTCTTTTATTTTTTCTTTTAAAAACACTAGCGAACAACAACAGAAACAACAACAAAAAGTGGTGGGCGGTGAGTTTTCTCAAAATTGTCATTTTTTAAACAAATAATGTAAGTTTGCTTGAGTGCGATTTTATGTTGGTTTCTTGTGCCACGCTGACTCCTCTCGCACCCCACTGCTTGAACTCGAACCAAGTCACAAACTGAGTAGTGAAATACATGCAGTTATAATCACATGCACCCCACTGCTTGAACTCGAACCAAGTCACAAACTGAGTAGTGAAATACATGCAGTTATAATCACATGCACCCCACTGCTTGAACTCGAACCAAGTCACAAACTGAGTAGTGAAATACATGCAGTTATAATCACATGCACCCCACTGCTTGAACTCGAACCAAGTCACAAACTGAGTAGTGAAATACATGCAGTTATAATCACATGCACCCCACTGCTTGAACTCGAACCAAGTCACAAACTGAGTAGTGAAATACATGCAGTTATAATCACATGCACCCCACTGCTTGAACTCGAACCAAGTCACAAACTGAGTAGTGAAATACATGCAGTTATAATTACATGCACCCCACTGCTCGAACTCGAACCAAGTCACAAACTGAGTAGTGAAATACATGCAGTTATAATCACGTGACCAGCAAGAGAAGATCACAACGTGCAAATCTTCTAGAATCCAAAAGAAAGGATAAAAGGAGGACCAAAAGATTAGAATCTTCATGAGAACTGGATTTTTGCATGAAGACAGTAACTTCATAGGAGCAATATTTTGTGGTGAAACTTCGTATAAAGGAAATTACATTGTGTTTACTAAGGAAAGTTTGGAATATCTCTTTCCACCCATTTTTTCATCCGTCAACCACCAAGTATCACGAGCATCGAGTCAACTTGTTCTTAAATCTCTTAAGAGTGTTTTTGTTACTTCTGTAAATATGTACATCATGTCTCATGGGCTGAGTTTTGTGTTACTATATAGGTTCATTATGTGTGTTACTCTATATGCTCATTATGTGTGTTACTGTATATGCTCATTATGTGTTACTCTAATTATGTGTGTTACTATATTTGCTCATTAAGTTTGCCCCTTATGTGTGTCACAGTACATGCTTATACCTGTATTATTGTTGACGTGACATTACATTTTAATGATTTAATATTGAAAATAACTTCTCTCTTTGTTGTAAAGATTAAGTATTCTTATAGATTATCACCATCACCGCCATCACGACTACTACCTCCATCATCATCATTAATATTACGTTTGTTGAATTTTACTAAATTTGTTTGAGACAAAAATAATATCTTGTCTTGTACAACTCGTTGAATGAAGCGCATGCCTCCTTTACAAGGACTTAGTGAAAAGCTTAGTGGACGTCATCTTCATGTAGCAGTGATGTTTTGAGTTAATTTTCTGCCATACGAACATCGTTTCTGCTTGGTTTGATTTTTGTGATTGCATGACCTGGCGCTAAGTGAGACCTTTGTGATTGCTTGACTTGGCGTTAAGTGAGACCTTTGTGATTGCTTGACTTGGCGCTAAGTGAGACCTTTGTGATGGCTTGACTTGGCGTTAAGTGAGACCTTTGTGATTGCTTGACTTGGCGCTAAGTGAGACCTTTATGATTGCTTGATTTGGCGTTAAGTGAGACCTTTGTGATTGCGTGACTTGGCGTTAAGTGAGACCTTTGTGATTGCATGACTTGGCGCTAAATGAGACCTTTGTGATTGCAGAAAAGAGATGTGAGCGTAAAGTCCATCAAGAAATCTTGAAAATGACAAACGAAGGCCAGGACTCATGCACCTGTAACAGTCCCTGCGTGTACGTAACCTTTTAGGTTGAGTGTGTAGACATGTCTTTGTCAAACTATCTTCTCTAAACCTTTTAGGTTGAGTGTGTAGACATGTCTTTGTCAAACTATCTTCTCTAAACCTTTTAGGTTGAGTGTGTAGACATGTCTTTGTCAAACTATCTTCTCTAAACCTTTTAGGTTGAGTGTGTAGACATGTCTTTGTCAAACTATCTTCTCTAAACCTTTTAGGTTGAGTGTGTAGACATGTCTTTGTCAAACTATCTTCTCTAAACCTTTTAGGTTGAGTGTGTAGACATGTCTTTGTCAGAATATCTTCTCTAAACCTCATAAGGTGTATGTGTATATATCTTTTTCGGAGTGTCTAATGCATCTGATAGTTTGTGTTTAAAAGGTTGTATCTACTGCACTTGATAGGATGCGTGTGTAAACATTCCTTTCCAGAGTATATACTGCACCTGTCGGCGTAATTAATGCATCTGTACCAGTATCTTTGTATAATTTGTTCCGATACATAGCGTTTTTGTACGTGTTTAGATGGGTTATATAACCTGCATGCTTATGTTCAGATGGGTTATGTGGCCTGCGTGTTTATGTTCAGATGGGTTATGTAGCCCTTGTGTTTATGTTCAGACTGGCTATGTAACCCGCGTGTTTATGTTCAGATGGGTTATGAATCCTGCATATTTACGTTCAGATGGGTTATGTAGCCTGAGTGTTTATGTTCAACTGGGTTATGTAGCCTGTATGTTTATGTTCAGATGGGTTATGTAGCCTGCATGTTTATGTTCACATTGGCTATGTGACCTGCGTGTTTATGTTCGGATGGGCTATGTAACCTACGTGCTTATGTTTAGATTGGTTATGTAGTCTGCGTGTTTATGTTCAGATGGTTTATGTGGCCTGCGTGTTTATGTTCAGATGGGTTATGAAGCCTGCGTGTGTATGTTCAGATGGGTTATGAAGCCTGCGTTTGTATGTTCAGATGGGTTGTATAGCCTGCGTGTTTATGTTCAGATGGGTTATGTAGCCTGCGTGCTTATGTTCAGATAGGTTATGTAACTGCGTTTTTATGTTCGATTGGCTATGTAACCCGTGTGTTTATGTTCAGATTGGGTATGTAGCCTATGTATTTATGTTCAGACGCTTTTTTTAATGACTCCTTATCCCTCTGGAACTTTTTTTGACTATTTGTCTTCGTTTGACGTTCTCAATCTTGGTTTCTTCAAGTGGTGTCTTCCTCCTCTCGCTTGACTCCGAGAAGGAGAGATGGCAAGGTGCTGCGGTTGGAGGTGGAGAGTTTCCTGCTGTTGGTGGCGTTGGTCTGCGACTGTTTTTTTTTTTTTTTCTCTTCCGGTTCACTCCTACTTGGAGTTGTCTGTGTAGCCACCGTCGATCTGCCGGTCTGATGGGTAACTGTAATGTGTAGTGGGTGAGATTTGTAGAGTATGCTCCGTTGAGTTTAGGTCTGATGGGCAACTGTGATGTGTAGGGTTGAGATTTGTAGAGTATGCTCCGTTGAGTTTAGGTGCTGTTGGAGTATCGCAGCTTGAGAGACGGGTGCAGAGTTAAGGATGGCTGGTTAAGGGTTGTAGTTGAAATTGTAGTGACTGACTCGAAAGGTGTATTTCTTTTGAGATGAAGTGTTATCGGGCAATCGTAGTGCGCAAATCGGGCGAAGAGTATGACATGGCTGGTTGAAGTCTGTATTCTATGGCGTGTGTTCCTTTCAGGCCTGGCGACTGCCCGCCCATGACACTTAATCGTACGTTCAACCAACGCCTCGGCGCCTGGGCAGGCACACTCTCATCCCAAAGAAAACAAAAGGACACGCCCTACAGAAGTTTTCAACTAGTCTGATCACACTCTGCACCCACTTGCAAGCTATAATAAAAGAATAGACTCTCAGCCAGCCTTGACACACTCTACGTCCGACTCGCAAGCCAGCCTCACCCACCAGCAATTCATCTACATTCTAACTACACTAATATTCCAGCTCGATCGTTGAGTGATCCTCACGGCAATTTGGTTCGAATGTGTTATGTCGCCTGCTTGTTTTTATTAAGATGGGTTCTGTAGCCTGCGTGTTGATGTTCATATGAGTTATATAATCTTCGTGTTTGTTGCCAATACTGTGGCAGACAACATTCTCTTTATGAATTTTATTTTTACTGGTTAAGTCAATGTCCGATATTGACATCAAGCACTGGCTCAGCTGGGTTCGGATTTATTTATAACTTTAAGGCAGGAAATGGAGAGCCAGCAAATGTCTTATTATGAAGATAATTTATAAAATTTGTATTTCTTGATTTGTACTTTTATGTCTTAAACTATTTGCACTATAATTGCTGTGGTAACTGCACATGTGTATATAAATGTCATATAAAGACTTTCTTGTTGTTGTGTTTTTGTTGCTTGAAACTGCCGACATCCTGATAGGGAGACTGCGTACACGGAGACAATTTCCAGCAGAACGTGGCCCAAAATTAGTTATCTGGTACGTAATTCATGTCGCAAACACCAGTAAGCAACCCCTCTGCGTTGCTGCTATGTACCTTTATCTGTTGTCTACTGGCTATGTACCTTTATCTGTTGTCTACTGGCCCTATTGCACACACACTTGTAACTTAAAGGCTCAAAGAAAGTTTTGAATTCCAAAAATTAAAGAAAGTCTTGGCTTAGGATGGTTTTAACTTAAATTACTTAAAGAAGGATGTAGTTTTAAAACTACCAAGAATGGTTTTAGCTTATGGGATCAAAAAGGATTTAGATTAACGGATCAGTTTGGTATTAGGTTCAGTTATCACAGAAACATTTTAACTTCCAGGATAAAAGACAAGTTTTATAATCGAAGGACTTTAAAAAATAGTTTTGGCTTAAAGGCACACATTTGGACAGATTCTTTGTAAGAAAGTTTATAGACAAGTATAACATTTTGTGATTTATTCCCCACCCCCTCCCCGCCACCTATTACTTACTACGCGAAATGTCTGTTCATAGTCTCTGTGTCCTTGCAATTTCCTCTCTGTTTTTTTTTCTATCTTGTCTTTCTCTCTCTGTTAGTTTATCTCTTCTCTCTCTCTTCAAAAGGGAAAGTTATTTTGAGTAAGTGGTATTCGGGGAACTGATTCTCCTTTACTACACCCTGTCAGTTTGGTCAATATTTACCTGCTGCACCTCCAACCTTGTTCCATTAAATAATTTTGGCAGATTCAGATTGTGAAGCATCATCTAAGTAATATTTTATGGGTGGGACTTCAGGGAACCATTATGTTGTTAAGAAAGTCAGTTAGATATTGAACGGCTTCACCCTGATTCACAATGATGTTAATTTTGCCAATATAAGAGATAATCAAACAATGTAATGTCTGTAACCCACCAAAATAGATTTACTTCTGCCTAAAATGTAATATGCAGAACGGGAAACTCATTGAATCCAGACTAAGCACCCACAGTTCACAGAGTTCAGAGCAATATAGGGCTATTTATAGCCCACCATACCATGTAGTTTTAGGGCTACTGGCGAGCTTTCTTATGAGATAGCATGATGTTATATAGCCTATCTTGATACTAAAGCACTAAAATAAGGCATACAACAGTAAAAGTCCGACCAAAATCAGTCTAATAGTTTTTTGTTAACCCCAGCCAAACAAATAGACAGACAGACGAAACCTATATATATATATGTATAGATTAGATACAAACAATGAACAAAGGAACCCAAACTATACATTTTTAATATTTTTGTGCAGCGAAGTTTGGAGAAACAGGTGTGCAATACTAACCCTTCAAGTCCGAAATGCCAGTACGTGGACCGGGTTGATGTTGGGATGGAGAGTATTGAAGAGAGGCTGTAAGTTTATTTTGCATCACAGGCTTTAATGCCCTAGTGTCTAAGCCAGTTTTTCCCAAAGCGTGTGCCATGGCACCCTGGGGCACCACGGCTAACTCACAGGGAAGGGGGGCTGCGGGATGTTCCTCATTTTCTAGGGAAACAGAACTGCCTCCCACTAAGAGTTGTCTCACGCGTTTTCGTCATTGTTTGTTTTAAATGACAGGCATTAGACTTGTCATTTCATACATATGGTGACGAAAATGTTAACGTGACACAATTCAGTAGCCCGCCCTCCCCCTCTCCCCCGAAGAATAGCATATGGTAGAACTGTCAGTGTGTAAGCATCTAATGGACGCCAAGCAAACAAGTATATTTAGTCGTTTCAGCGCTAGACCGAGTTGAATTCCTTTTGATGATTTTTTAACTCATACTTTCTGTAAAGTTAGTAGTAACCTCTTGAACGTTCTCAGTTCTCAGTTTTTATTAAATAATTGTTGATTCTCCATGGCCTTTAGTTATCAAAAATCGTATCAGCACAAGGGTTTGTGATCAGTTGTGTAGCGAAGTTAGTTCATGTATGCATACTAATGAAAAGGTTTTTAAACATTCATGTATGCATACTAATGAAAAGGTTTTTAAACATTCATAAGCAGCGTGAGAGTGAAGACGCACCACAAACCAGAACTGGAGTTTGTGAAGAAGCAGAAATATGACGATATTTATTTGGACTTTGGCTTTGATCCGATAGATGCTAACGATAAAGAGCGACCCAGTGTGTATTGTGTATGAAAGTTTTGGCACCAAAGTGTACGCTTCCAAAACGTTACTCAGAAACCAACCATCACAACGTGGTGTGGTTGGTAAATCACTTGGTTATTTTACCAGGAAGTTAAAAGAATTGAATCAAAAAGGTATTTTTATTAGCAGTTCTTCGTTAGCATCCTACAGGGTAACGTAAAGAGTCTTGAACTGTTAAAAGCGTCACTCCTTCGCTGAAAAAAACTGATTCTACCGGCTGCAGTAGATATGGTAAACACTAAGGTTGGTGAATCCGCAGGTAAAACTGCTTTCAACAGTGCATTTATATATCAATACTATCAGTCGCAAAATCCAGCATATCCCCCCCCCCCCCAAATCCCAATGATCATTTAATAGAAAGAATAAAAGGAAATGAATTCGGGTTGCGCTGGAGGAGACCACTGTCGGTAACAAGAATGCTCATTTGATTTGCAACATATAGTTCGTAGGTGGGTTATAAAATTGTGGAAGATCTTCTCTTTTGTAACAGTATTACTGCAGGTACAGAATCTCAAGACTCGTTCAAGATCCTTGACGCCCGCCTCTAGGTTGAAAACAATTTGGAGAGGACAAAGTGCGTTGGCGTCTGTGCCCGATGGTGGGTCTGCTCTCTGTCCGGCTATTATGGAGGATTGCAGGCACTCTTATGAAGCCAACGTCCGGATGCACTGTGGACCTATTGCTTAATTCACGCGGGGGTTCTTGTATCAAAGTATCTGAGTCCTCCACTGAATCTGGTCCTGGAAAATGTGGTGAAAGTGGTGAACTTCATAAAAAAAAAACTCATCCATTGAAGGCAAGGTTTTTCAAAAACACTGTATGAGGATATGGGAGCCGAGCACACATCTATGATCAAGTTCTCCCTAATTATTATCAAGTCATTATTGTTTTGGTCAAATAGCATTCCTTATGAACTCATGGAGTGTGTTATTATCAAATAGTACACGTTATAAACTCTTGGAATATGTTCTGATCAAGTTCTGCTTATTATTATCAGGTCATGAACGTTACGATTAAGTGTGTTAATGGCTGTTCTACGTTTGTGTTTGCACACATCCTTCGATGTTCGTTTGGGTGTAAGTATTTGTATGTCCTTGCAAACCAAAAGTTAAATAAAACAGAAAGGATGTTTGTGTTTTGTGTGACACTAATAAAGATCTACTACACTTTGCATATTTTGAATATAATTAAAGTACTATGCTTTACATATTGCTAAAATTAAGTACGGGTGCATTATTGTTAATAATAATTGCTGTATTCCATTCTGCGAACATTAAAAAGGTGGCGAATTAAAAGGTATATGTGTGTTGTTGTGTTTGCGTTTATGTGTGAATAAGTCAAGATTCATCGTTGCTGAATAGAGTGAATTTTTCTGTCATTAAATATTTAAGTTCAATATTTCCTTTTGTATGTTAAAACTTAAAAAGTTAGAATGATGAAATAATATTACAAAACTCTAAGTACTCTGCCACCGACCATAGATTTTCAAGATCCGCTTGCATCACAGCTTTTAATTGCAATACTGTTCCTGCCTGCCAACAGGATGAGGCTAACCTTTCCATTTAGTGTGCGTGCTTGTGTGTGTGTGTGTGTGATATGCTTATACACTCCTTTCATACGTTAAAAAATTCAATAATAAAAATAATAATAAATTTAAAAGAAAATTATTACATTTCGCCCGATGGCTGACTTTATCGAGCTACACATTTTTTCTCTCAACAAGATTCCAGAGATGTAGACATACACGTGATGGTTGACTCTATGACGTAGGCAAACAATTGATGGGTTGACTCTATGACGTAGTCAAACAAGTGATGGTTGACTCTATGACGTATGCAAACAAGTGATTTGGAAATGAGAGACTCACTGAACAGTATCTATATGCATATATTCTGTGATACTTTTCACTAGAATAGATTTGAAAACGAGGTTCAGACTGAAAGGTATTGTGGTTTTCTTCACAAGAAGAGATCTGGAAGCAGAGAAATCAATGTGTGTGTGTGTGTGTGTGTGTGTGTGTGTGTTTGACATTTCAATTACGAAGAGAAGAATGAAGAAAGAATAAACAGATGATTAAACTGTATTCTTTCATTGAGGGAGACCACTCCAAAAGATTGGAGTTAGTTGCTATTCTGCCACGATGTCATAATTGACGTTGTTAATTAGCCTATGTTCTATTTCTTTGACCTCGTTTACTCAATGGCAGTGTAAGATGTGTATTTTAATTGCATTATTTACACGTACTGTATATTTTACTTAATGGCAGTGTAAGATGTGTATTTTAATTGCATTATTTACACGTACTGTATATTTTACTGGGGTTTGTTTAAAATAGTTTATTTATTGATGATTTATAAAGTACATATTCCTTAATCTGTTTCAGAAATGGGTTTGCCAGATTAAAAATCTATTTCGTGCGGCTAAATTATGAAAACGTGACGGAGAAACCAGCTTATGATGTATGTGGCAAGTTGTCTCTTCTTGAATTAGAAGAAATTGTATGTAGGCTACCTAGCTATACCAGCCAGTAAATAGCAAAGTTATATATAAGCAGCTCGGAATTTCACATATCTCAATGTATATATATTGTGTGTAACATTGAATTTCACATATCTCTATCTATCTATCTATCTATCTATCTATCTATCTATCTATCTATCTATCTATCTATCTATCTATCTATCTATCTATCTATCTATCTATATATATTGTGTGTAACATTGCCTGTTCTCTAATTTATGTTTAACAATCTTACTCTTTGTGTGGCTGCAAGGTTGTAGTAATATAAAACAAAAATTATTACTAAATCTTCGCTGTGTTCCCGCAGAAATTTAAAAAGAGTCACTTTTTCGTGAGGTATATTAGTAATCGTGGCTAGCACTGCGATTACAAATAATTGAAACCTTATCAATGTGGATCCGTGACTTCTAAAGTGAAAATTGGTGACGTCACCCCGCTGGTGACATCAACCCGCTGACATATGTAATTCCAGTTAACTTGTCAAAGAATATTAATTATGGACCAGTCATAATGGGTATAAAAGCGTAATGATAGAATATATAAAATAAATGGTTTTGCAAGGGAAAAATAAGTAATGGGTTGCAGTGGTTAACATTTGCTGTAACAATAAAGAAACTTTCATCTGTTTTTGAATGTAGATATTTTCTTTTAAACGGATGATATTAAAAAATGTGTAATGCATCCACCTTTTGGGGAGTGGTCAGTATTAAACGATCGGGACCCCCAAATATAGCATATATTACACCCTAAAGTAGTGTAATTGGATATCTTTGGAGACAGGGAAACAATTTAATTTCTAATTTCAGAAGATCTATAAATTAAATTATTTAGAGGGTGTCATAAATTAGGTCATAGAAGTACGCTGCTTGGCTATTTGTTGACAGGTGACCATCTGATGTCATATTTAGTGACGTCCAATCTCGCTGACGTCATATTTAGTGACGTCCAATCTCACTGATGTGCGATATTCTAATTTTAATTCAACAAAATACACCAATGACTAAGTATCAAGCTTGTTAATGAGCAAGCGCACGCACACACGCATGGAAACATACACAAATGTACACATTCAAACATAAACATTTACGCACGCACAACATGTAAGTACACCAAAAACAAAAAGAGAGAAACACCCCTTACCTCGAAGTTCTGACAGATTTCTTTTGAAGAAAAACACCCAACTGATTCCTCTTTTCAATACTTTTACAGACTGAACGTTTTCTGTCGGACATTGGTGGTACAATTGGTCTGTGGATAGGAGCTTCTATCCTTGGTCTCTGTGAGCTAATCGAACTGGTCATTCTCCTTCTTCGCCACTGTTATGTGTACCAGAAAAAGGTCAAGGCCTCATTGCTTGAATCACTTGGTTCACGTCAACGTACTGTCTAAAACTATGAACATGCTTAAATGTGCTTCCTCTCTAGATTGATAACAAACACAACATATTAACGTGTATTATGACTTAGAAATAATCATTTAAGTTGCGGCTTTCTTTTCTCAAGCTGCTGGTTAACATATTGGCAATCGCATGCATAATTATTTTTATACTTAAATTCAGCTAGGCATCGAGAACATTTTCATAGAATGACCATGTGGATTTGCATCAAATATACACTTCATTTCTTTTATTCTTTTGAAATTCTTGAAAAGTGATATTGCTAAGAGACAAAATGTTGAATGCATTTAAACAGATGTCCACAAGCTAAAAAATAACAGCTTCACACGGACAAGCGCACGCACACACATACACAAGAAATTGAATTGGACAACGCACAAAACGATGTAAAAAAAAAAAAAACGCATTTATTTTGCACTAGAAGTTTAGAAGTTTTATGCACATACACGCACGCATACACATGCACACACAAACTTTAAAACATTTAGTATTAAGATAATGTAAAATATAATTTATTAATAAAGCAAGAGAATTTTACATAAGTACGATTGTGCTTATGATTTGTTCACAATGTCAATTTGTCGGTGATCCACTTAAGTTCTTGCGTGACGTAGTCCATACGTAAATGTCACGTCATGATTTGTTTATTCACTTTTGTCCGTGTTTGTGATTGTGATTAACATTGTTGCATTAGGCAGTGAGGGATTTATAAAAATTCATCAATCAGTGTGTTTGTGTGTGTATATAATAATTTAGGGAGCTTGCGTGTAACACAGAGAGAGTGTATTTTTATATGTAAATAATGATAATTCACATAACCAGTAGCTAATTATAGCGTGCCTGTGTGTGTGTGTGTGTGTGTGTGTGTGTGTGTGTGTGTGTGTGTGTGTGTGTGTGTGTGTGTACAAATAAGTGTGCTTGTAATATTATATGTTAGCCAAGCATATGATTTGTTACGCGTGAAGAAAAGTTCACTTAAACTGAAATTATGACGAGTATAATATATATTACCATTCTCCACACAAGACCACACAAGATCACGTATGGGCATTTGGATGTGTTTTAGTTTTTTGAGACATGGTTGGAAACGTATCCTTGGGCAGGGGGGACAGGACGACTTTGCACTTATGTTTAACAGTATAAATGCACTTAAAATTAAAAGATATATTGAAGGGGGATTGGGGTACAGGACGACTTTTAATTTATTTTCTTTATTATGTATCAGTGCATTTAGAAATAAAATACACAGGCCGAGGCGCGTATAGCAACAATGTGCTCTTTCCTATTTCCTTTTCATATCTCACATCCATTTTTCATTTCTATTTCCGTTTCCGCTCTCATATTTAATTTCCAATTGTGTTTGCTTGTTTGTTTTCAGATTTGTTATGTATGTGTGTTTATCAGAGTTGCTATATGTGTGTGTGTGTGTGTGTGTGTGTGTGTGTGTGTGTTGTGTGTGTTTATAGGTTTGTTATGTGTGTTTTAAATTTATATGTGTGATTATTTGTTTGTTTTTAGATGTTATGTGTGTCTGTGTTTTCAGATTTGTTATGTGTGTTTTTAGATTTATGTCAGTGCTTATTTGTTTGTTTTTAGGTGTTATTTGTGCGTGTGTGCTTTCAGATTTGTTATATGTGTTTTTAGATTTATGTGTGTGTTTTTATATATTATTTGTGTCTGTGATTGTTTTCGGATTTGTTATGTGTGTTTTTAGATTTATGTGTGTGTTTTAGATATTATATATGTCTGTAATTGTTTTCATATATGTTATGTGTGTTTTTAGATATTATTTGTCTGTGATTGTTTTCATATATGTTATGTGTGTTTTTAGATTTATGTGTATGTTTTTAGATATTATTTGTGTCTGTGATTGTTTTCATATTTGTTATGTGTGTTTTTAGATTCATGTGTGTGATTATTTATTTGTTTTTAGATATTATTTTGTGTGTGTGTTTGTTTGTTTAAGATTTGTTATGTGCTTGTTAGTTTTTAGATTATTTATGTGTGTTTGTTTGTGTCCAGATTTGTTATGTGAATGCTTGTTTTTAGATTTATGCTTATGATTATTTGTTTGTTTTTAGATGTGTTATGTGTCTGTGCTTGTTTTCAGATTTGTTATGTGTGTTTGTTTATTTATAGATTTGTTTTGTCATGTTTGTTTGTTTGTTTTTAGATTCGTTCTCTATCTTACAAGTTTCATTTCACTTATGTTGTTCTGTACAAAGTCAAATTTGTAGACGGTCACATAACTTCCAGCTCTTTGTATTATAGATTTACAGTCTGTAAGAATGCAATAAAATTGTTTGAACGTGTTTAACTGTTGACTGTACAAATACAATAAAATTCTTGAACGTGTTTAACGGTTGACTGTACAAATACAATAAAATTCTTGAACGTGTTTAACGGTTGACTGGCAGAAGCAGTTCCAGGGCGTACCAAGGAACCGACCACACATCCTGCCTTTCTGTGGGTTGTCACGTTAATTTCTTTTTCTCATTGATTTCTGTACAAAAATCAGCAGCGAACTGTAAACAAGAAAGAGAAAGAAAGAGATTTATTTTATATTTCCTGCCAAGTGGGGAGTTAAGCGAGAGAGTCAATGCGACAAAGAACCAATTATCTGTTCAGCGGGCGATCAGAAAAAATAAGATTATTTTCCCCTGCAGTGTTTCGTTTTGTGATATCCAGCAGCACGGTATCCACACATTCTCATTCTGAGTCTGTCTATCCATCTGTCTGTTTCTCTGTCCGTCTAGCCATCTGTTTATTTATGTCTATGTCTGTCCATCCATGTGTTGGCCTATCCATTTCTCTGTCCATTCAATCATTCATTTATTTTTGTGTCTATATACCCAGCTATATATTCATCTACTTATTTCTTTGCATGTCTGTCTGTCCATCCATCCATCAAGCGATTCCATTTATATTTCTCTGTCTACAAATCCATTCATTCATCTGTCTATTTTTATTTGTTTGTCATCCATCCATTTATATATTTCTGTTTTCTATGTGTCTGCCTGATCATCCATCCATATATTATTCTGTTTGTCTATCTGTGGCGGAGTAAATTTGACTGTCCCTCTTTCTAAACTTAATTGTTATATAAATTGTTAAATGTCAATGTAACTTGACCTTCGGGTACTGCGCATGACGCTATTTTTGTAAGTACCAGAGTTAAAGTAAACAACTCAGGTAAAGAATATGTTAGAACTTGCTGATGCAATCCAAACCAGTTTCAAGTGGATGAGCAGTTTCTGATTAAAAGTCTCACATTTGCTCATGTTAACTTCATTAATGGGGATAGACCGTGTGACGCCAACGTCACCTAGTTAATGGTTATTATTATTATTAATTAATCATCTATAACTAATTACAAGTGCTGAGAATCTTAATTTATGTTATTAATAATTCTCCAGAAGACACCGCTCGTCACAATTACGCAGTTTGCAACAAATCGTTGCCTTTCATATCTAGGTGAGATCTCACGTGTCTCTTCTAGAGGCACATTGCACAACTGTTCCAGAATATTCAATGCACTCTCCAAGCATGCCATAGAGAATTGTCCTGAATTTCACACGAAATGTTCTCGAAGTTTCACGTGCTTTTACTCAACACACCATGAGGAATGTTCACAATGATCTTCATGAATTCTTGAGATCAAACTCAGGCCACAAATTGGTTCTTGAATGGAATTTACAGGAATCCACTTACAGTAACATGATATTTACTGATAAGTTGACAACAACACTGAATGCACACATCAACTATATCAAATAGAGTACAGTAGTCACTGCAGCATGAAGTGACAAACAAAAATGGCTTTCTCTGCTCTGCAAAATCAAATTAAGGCAACACTAAATTTCAGGCATATTTCATCTCTAAACTCCTTTCTCTCTTACAAACATTCTCAACTTACAAATCTTGCAACAATTTCTTTAGCCAATAATACACCACATAAGAAATATAGCATCAATCAAAATTCACAAGTTTAATGTACAATTTAGTCAAATTAATGAACATAGAAATGATGGTCCAATTACATTAAAAAAACATTCTCCAGTTCAAATCATAGATCAATAGCAAACATGTACAAAATATTTCTATGTCCATTCTTCCTTTATCAGTCAGTTAACTTATCATAAGCTAATGATCGCCTTTATGACCAGACTCGAGTTATTTCAAACTCAAAGTGATTACAATAGAGTACTTCTTCAACAAAGAAACTTCCGGTTCATCTCCTTTGGATGAAAATTGATATGAAGTGTGAGACTATTAATTAGAAAAACTACTCATCCAGTTGGAACTGGTATGGATTGCATCAGCAATTTCCTAGCATATTCTCAACACAAGTTGTTTATCCCAATTCTGACACTTACAAAAAATACCATCATAAGGAGTGCCCAAAGCCTGGTCACATTGACAATTTATATAATAATTAAGTCTAGAAATAGGGATAGACAAATTTACTAAACCACATACTGAAAGTTTTTTTTTATTATTGAAGAAAGTTCTATATTCTAATCACTTTGATTATGACATAACTCAAGGTGATCGTTAGCTTATGGTAAGTTAAATGACTGATAAAAAGAAAGAATGGACTTAGGAATATTTCATACATGTTTGCTATTGATCTATGATTTGAATTGGAGAATGCCTATGTAATTGAACTTTTTCCCCATGATTACTAATTTGATTGCGTTATATATTATACTTGTGAGTTTTGATCAATACTGTATTTCTTATGCTGCGTATATATCAGGCAAATGAATAGTGTTACAGGATTTGTAAATTGAGAAAATGTGTAAGAGAGAAAGGAATTTAGAGATGAAGCATGCATGAAACTTAGTGCTGCCATTAGTTTGGTTTCTTCAGAGAAGAGCGTGCCTTTTGGCGTTTTGACACTTTTGATGTTTTGACTTTTTGAGGTTTTGTAACCTTGCATCCACTACTCACTGAAATGACTACTGTACTCTATTGGATCACGTTGGTGTGTGTACCCAGCATCATTATCAAACTTATTGGTAAATATTTTGCTATATGTTGATTCCTGTGAATTCCATTTGAGAGCCAATATGGCAAAAATTGAGGCTTGAGTTTGATCTTGAAATTTCACAGAAGTTTCTTGAACATTCCTTGTGGTGTGCTGAGTAGCACACTTGAAGATTCGGGAACATTCCTCCTAATGTGCCTTGATAGCGCATACAAAGTTCTGGATGATTTTCCATGCAGTGCTTGTTAGCACATTGAAGATTTTGGAACAGCTGTGTAATGTACCTAGAAGGGGTATGTTCGACTGTCATCTAATAAAAAAAAATTGACTTGTTGCAAACCGCATGATTGTGAACACGTGCTAGTGACAGCCGCCATCATTGAAAAAGGTTATGTACATTGAATATAATTATCTCTCAAACTCCAATATCATTTCTTATGACGAAAACCATAACTATGAATTTGAGTGTGTGTGTGTGTGTGTGTGTGTGTGTGTGTGTGTGTGTGTGTGTGTGTGTGTGTGTGTGTGTGTGTTTGTGTATGTGTGTGTCAGTGTGTGTGTGTGTGTTAATTTTATTGCTGATGTCTATGCTAGGATAAACTAAATGAGTATCT